>JAGXJF010001649.1:0-552909 GCA_019208055.1 Stipa capillata
TGCACTTTCACACAGCCATCCTCAATTTGGTCTTGAGCCATCTTATTCTTCCTCCGCGGTCATATTCTCCTCCATCTCGGTTCTGTAAGAATCCGAGCCGCACAATCCTTCCCAAGCCAAGTTGGTTGCCCCATCATGTTCTTTGCCCTCTCACGACTCAGAATCTCCTGCTAATTTTCCGAGATCTTCTCCGGTGTAAAAAGGCCTAAACCTCACCGGAGTTCCAACGGAGTTCTCGTCGGCCCCTAGCTCGAGCGGCGGCGTGGTTCTTACCCAACCGCTAGTTAGCCCGTTAGGTAATACCAGTTGAACCGGTAAGCTCCGCCCCTGGCGGCCACTGGCAGTGGGCCTTGGGTTTTGGCCGGGCCCACTATCGAGTTAAAGTGGTTGCGCATTTCCCGATTGACGTTCCCCTCAGCAAGGAGGCATATTTCCTCTTGGGTGAAAGCGTAAAACTCCAGTTCAATCGGTTTTCTCTGTTTTAATCCATTGCCACGCTGGTTTGGCCGGTTTAAGTGGTTCCCGACCGGCTTGTAAGTTGATTATTCCGGTCCCTAAAAGATAGAATTATTTCTCAACTTTTTGTTTAGACGCTTTTCGAAAATTGAAACTAGTTTGAATACAAACAGAGAAGATTTCTTAAGTTATTAAAGGAAATGAAATTCTTTAGGTTAGTAATAGGTTGTAGAATGGTTTCAGAGCATCTTACCTAGGGCTTGCACATTTCTAAAATCAGTAATACCCCTGTAATTTATGTAAACCATGCAACTCATTCGATTGGTATAGAAACCTAATGATCATGCTCTTCGTAGTATGTATATATGGCAATCATTGTTTCATGCTAATTGACTTAAACTAAAAATCGACTGTAAGTCCAGAATAATCTTATGAACCCTTTTCTAAACCTTGTCACTCTCTGGCCTCACTCAAAAGAAGGTATCGAGTTTCTACTAACCCTAATACAAAGAAGGATCATGATATACACATGTGATCGTGTATCCCATTTGGGAAATCATCAACTTAACCTAAAACCCTAGAGATACAAGAATGTTCTTGCGGATGAAATCATGGCATGAGCATTTCATGTGCATCTCTTGGTTCTTATTTGGAGTTCTCGACACCTTGCTTATTTGTCGTTCTTTTAATGTGTAGTTGCCGATGCACCGAATTTTCTCGGGGAGGATCCTGAATTTCCGCAGAATCAATTCCAGGAGGAATACCAGTACCCCAACTCGCCAAGCAAGCATCCCCGTCTTGATCATGTTGAACCCTATACTTCAACTTTACTTATGTTGTTTACGAATCATGCATGCTATGTTGAAAATATCGTTATTTTTATTTAGACGTAGCTATGACCTAATATTGCATGTGACTGTTATCCCGTCTTTATCGCCTTAGGACCAATCCCTCTAATGGTATGGTCTTACCATCGGAAACATAGGGTATAGTAGCTTAAGTTAGTGTTAGCTTAACAAAAATGGAACTTTGGTTATATGTTACCAAACACTTATTCTTATGAAGAATGGAGCCTTAGGGAGGTGTCCATCATCATCGGGAAAATTGTTTGTGAAAAGGTTTTCCGACAAAACCCTAAGTGAAAACCGGAGTTGATTTGGATCCGGGTGAGAGACATAAGGTAGTGTTTGGAGGCATGATTGTCAAAATGAGGATGCCTTATGTAGCATCACTAGTAATCTAGTCTTGTGTGACTTGGGATTAATCGGAGTATTGCTCGGATCAATTAAGGACCGAATCTAAGTGCTACTCGGCCAAGTTTATATCGTACGTGCACATGTCCTTTATAGAAAGGACTCAACCAAGTATTTTATTTGGTACTAGCGTACGAACCCGTGGGCGAAAGGTAGAAAGTGCAGAGAGTGGGTAGACTCCAGAGAGCCTTCTCACGGTTTAGCGTAGGAAGTTGTTCGACACAAAGACGAGTTGGCATTGTGGCGTGGTTTAGCAAGCAGTGCGAGAATGGCTCATCTGGCGGGTTCGTCATTAGGGCTAGATGGAAGAAAAGTCTCGTTGTAATAACCATACCGGCACATCTCACGAAGTTTGCTCATCGGTAACTGGCAACAAGGGTGACTTACATCTTATGGGTAAAGCCGTACAATCTCTGTAGAGTGTTAAAAATCTATTCGAATAGCCGTATCCACGGTCATGGACATGACTTAGTTAGGCCACACCCTAATTAGACTGGATTCGATTTAAAATATGGGTCATGGGTTTAAGGACGTGGGCATGATGTGCCCGCAGTGTGCGGTATGAGCTACGCGTCAATAGCGGGAGCCGCAGAAGTGTGATTGAGGTCGTGCCACGTGACGGTGGTACGAGAAATTGGTATGAATGATTGGTATGAAGCTGTGGAAGGCAGTAGCTGTTATCTACCGTCTCATTGAATTTATCATCGGACGAGGTTTGTCAAAATGCTTTTCAATCTACTACTGTATTATCAGTAAAGACTTACTTTTCGCACAATATGCAACCTAGGCTAGTATGTCTCCTTTAAAAATAAACCATACATGAATATATATATCCGTTATACACCCCCTGCGGGATTACTTGCGAGTACATTCAATGTACTCACCTGGCTTGTTGATTTGGCCAGACGAAGAGGAGTACTACTCCGAGGACCCCCAGTCGGTTGCCTATCGGGTATGGCATACTGATGGGCGCCATCCACGTGTATCTTATTTTTCGCTGCAGAACTCTTTGAATTCGACCAATAGGCCAAGTGTGTAACCTAAAGACCTCGCCGGTCTATGTACCAGACTATGTATCGTTGTATGATTGTGATATTCAAGGCAACTTGTGTGTACTGGTTACTGATCATGGGACAAGTACAGTAAACACAAGGGTTTATCCGGTCCTTAAAACCGGGTACTCCACATGATGCTACCTCGTTCATATATTGTCAGCGGGGATGCCTTATGCGCCATCCAATCGTAACAGCAATGCCCTTGTGGTGAGGCAACGTTGTCACCCTCAGTTCCGTGTCGAGGTGACAACCTCACGCCATGGCTTGCAATAGCAAACCAAGCCGACATGTAGCACATTGTGACGGGGTTTACTTGTAGCCTGTCCGATTTCGTACCAGTGTCATACCAACTGCATGTTAATATCTATCTACGTGCGGGCTGGTGATCATTCTAGCTCCATCTATTAACCCATATATTAACAAATGACATCTTTAAGTCAGACCAAATTGATATCTAAGAACACGATGTAGCAAACAGAAAGAAGAATTCAATAAAAAAAATAGAGCAAAGACCATTTTTGCAGGCTCTTTGAAGTTCGAAGACCACACACATAGGTCTCATCTTGCATCAATCGGACATAAGCTACTATCTAATCTTTCATTTGAAAATAGGTAACATCTCAGATTACATGTAGTTAACTCTTCGGAACTTTGTGCGTTAATATATAGAAAATCATTTAGATAGGTCAAGCCAAAGTAATATCATTAAATTTGTTTATGCAAACTATTTTCATAGTATCATAATTTTATAATACTAACATATCTATTATGTTACTAAAGTAATTGAAAAATAAGACATCTATTCACATAGTATAAAATATTTCCACCGTTGATCATGATGCAGGTCCAGATTACGATGGTTTAGATGAACTAGATTGTTTATTCAATTTCATATACTACTCTTATTAGATGGACAGCGATTTCAACTCTATTTTAGAAATCCATAATATATACAACTCTCCTTAGGTGAATAAATAATATAACTATATTTTCTAAATAAAATTTTAAAATTGATTTTAATTTAAAATTACCAATTGGATGCATATATTAGGTGGATAAAGAATACAACTCTATTTCTCTAAATAGCTAAAATTTAAAATTAATTTTAAATAAAAATTAGCAGTTGGATTTACATATCAAATCTATTATATACTAAAAGTAGAATACAATAGAAAAAATAGAAAAATGCTAGAAATTCCCACAAAAAAGCAAAACATCTGACTGTTCATCTGGTGAACCCTTTTATTATTAGTAGACCACAACCGATAGATCTTCATAACTGTACCTAAACAGACCACAGCCGATAGATCTTCATAACTGTATCTAAACAGACCACAGCCGATAGATCTTCATAACTGCACCTAAACAGATCACAGCTGATAGATCTTCATAACTGTACCTAAATAGATCACAATCAATAGATCTTCACAACTATACCTAAATAGATCACATCCGATAGATCATCATAACTGTACCTAAATAGATGACTCGGTACAACGACTAGCAAGTCGGCCCGCGATTTGAACTTTTATTTCCTATACTAATCTAATATCAGGATGGCTCACGATTTGAACTTTTATTTCCTGTACTGATCAAATATCACGCAGGTAAAAAAATAATTAAAAACGTTTCCCGCGCAATTAGTACTGATCTAATATCACGCGTACATATAAAAATGATAATTAAAAATATTTTCTGCGTAATTAGTATTGATCTAATATCACATGTACAGGTAAATATAGATAATTAAATAGATCACATCCGATAGATCATCATAATTATATCTAAATAGATGGCTCAGTACAACGACTAGCAGGCTGACTCGCGATTTAAACTTTTATTTCCCGTACTGATATAACATCACACATATAGATAAAAATAAAGATAATTAAAAAAGTTTCCCACGCAATTGCACGGGACACCGCGCTAGTTCACCTTAAATTTCAAATGCGAATTAAAAATTAAACTAAAATTAACTTTTGATTTCCGCTCGATGAATATATATTGGTGATCACGTTACCATTGAGGTTATGAGGTGAGTCATGACACGATAATAAGATAGTATAGGATCATGTTTCAAATAGTACTTTGAACTAAAGGCTAACAATGCAATACACACAAAAATTCTACCGAACTTTAATCATGTTTCCTCAAGCAGTATGTTGGCTACATTTTTTTATGTTTTTAGTGACATATCAAACCAGTAGTATAGCGGTGAATAAATCAAATGACAATTAACGGCATGGGACAAATAATTAGCAGAAAAAAATAATACTAAATGTGCAAATACGTAGTAAATCTAGCCGTATATTTACATAGACCACTACACTAGTTTATATAAAAATAAAAATGATGGGGTACTAAATACCGTGTCAAAACTTAGAATGATGTATATATTGTTAAAAAGAGGAGTACATTGCTGGGGAGTAAGCAGGTCATATAAGCAATGAGGGAGAAGTTCCACGGGCTAAACAAGTGAACCGAAAAAAGAAAGTGAATGCATGCTTCAGCTTTACCAGCTCTGATCTTTCCTTTCTTCTGCCTTACATTGGGAAAAGAAATGTTCATTGAAGGCTTTAACATTAATGGACAGAAGTCAATACCCGAACCATTTCATCCTCTGCTGCAACAACAACAACTAGCCAGGAAGGAACTAGGAGTCTAGTACTATGGAGGACAGTAGGCCAATTAAAGAATTACAAAAGTAGGAGAAGAAATCACTAAAAAGAGTGTGACCGCAGCAAGAGGAGCGGGACGAGCATGGTGCGTTCTTGACTCCTTCGTTTCATGCAAAGCCTCCAGTTCGACACATCCAGGCGCATAGACGCGTGCTCCAAACGAAACCCTGAAAAAACGACGGGACGATGCAGTAACAGTGGCCACAGCAGCAGATGAACCCCAAGCGAGCGACACCACGGCACGCTGCCTCCGGCTCCTCCTTGAATGCTCCCATGCATTCAAGGCCCCAACCGACCAAAAGCTCCGGTCACAAGGCACGGCCTTGAAGGAAATTCACTCCGCTCGCGGGAGCCATCAATGGCTGGCACAATCCAAGGCCGCCTTAATTTGCTCCACAGTGGTGCTGATGAGGCTGTTGACCGTCGCCACCGACTCGGCGTTCAGCCTCGAAGACGGCAGGCTGCTCACCAGGATCTGGAACGCCACGGTCACCAGCGACCCCACCGTCGACGGGGAGCCGCCCAGAGGGTTCGTGCCCGGCTGGCCGTCGGGCAGGATCGTGAACCCCGACGGAAGCAGCGGGACGGCCGACGGGTCCTCGCCGCTCATCACCACGTTCGCCGCCGGGAGGTCGATCGGCGCGTACGCCACCAGCGAGCCCGATGCGTCGGCGCAGCTCTCCTGCAGGATCAGCATGCTGTTCTGGCTCGCGTTCAGGCCCTACACGCATATATACACGTGTGTTTCATCAAACACGCTTATACAAAGGACTAACAACATAGTGCTGCTACGAGATTATGCAATTCTTTAATTGACACGTAGGCCATTGGCGAAGTTATGCGATGCTTACTCTTAGCATTGAGATGGAATTCCCCGGGTGCGAGCCGCTGGGGATGCGCGACACCTCCTGCACCGGGTTGCCGTGCGACAGCACGTCCCACTGCAAGAACACGAGAGACGTATGGCCATTGTGTTATATTATCAGACGTGACAATGCGGTTAACGAACCAGCAGCGTCGTGGACGTCGACGTGGTGCGGACCTGGGAGCGCGTGTTCTCGTCGCGGACGAAGGCGAACACCCGGTCACAGGGGACGGGCAGCCAGATGGAGGTGGCGGCGCTGAGCACGACGCCGTTGGGCTGCCCCGGTTCCGCGCTGCGGTGCATCATAACGCGGATGCCCTCGCCGTTCGCCCCCGACAGCGTCGTCCACCGGTGGAGCTGGGACGCGCTCAGGCTCGCGCAGAAGCTGCTCACCATCCGCTGCGACAGCCTCATCATGCTCCTCTTACCTTCCGGCGTCACTGCAACGAATTCTTTAAAAAGATTCAATGCATTGGCAAATAGTAGTAATCGATCGATCATTTCGAGCTATGTACGGCTGGATCATCGAGCGCGTACCTCCTGCGATGTCCCGGTGCGGCACCCCCGCCGTCACGAGGCACGCATACCGTTCGCACGCCCTCTGCAGCGCGGCGAGCCACCGGCGCGCCCCGAACGCCGCGCCGCTCAGGACGAGGTCGCGGTAGAGCAGGTGGACTGGAGTCCTGTCCTCCATCTCCATGTGTTCGACCCAGGTCACCTGAATTCCACTCACCACATTAATGGCACACGACACGTCATGACACCCGTATTGCACCATAGCAACGAACCTTGGAGTAGCCATTTGACATGTCGGCGATGAGGCAGCCGGAGGGGAGCCGGCGCGAGCGGGCCGGCGGCGCGCCGAACCGGGTGTCGCGCTGCGAGTCCACCGAGACGTCGGCGATCGCCCACAGGCCCTGCTCGATCTGCCGGCAGTAGCGGAGGAAGCAGAACTCGCGCGTCGGCACGATGGGCGACATCACGTGCAGCTCCTCGTACATCTGCGACAGCGACACTGACGCAAGATGTAACGCTCGTTCGCGCCTAGTCGCAATCTACGTACGCGTGCAGTGGACCGGATGGTCTTACCAGAGCCAGAGACTCGCTCCGGCCAGCCATGCCGTCCACGAGAATATCTATCGTGCGCGCCTTGGCCACGATGGTAGGGAAGAACTCCGTCCATTTGCTCTGCGAAAACCAATGGGCCGGCCAGTGCACGTCACGCAAACGATTTCCTCAACGGTGGACGCAGATAAAAGTGCCGAGGAAAGGAAACGATTAACGAAATTGATCTCACCGAGTCCATGAACACGTCGGCGAGCCCCTTGGCGCTCATGAACACGAGGCACGAGTCGCGGGATGCCTCGACGCGTGCCTCGGGGCCGCGGAACGAGCTCCCAGGCTTAGCGAAGACGCTGTCGTACGTGTCGACGTTGAGCACCTCGCGGCCGCCGTCGGGACCTCCCGTCCTGACCCAGAGGTGCTCGCCGGCCTGCGCCAGCCTGATGAGCTCGTCCATGGCCCGCGTCGCCATCTCGGCCATCATAGGCCGCTCCATCTCCGACACGGCCGCCGGGAGCTGGAACGGCATCCCCGACGACGACACCCCGCTGAGGATGTCCAGGTCCAGCGCCGGACTGCCCAGCCCGCCGACTGAGAGGTAGAGCGACGACATGGACGATGGCTGCATCGACGGGAGCTGCGTGATGGGTCGCCCCAGGTACCTGGACGTCATGCTCGACACCCGGTCAAGCTGCACGCTCAGAACGCACCGATTACCATGTCGTGTCAATGCAATCGCGGCGGGGTATAGCGAAATGTGTCAGTTAATTAGCATGCGTGCTTGCTTGCCTCTTCTTTGAGGTGGGCGTTCTCCATGCGGAGCTTCTGCTCGTCGAAGTAGTCGTCGGCGGCGACGTGCGGGCCGCCGCAGGTGAGGCACACGACGTTCTTGAGGGCCTCGCGCATGGCGATGTTCTCGCACCGGATCTTGTCGTTCTCCGCGCGCAGGAAGCAGTTGTCGGCCCGCTCGTGCAGCGCCTGCATCCCCCGCCAAGCCAGAAACAGAACGAATCAGTGGCCGTCTCAGAAACAGAACGAATCAAGAACAAACACCCCCAAAGAAAACGTGAAAAAGATGGCAGGCAGCTGTGCGAGAGAAACCATGGAAGAATGGGATGGCATACCTTCATCTGAGTCCGGCGGTTCTGGAACCAGAACTTGATCTGCCTGGGCTCCAGCCCCAACTCCCGGCTCAGTTGCATCCTCTGGTTCTCGTCCGGGTGCGGGCATTCCTTGAACATCCTGCACATACACACAACACCGGCCACCACGCGCGTCGCCATTTCATCAAATCCACCAATCCACGCAGAGCAAAAAGCAAGAAAAAGACCAAGCCGTACGTACGCCTCGAGCAGCTGAATCTGGCGCGGGGTGTGGCGGTGGTATCTCTTCTTCCGGCGCTGGGAGTCGGAGCCCACCAGGCCGTAGTCGCCGAAGCCGTCCATCGCGACGCACGCACGGCACGGCACGGCTCTCCCCGATCGGCGCCGACTGTTTGCTTCGAGCGCACCAGACTAGTAGTGCTACGATCGAGGGCTACTGCTGGTAGCTAGGAGGACTAGCTAGCTAGCTAGCTAGGCGCTATATAGCCTCGCTCCTATGCAAGAAAACAGTAGCAGGGATGTGGTACGAGCAGTAATCTCTGGTCCTATAGGGGCAGAAGCAGTTAACTACAGCTCAGGAGAGGGGAGTCAAAGAAAAATTCTTGGATTCAGCGACCTTCGTCAACTCCCGCCCCCCTCTGCTTCCCGCTCTCGCTCTCCTCGCACAGGCTCACGCACGGACAACGGAGACGCACTCAAACAGGGAGCAATCTATGTGTGACCCGAGACCTCGCTTCTTGTACTCTCTTCGTCCATAAATGTAAGAAGACGTATATAGAATTTTATATTCAACTTTAATCAATAATTAAATCAATACTATTGAATTATATGATATAGTAGTGGTATCATTGGATTCATATTTAAACGTATTTTTAAATGGTATCACTTTTATATTATATAATTTAATATTATTAATTTAATTATTAATCAAAATTGAATCTAAAATTCTGTACATGTCTTATATTTATAGATGGAGGGAGTATTTATCAATCTTTTGTTCTCTTTCCCTAGTAAGTGGAGTACTACTGTGGTAGGATGAGGAGCAATAACCGATGCGAATAAAGAGGCAAATGGGGTATTTAAAAGGGGGCCCTCCCTCTGGGTTCCACACCACACACCCTCTCTGTCCTACCTTGCTCTCTCTTCGCCTTGCGTGGTTACAGCTGGTGCCATTTATGGCCAGACGGGTCGGGTCTGTTCACTTTTCGTACCATGCCCCCATCCGCGAAACACTGCATTTTTTGGCCATGTTTAGGAGACTCGCAACATTTTAAAGACACACAAATAGTAAAAACACGATAGGAATGTATCTATAAAACTGACGATTAGAAAACATAAAAAATTTATAAACTTAAGCGTTTGATTCATAGGACTAAAAAAATACAAAATTCCTACTGAGCACGGTCAAATCAAAATCAAACCACAAGCGCAAAAGCAAAAGTAAGATGGCCCTACCAGTGGGAGTCACCATTAAGAGACGAAAATAGCTCAGTTAGGGTGAAGTATTACAAAATAACTCAAAAATTTATATAATCTTTTACAAAAATTATGGTTTCCTGTTACTATTGGCAATCGGTAAACCGTCGATCTTACATAATACGTGGTGAATAATAGGAAGGTAGGAGACACCCTGGAGCCAATCGAGTTGTTAGAGACTAAAGATTTTAGACAAGTTCAGATCTCTTTCAGGATAACAATTCTACGTCATGTGTGTCTTATATTAATCTCGAGACAGAGTATAAGAGGAATAACTAATGAGGTTTTTGCAGGTGTTTGGCGAGGCTTCTTCCTCGTTGCCAATGAGGTTTTTGTCGTTCCTCTTCAACATCTGCGACAAGTCAAGATGCAACGGCGACCTTCGAGGGTGTCCGTTATTGACGTCGTTTTCATCGTTTTCACCAGCGGTGCGTCCATGACACGTCACGCTACACGTGTTCTCTTTCCTTATTTGACAGATGAACACGTGTTTAATAGGGCTTTTTATTTATTTTACAGTTTTTTTGTCCTATACTTATCTGTTCACAAAGGGTTTTTCTGTGATTTCTTTATCTTGCCTACCCCTTTGCGTAAATATAGAGTTAATGAAACCAGGTTAGTTTTCAAAAAGAAAAGGAGAGAAAAGATTTTCGTAGATGGGCCGGATCCTGCACCAAGATCCAAGACCGCAAAACCTAGAAGGGAACGAACCGACATTAAATTGTTGCTGTCCCAAATGTGATACTGGTATCGGGATCCAAAACCAAAAGATCGAACTCATTTTACTTACGTCTAGCGTCCAAAGTTTGGATGCACCAAATTGATCTGTTTACAGAAAGTCAGGTGCTTCCAAACCCAAGATTCTGAAATCTCGGGTTGTAGGATGATAAACTATTGGTGCACGATGAACCTGTACATTTGTTAATTAGTTCGAGTCAGCTATAGTACTATGACGACCAAGCTTAACCATGTAAAAGTATCGTACTCGCTTTGCTCCCCGTCGGGACGCGCGTTGGATTGACGACTCGCTTTGGGTTCCCTATTTTATGACATCTAGAACTAGAAGTGACACTCGTAAATCAAAGGTGAACTCTGATGTGATGTATGTTGAAAATATACCTTAAAAGTAATTATAGGAAAGATTATATTTTTCACTCGTGGTTCATTTAATGATGTCCTTAAATAATATCTTTAATATTAATTAGTGAGTAGATGATTTGCTCGTGAGACTATATCGATTATTCTAAAGTGATTTATGGTCGATAAGACATATGAGGACATGTATGTATAGGTTAACATATGTATTAGTTGATAATCATATTTCACAGGTCATATATATAGAGATATCAAACTAATACTATAGACACGTGTTAGAGAACATGAGGTTAAATCGACTAACCATGAGACACGACAAGAGCATTGTACCCCTACGTGTCATTTAGTCTTGTAACAATGTGTACGATATATAATTGACTTAAAGGTTGTCATATGTACTCGATATGTGAATCAGTTTACTTAGAGGTTGCGAAACACTACAACGTAATTGCTTAGTTATAAATGTGGCTTTTGGGTTTATCGTAAAGCATGCTCCGAGGCATAGTCGATCAAGATAGGATGTGCTCCTTCGTACAACGGGAGAGATATCTCTAGGTCTCTCGAGTGATCAAATCCAGAAATGCATGACCATATTACTCGTGGTTAACTGATTTCGAGTTACGTGATTGAGAAAGAGTGGTCGAGCTATCCAAACAAAGATGACATATACTCACCTTGAGTTTGACCAATATCGTGAGGCAAAAGGAATACATATGATTGAACATTGAAGAGGTTTATCCAATTTGATCTTTATGTACACTTAAGAGTTGGCATATCCTGCTAAGGGACGCTACTAATTAGTGGACCGAGTAGGAGTATTTGTGTTATACCTGAGTGCACATAAACCTATAGGGTCGCACACTTAAAGGGTTGTAACCCAATTTAGATAAGGACCCAAATTATATTAGGTCTCAAGTCATAATGGGCCTCTAATGTAGAAATCCATTATGAAGACGCATGTATAAGGAGATGAGGTACTGTCGACATTAGGGATTATCCCCAATCCAGAATTTCCGAAACCCTAGCCGCCACCCTTCCCACGTCTCAGTCTCGCTGCCTGGAGCTAGCACTCTGGCGCATGACATTTCTTCCTTGAATGTATGAATACTTTGGAGGCATTGCTGCGAGGTTATGACGCTAGGACGATCTATTACTTCCTGGAGGAACCACGAGGAGATAGTACGACTACGACCACGTCGACACGCTATATCAACTCTCTTTGCGTTACTCTGTGCGTCTAGTAGTAATTCTATGATATGAAATTACAGTGGTTTCTATTTAACACGGCAGAAAATTTTAATTTGCGCTATTGTGGTCTACCGTTTCACGACAATGTGCATTGACTTTCTATTGGCATAAATTTCAGATCAATTGAAAAAATTGATCAAAATTTCTGGTATTGAACCGTTTGAATGTCCCTTTCATCTCCGAGGTACACAGAAGGAAGCCCAAATGCATTGAGTTCCCTCATGTGGTTCAACTCAAGACTCGTGAAAGCAAACAAGATTTTTCCCTATTTGTATCTTACCAAAAGAAAGGGGGGTTGTCTTGTTAAAGAACTGCAAGCCCGCAGCAGTAATTTTGACTTCAAGAATGAAATTTAATTTGAGGAAAGGAAACTACAATTTGTGCTAATAATAAAACAATGTAATGCTGGTTACTTTTGATGGCATGGAAGGAAGATATACGGTGCATACTTAAATGTTCATATCCTGTGCACATCAGTTGAATTCATTCGGCCGAGTTCTTGGTGGATGGATGTATTTATCTTGGAGTAATCTCTTCCTGCAACTTGTGAATGTATTGGCATCTCTCACATGAAAGAGAGGATATAGTTTTTTTAGCAGAGAAAAAAGGAGAGGATATAGTTAGTCCAATTTACGCATCTAAATTTATATTTGCCTCTTTAACACCTTTTCCTTGTCCTTATCGATCATCACGAATGAAACGTGTGACAGCAGCAAGTATAGCTTAAACTTGTCAAGAACGTCACATGAGATTGGCCATGATCAGGGTGATGCCTACTTGTGTAGCCATCCCAGATTGGGCGTTTTGCGGTTGGGATTTAGGGAGCTCCGAACCTGTGCAACGGGACAGATGCAGCAGTAGCTGCTTGATGAGACAACGGAGTCGGTATTCTTACTCCATTTCCAGTTGCCCATCCCCTGTCCCAGAGCAGGCTAGCAGCTTGACGAGACAGTGGAGAAACGTGACATCTCTAACATGTCAAAACTGAAACAATGTGAGAACCTGCGATATGAGCCGCCCAAATATTGTGAGACAGACACATTTAAAAAGGAAAAACTTAACACGCTTGACAGTCGTTATCATTACTGACTGAGATTAAGATGAGGGTCAAAGTTCGAAGGAAGTCACATAAGATTGATGGTTCCCTTCGTCGTTGCACTTAAATTTGCAGAGCTCCTGAACGATCATCCCGATCCCCAGCAACCAACGTAGCAAGGCATAAATGATGGATGGATGCAAGCATTAGTGAGCCTGTACTAGGTGGTGGTACGCGCCACATAAAGAGAGTTGACGGGGTGCCTCCCCTCGCCGTCCCCCCGCTCGGGCGGCACCGGTGGGGCCCGTCCCTCCCCGGCGCGTGGTTTTGTTGAGCAGGCCGCACCCGCATGTCTGACACTGCACTCCCTATCCATCTGTCGTGTTCCTCCTTCCTCCGGGGCCTTCCGAGCAAGGGACAGACTTGCAGCCGCTGTTAAGCTGTAACAGCAATCAAAGTTGTGCGCTGCTGTGCTGCTGTTTACGTTTAATTAGCATGTTGACTGGCGATAATAATATAATCCGTGGATGAGGATGATTGGGTAACGATGGATTGTGTTACAGACAAACGTTAGAGCATATTAGAGAAGCATGATAAGAGAGGTGTTTCAACACTCTCCTTACTATGCTACATACTAGGCTATCAACCATAGTCTAGCGTTACAAACATGTTAGATAACCATGTTCACCGTTTTCTTATTTATTAAATGATAACTAGGCTTGTCATCAGGCATCTAAATTTCATGTTGCCGGCAAATTATTCTATCACCCATCCATCTATTAGATAACCAAAAAACAGATAAACATGCTAAAAATTCTTTTAAAAAAATAAAAAAAATATGATTATTAGTATGGTGAATCCTCCTTTTATCAGTGTACCACAACCGATCGATCATCATGAAAATATCTAATCAAATCACTACCATTAGATTTTCATAACTATACCTCAACAGATCATAACTGATAGATCGTCATAATTATACATAAACAAATCACAACTGATAGATCTCCATAATTGTACCTAAATATATCATAGCCGATAGATCTTTATAATTGTACCTAAACACATCACAATCAATAAATATTCATAACTGCACCTAAACATCAGACAACCATTGATCTGGTGGACATTTGTAATTAATAGGATCACAACTGATATATTTTCATAGTTGTACCTAAACATTATCTGTCATTGATTCAGTGTACCTTAATTATCAACATCCCACTACCGATAGATACTCTGTACATCACAAAAAAGTTAACTAAGGTTTAAGTCTGCACACTGATCTTATATCAATGATCGACGATTTGAACGTTAGTACTTCGCATATTCATCTAATATAACATACAAATAATTGACTAATCATGATATGAATAATTCTAAATGATCTAATGTCATGTACGAACAATCTATTAGCTCGGTATAAATGATCGAGCGTCGTCTCGATATACTTCTGTATATCTAGATATAGTGAGCTCGATTAATTCTGCATACTGATCTAATATCACGTATAAATGATCAAAACGGCTAGCGATACAAATATTAATTCCGTGTACTTATTTTACGTACAAACGACCTGCCAATATACGTCGTACAAACTAATGGTTGATCGGCATGTGATTTGAACTTTAATTATGCGTCATGATCTTATATTATGTACATGCACAATTGGCGGTAATTCCGTGTTCTTGTAAATAGCCTAATAATATATACCTATGTGAATTCAAGAAAAATTAAAGATGATTAAATATATTTTTCGCGTAATTGTGTGTGACACCCTGTTAGCTATTAAAACAATAGAAAAAGAAGCCCCCACGTTCGTCCACATAGGCTAAATTATCTGCACCATTGATCATTGTGGATCCTGATTATAACGTAGATGAATCAGATTGTTTATAGAAATCTACGGTGTATACAACTCTTATTAGGTGGACAATGAGTATGACTATATTTTACAAATCCATAGTACATAGAACTCTTGTTGGGTGGATAAATAATACAACATTATTTTCTTAAATCAAAATTTAGAATTAGCTTTAAATGAAAATAAAACTTAGATTTCTATATAGGAGGATACAATCATATTTTCCTGAATAGCTAAATTTTAAATTATTTTAAATAAAAATTAGCAGTCAGATTTATGTACAAAATTCAACTATATTTTCCTAGTTAAATTTAGTTACTAATTTTAAATAAAAATTAGCGGTCGGATTTATGTACAAGATGGATAAAGAAGACAACTTTATCCCCTAAATAGCTACGTTGCAGAATTAATTTAGGTGAGAAATTAGCAGTTCGATTTATATATATAGTTCAACCTAACATTGGAATATGTTATAATAATTTAAAAAATTGAGCAATTTGGTTTCTGTGAGGACCCGAGAGTAAACTCCCAGACCCTCCCTGTGTATCTCATCATCAGTCTAGGATCAAGCTTATGAACACAGGCAAATTGATACCACTGCACACATCACGACGTTTGTTATAAAATAACGGAGTAATAGTAGCCACACAGCTACATTAAGTAGTTAGGACTTATGTCCTTACCATTCAAAAACACAGCGGAAATGTTAAAACGTAGGTGTCTCCATCTCAGCCACAGGCAATCGACGGAGGCCACAAGACCTAGTCCTCAAGCTTGTCGTAGCAGACACCTTGTAGTCTTCATCATCCTCATAGGTATCTGAATACGTCCAACAAACAACATGCTTGATGAGTACTTCACGTACCCAGCGTGCCCCCTTTTTAGGGAAACCTACTACTACATGCAGGCTTAAACAAGGGAAGGCTTTATGGCTCTTTTGCATAAATGGCATTTTAATAGTTGAAATACTACAATAATTTCATAAGCAGGTTTTGAGATCAAAGCACTTGTTTGAGGTCAAAACAGTTTTAATAACTGGGGTTTGTAGTGAAGGTTCCAACAACCAACACTAGCCGAGTAAGATTGATGCCTTAATCCCGACGATAGGTTCTGGTCGTCTATACTCATCCAAGATTTCAGGTAGAGGGAAAAGCATTAGAAGGGAGACATGAGGGAGAATAAGAAAGAGGGAAAAGAAAGAATAGAATAGAAAGAAGACAGACTCCTTATTATGAACATAACGTTATGCCGTCCGTGACTGTAGACACGGCTAATCGATTAGGTTTAACACTCTGTAGAGGTTGTACACTTTACCCACAAGATGTAAGATTAACCCGGGGTTTCACACTTTTCTGAGGAATGTGACCGAGCCCTTACAACGAGGCCTTTATAATGTTGTTCCCTAGTTGACACTACCCACCAGGCCAACTCTAGGATAGCTATCACTAGCAGTTGCCTCACCAGACGGATCCCTGGCTTCGTTCCCCTCCGCAGTGTCACCCTAGCTTTCAACAAATTAGTTGGCCAAGTCATGCCCATAATAGACTTGTGGTTGTACTTGGTTCATAATTTCATAAGTTCACAACTCAGTTTTTATGGTGTAGGCGACACCAACACCAACCCTTGAAATAACAACACATGTTAATTCATCACATCAATCCATTTGTCGCCCACACCTTAGTGGTAAGTTTCACCCAACGTACATTTTAGACAGAAGTAGAAATAGAGGGGAAAATGCTCAACGAGCCCAACATATCTCCAAGTGATAGCCAAAAATAATTCACGATAATACTCATCATCAGATGAGGAAAAAAATGAGTTTTATCTAAACTTTACAGGGCTAAGCATTTCTACTTCTAATAATAATTGAATAACTACTCTAGATAAAACAAGGCATGGTAACATGGATTTATGGTTCACTTTGGAACTGACACTAAAACATTTGTTAAATACAAAACGGCATGTATATTTATAAACGACACAAAATATAATGATTTTGCAAATAGGAATCAACATGATCAAGAATAAGGGGGCATGCCTTCGTTGATGAGTTGGTCTTCTTCTGCAGGAACTTGCCTTTACCCAACGTTGTTACTTCCTATTCGTCGCAACAGCAATAAAATACAAAGCAAATGAATATAACTCCAGATTAAATATCAAATTGAAATACTAGAAGAATAGGGCTAGCAAGGTTGGATAGGTGTCAAAGGACAAAGGTGAAGAGATAGGACGAGAGACTATCCAGGTGACTCTTGGACACCGAGAACAACATCTAAGATCACTGAAGCTGATATGGATGATGTGATCTATTGGTCAATATCATAATACTAGTTGACATATAAGATCCATCGGGATAGGTCTGTAGATAAGACGGATCGAGAGGTTGATCTCAACGAGAGTAATCATGTTTACATTACATGAAGCAACGTGCATGATTGGATAAAGGTATCAAAGGATATAGTATCTGTATGTGAAAGGATTAAGACAGTCCACATGCGAGACAGAGGTAGATGTGCAACTGAGAACAAGATATGGTCGACGATGACCAAAACACAACCATATGATCAAATATGGAAACCTATTATACTAGTAAAGCAAGCTTGGTCTATCATACTAGTGGTCAAGTAAAGCCCTGACATGCTAGTTGGCAAGAAACGATAATTGGTAACATGGCAATATATATTGAAGTAATGCAGAATATACAACCACACATCAAACAACAAGCTAAATAAACTAGATATGAAAAGGAGATCAAACAACGCATAACATAGAATAATATGTGATTATGCAGTTATAATCCTAAAAGGTAATTATAACCTAATAACATCCATATAATGCAAACGGTGATTAATTATATGGCCAATAACAACTAGCATCCATATCACATGCACCATACATATATGCGATCGTATGCCACATACAGTAACATCAACCTTTTATTCATTCTTGTGTACATACAATGTATCAATCAATCTACACATACCACACATAATAATCATAATAATTTAATAAAGATGATTATTAGGACATATATATTATAATCGGCACCTAAGGTTAACATCATATTTGTGACTATATATCACCTTATGAACATGTAACATAAGACAACAAGCTATGCATGCTACTATACGGTGTAATATAATGCACAAAAATACCATATAACCTTATCTAACATAAATATGTACATACAAACATGCAAGATATCTCTGTATATATACCACTATGCTATATGACGTAAGATAACATGTCATTCTTCATGCGAGTATCGCATATAAAATAATAACCTATGCATGCTAGTATGCACACATTATATAGCATTAAATCAACACGTGATAATTTCCTAATCATAATTTGGTAAATTAGTATGATTACAACATATATATACATATATTATTCTAACATGATTACAAGAATACTGAGTCTAGTTATATATATATACATATATATGACTATATACAACCGCATGATTATGCAACATAAAATCATATTAAACATGTGCAACCTAATCATGTTTAAACAAATAATTAAATTATACACATGAATAAAATAATGTGTTCAACCATTGCATGACAGATTATTATCTAAAACATGGATTAGTCTATGTATATATGCATAAACATATATGTGGCGTACCTGGTTTTAAGGCCAGATAAATCATTGTGTTTAATCGTACTAGTCCTATGATCAGTGGCTAGTACACACAAGCACTTGATAACATTGTCATACAATACCGAGTTCTTCATTACACAAATAGCCATTATGGTTTTAATTCATACAAATCAGGCCTAGTGGCCAAATTGAAACAACAACGGAAAAGAAATACGTGGTATTTCACCCATCAATATGCCGAACCACAGGCAACTAACTGGGGTACGCCCTAGCCCTCGAAGTCATTGTCGTCGTCGTCAGAGAGGTACTCCTCTTCATCTGGCCATATCAACAAGCCGGGTGAGTACTTTGAATGTACTCGCAAGCAAATCCCACAGGAGGGTAATACGGCAGTATTTCATGTAGTGGTTGATTCAAAAGAACAGCTCTATTCTAGGTCACATGTTGAGCGGAAAGGTAAGTTTTAAAGTAAATATAGGGATAGTAGATTCTAAAGCAATTTTAGAAATCAGAAGTACTTCAGGTAAAAGATCATCTCATGAGGTAGTCTCTGCTACCTCCTTTTCTTGCCTACACCTGATATCCTGCCTATTGCCATATATAGCTTGAGTCACCAGTTCGTACTACCCCTGATAGGACGACTAGTCTCCATTCTTCTGCAATTCCTTGCTACCCGCCGTGTAGCTTAAATTGCACTCTGTGGACACATCATGCCCACGTCCTTAATCCCTTTCCCAGATTTTTGCAAACAAAACTCAGTCTAACCAATGTGTGGCCTTGCCAATTCGTGTCCATAACTGAGGGCGCGGCTATTCGAATAGTTTTTAACACTCTGCAGAGGTTGTACAGCTTTACCCACAAGATGCAAGTTCCCCCTTGTTGCCGAGCGCTTACGAATACACTTCACGAGGTGTATCGGCAGGTTTATTACAACAAGACTTTTCACCCATTTTTGTACCAGGGCTGGACCCCCTAGATAAGATCTACCCAGTCCTCGCTTGTGCTCGGTAATGCCCGACCCCACAACCCGAGGTGGACTTATCTTTGTGTCGAACTTCTACCCACGGAATCATGGAGGTCAAGCCTCTACCCACATCGTCACGTGGAGGTCAAGCCTCTACCCACGTAATCACGTGGAGGTCCTCTAGGGATGCCAATCTACCTAGCACCCTCTCCCTACTTTCCACGGATCCAGGCTCTAGTACTAGATGGGGTATTAAGCCAAGTTCTTCCCATAAAGGCCATGTGGACGTACGGTGGGGAACTGGTTTAGCGGCACTTAGGCTCGGTCCTTGGTTGATTCGAGTAAGACTCCATATTTGTCCTCATCAACCATGCTATCATCTACTACTTTTACATCCCCTGAACTGCCCTTACAATTCTTACCCGAATCAAAATCATCCGCCATTTTAGTTGGGGTTTTTGGCAACAACACATTTTCAAACAATTGCCTCAGAAGGCATTAACCAATCCGAGGGTTTTAATCCCATGTCCGAAAGGTTTGTATAGTCCGAACAAAATTAGGTTTTTCTCTATAGCAAGTCTAAGCATGGCTACTGCCTATATTCCTAAATACATTGCTGGACGTACGATGTGCAGCAATTAGTACTAGGGCTACAAGTGTTTTGTTTATCGGACCTGAGTGATATGCAACTACAGGGTGTAGCTAAGTGTACATAAAATACCGTTGATACTCACATAGCATGCAGAGTTCACAAACAAAATAAATAAGTTTTCACACATATAGGATCCAACATGATCAAAGTGGGAATGCTTGCCTGGTAGTTCTCGTTCCTGTTCCTGACGTGGGGGTGAGTCCGGATCCTCCTGGCGCACGTACCTCACTCCATCAACTACACGTGAACAAGCGTCGAATAAGAAATAAACAGAGCAACTTCAACAAATCCAAATAACGGGCATGCTCAAAAGGAAATGATACTAATAGGGTGAAGTAATAAGGGTATTAGTGTTGAGGTGGTCAAATTAGGGTTTAGGGTTTGTCGGGAGGCGGATCGATATTCCAACCCTTAAGTAGTTAAACTTAGGAGCACTTCATGGCGGAGCCTAGGAGCGGTACATATACGTGCGTATGGGGTTCAAGCCGGTGGTAGGGTACCGGGGTTTCAAATTTTAGGTCAAGGAAAAGAGAAAGCCTTGAGAAATTGGTATATATGCAAATAGCATAAAATGAAGACGCGTTCAATCGGAGGATATTCATGCTATTGAAGTTCTTACTCCCAAACCAATTGCTTTGATCTCAATGGCTACTGCGGACATTTCGGTATACTGGATGTTATGCAAAGTTTAATTCGGGCGGCCCTAGAAGTGACGTATATAGTGCATATGTTGCTTTAAGGAAAATGCAAGAAATGCCCTAACTTAATCCTTACTGTTTTAAATCAAAAATTCTTGATTTTTGAAAATGTAACTGAATCAAAAGTTTAAACTTTTTCTAGGGATTCCAGAACCGGTCTCGGAAGAACAGGAATCGGTCTGGACCTATGTGAACTGGTCGAACCGGCTTTAAACCGGCTCTAGAAAAAAAAACAGTTTCAGCTCAACTTGCGCCTTCTACCAGGTAAGAGTACGCTTTCCCTTAGCTGAAAACGGGCTACCAGGAGGCCGTGACCACTTGGATCGGCGTGGGCCAAGCAGTAGAGGTGGCCCACTGGTCATAGACGCTGGCTCTTCGTCACCCGGGTCGCACCCGAGCGGCGTACCTGGTTAAGCGGTGCCACCGCTTCGGACAAGCCGACGCCGGTGGAAGTAGGTTCTTCCGGCGAGCAATGAAAAGCTTGGATGCGGCTGGGAGTTGGGGAATCGGTGGAGATGGAGGGTTTGGGTCCCTAAGGTAAGTCGGGGTGTGTTGGGTTTCTGGGGAATAACTAGGCTGCGGCTGGATCTCCTCTGGTTCGTGGTGAGGAGGTTTGGGCGATTGGGAAAATGGGGAGGCTTTGGGAAGGAGTCCGGTATAGGAGCAGCTTGAGAACGAGGGCAGGGCTTGGCGAGGCGTAGAGGAAATTTGACGGCCCTTTATAGGCGGTAGCGCTGGTAGAGCAGAGGGCAGCTCGGCTTACCATTGACCCACATCGTGACGGCTCTAGGGACATGGCCAGACATTCCTGTGCTGATTGAAAGAGTAGGGCGCG
Source organism: Stipa capillata (assembly GCA_019208055.1). Classification (NCBI taxonomy): domain Eukaryota; kingdom Viridiplantae; phylum Streptophyta; class Magnoliopsida; order Poales; family Poaceae; genus Stipa; species Stipa capillata. Next base: position 21,950 of record JAGXJF010001649.1, read on the forward strand.
TGGCACACGGTAACGCATGGGGCTGCACTTCAACGGCTAGCGGTGCGGGTATGGCTGCTGCAGCCAGCCCGGCGTAGGACGGGACAATGCAAAGACTAGTGGTGGCCACTGTGAGATGGGAGGGAAGCTAGGGGAAACATGGCATGCTCAGGCGAGGCGGTCAGTGAGTTAAACGACGGGCGGCGGGATGATGCTGTAGCGGACGCGCACTGTGGCGAGGCCGAGGCGCGGCCAGTGCATGTGCCCGAATGGCATGGGCATGCCACGATGTGCGCTGATGCGCCCGGGGGTGTCAAACCATGTCACTGGTATTCTTGGGGACGTGGACATGGGAGCAGGAGAGTTAGACACCGATTTGTGCAGAGAAACAGGAGAGATTCAAATGCCAAGGAGGCCACCTATCAGAGTTTTGAATGGAGGAGGACAAAAAGGGCTCTGTTGGTGAGAGTCACGGGGTAGGAGTGCGGAGTTGATAGAAGAGAGGCCCCATAATTCTGGTTTGGTGCTTATCCCTTGGGCTTGCTCATGATTTCATGTGGGAAACTATTTTCAACATAGGTGTTCGATGCTGGTTGCTCTAAATTTTTGAACATGACACACCCATATTTTTATATATTTGCACCCCTAGGGATGTGAGGATCATTATAGAATTTTATCATAATTTTTTGAAATTTATTTCTATGGGTTGTTGTTCAATGCTCATTTTTGTCCTGAAGTTAGTTATTTTCAAATGTAGATATTTTTAATTGGGTACCCCTATTTTACGTTATATTTGGGTTGAGGATAATATTAGGTTGTCCCATGAATTTTTCTAGAATTTTTTTGGAAAGGCCGATGGTCGTTGGATTACGCGATTAGGGTTTCTGTTGAAATTAGAGTTAATAGGGTAATAGGGTTCGAGGCATAGAACTAGGGTTTTGGGGTGTGGTAAGGTGGGAAGGGGATGTGGGAACTCGCAGAAGTCCATCCACCTTGGCTTGGGACTGCACGGTTGCAGGGTGCCGTTGGCATATCGGCATATAGGGTGTAGGTGTCAAGTTTAATGTGTGTTCTTGCATTAGGGTTTATTCCGTATATGGTGCGTGTGTGGTGTTTTAGAATAATGAGTCCTTACGTAGATGAAAATGTCTTAACTACATGTGAGGTCATGCTGAAAAGCAGAGTTCGAAAATCAGGGTGTGACCATATACACACAGCTGCATATGCAAACCACATGAAATGCATCGAACAAATATGAAACATGTGTGTGATCTTAACCATATTATACACAGAGGTTAATAACGTGACAAACTATTATGTAACAATCCTTAAATAAACATGAATTAAACTATAGGTGCGTCTAAGAAGTGTACGAACATATGCACATACCACCATACAATATACATCATGCAACAATCAATATTAAAGATAGGCAGAGGCTAAGCAGGTGTAATCCTAACTATGTTCAACTAATAATTAAAATACAAATAGAATTTACTTAATGTGCTAACCAAGTCATATCAAACTATTATTTAAACACGGGTAATATATACATGTAACATATATACATGACCATATATGCAAACTATATGAAGCATAATATGTGAATATAAACTATGCGTGTAATCTTAATCATACTATAAACAAATATTACCATTATGACTAAATATTTTACAACCCCATTAGTTAAAATAGGAAGCATCTATATATGTAATAACCTCATATTTTACATAACATCATGTCCTACTTCCATTTAAATCTACACATATATATCTTATCATGTTATCTATACATGGCGACATGGGAATCATAACATGTTTATTAAACAATCATCATCACGTGTGATTAAAGACACTAACACGCTAGTAAGTAACCTTATGCCATATACAATAATAATCTTATGCGTGCTAGTAGGCATACATTATAGAAGATCAACTAACATGGAGTATGTCATATTAATATTAGTTTAGCAAAGATTATGCTTCTAATACTATAGGTTATTTGCAATATTAAGTTCAGTTATACATAGGCATCAGACACTATATGTTTAGAGGCATATAATCATGCAATATGAACCTTGTTAAACGTGAACAAATTTATTCTTGATACGGACAAGATTGAACTAAGATGTTGAACTACCTCATGTCTAATGACTATTAAAGTAGAACTATATTGTATATATACATATTATATTCAACTATATAAACATGCAACATGTAGCTATATGAATATGGATACACCTATTAATGAACTAAGCATGACTGATCAATATGACGAATAATCTTAAGCATGAATATTATATAACAAAAAAGTAAGAACTATATAACAATCATACATATAACAATAGGAAACTATTGCTACATAACATACTATTCAATTGTATGATGAAAACGATCAACAAAATTATTAGATATGAACACATGATGATGTGAGTGCTTTCAAACAAGGATTAATGGTGGAAAACAGTGCCATGATGCACCACAAGATGATAGGATATTAACTATATGGGTGGTGGCGACATTCGCAGCACGAAACGGTCAGAATTTGACATAGATCGGTTCTGGACAGACCGGAGGATTTTTGATGCTGCGCGATGCTCGCTCAACGAATCATAATCCGCCAATTGAATTAGAAACTAGACACACAGAGGTAGAATCCTACCAAAAGGTTTTGGAGAATTCTTACCGAGTCAATAGGAAAAGTTCAGACAAGCTAGACGTTCTGCAGATTGAATCTAAAGGTCCGCGGACAGCACGTTGGAGATGGATCAATTCCCGACAAACGGCTACATGGATGAAGATAAAAATTTATAGAGGTGTTTATAGATATCTAAGGCACAACTTAACCAAATGGATTCTTTAGAGACTCACTAGATCAACAGGAGAAGAAGTGATAATGCTGCTGTACCGTTCACGCCGTCAAATCTAGACGTGAACAACAGCACAATGAAACTTGATTTCCTAGAAATTGGACCATTGGATTGTCCTCAAATTTTGTGGAGATGACCTTGACAACATTATCCATGATCCCACTGAATGGATCTTGAAAAGAAGGTCCGAGCCGACAAGGGCGTCGTTCCAATCTAGATGCACGCGCAAAATAACTGGGTGCAAACAGCACGTTAGTATTTGGAGATTTACCAGTGATTTCACCGTTGGATCTTCACCAAATTTTACAGAGTGATAGAGGGAAAGGTTATACACAATCTCACCGAAGGGATTTGCCAAAAACAGTTTGAGGTGATGAGAATTGTGAAAATATTGAGGTGATATATACTGTTCAGAAACTGCACAGGAGGCAAAAAGGGGGGTGGCTGCTGTTTGGAGGGTTTAGGGCTAGGGTTTCATGGGAAAAGAGAGTGGGGGGGTGGAGAAAAGGTGGAGGGGTGTGGGGTATTTATAGGAGGGTTAGGGGAAAGGGTTTTCACTCAAATCCAATTATAACAGGGGTAGCGGCGCACGTTGCGCTACGCAGAACTCTTCGGGGTGGCTGCTCAAGGGAGGAAATGAGGCGGTGGGATGCTGGGTGGGGATGAGCCGGGATGACAGCCATAAAAGAAAGGAGAAAAGAAATGGAGAAAACCAAAATAAGAACAAAGAACAGTAGAGCGAGATTAAATATCAAACGAACTTCGAAAATTCTGAGAAAAACTCTGGAGACATACTCTAAATTGAAAAGCCAATACAATTCAAGTTAAATTAATTTAAATTAACTCCAGTCCAATTTATGAAATTTTAATTAGGATTTAATTCATTCGAGAATAAACAACGAAATTTTCCAGGTCTGATTTTTAAATAAATTTTTTTGAAAAATTCTAAAAATCAGGATGTTACAGTTTCCACTCGATAGCACGCAATATGTAGTGACATAAGATCAATATGGATTAGATGAATCAACATGTATGTGCTATTCTGCTGATGGGAAAATAGGGAGCATGCTTACACTTCTTATCCTCACCTCACTTCATATATAACTTATTGACTAAAAGTTGCAATAACGTTTTGCTAAAATTGCACTAAGGTTAGTGACGTGCAATTTAGGTGACTGAGATTTGCAAACATTTTAAATTTTTCGCTTGCTGCTTACTTGTCCGTAGACACTAAAAATGAAATAGTAACAGAGAGAGAGAGAGAGAGAGAGAGAGAGAGAGAGAGAGAGAGAGAGAGAGAGAGAGAGAGAGAGGGGAAGAGAGAGAGCAACACATATGAATGAACTAAAATTTGCTATTAAAAGATTACTTTCAACTATAGGCTAACAATGTAATACATTTATTTGAAAGTTTCTACCAAAATTCATCCACTTTTCCTCAAGAGTAATTCTGGCTATAATTTGATTGACGTATCAAAGTGAACATAGCCACAAATAAAATTGAATGATAGTTGGCGGAGTGAGACAATTAACTACGTAAAAGAAAGTGCTAAACCTTTATACAACTCTGCAAAGTTGAATAAACCCTTATGTGTCTATGACCATGGGTCACTCTATATCGATGGGTTTAAGGACATTTAAGGATATATAAGAATTCACCTTAAATGAAATAATACTAAAGTAAATTTAATCGTGCAAACGTCAGCTCGCTAGCTGATAAAACACGTTTTCTTTGGGTTCAGGTCTTCTTTTTGCGGGCACTAAAACGTTTCGACTTTTGATACTCTCCAGCGTACCAGTCAACCAGGGGGTGTTTTGGTTGGGCTTTTCAGCAGCTTTTCACTGGAAAAAGTTGCAGCCCAACCAAATGGCCAGTTTTTCAGTAGCTTTTGCCAATGGTAGCTGTGGGCTTTGTAGTGCAAATTCAGCTGTTTAGAAAAGCTGTCTTCTGCCAACTTTTTGCAATGTGCTGAAGTTTCAATGCTTAATTTCCAAAATATTATAGATGATTTGGATCAACCAAAAGCCATATGTTCACTTTCCCACAGCCAACAGCAGCTTTTCTAGACAGTCAGCCAACAGCAGCTTTGTCAACAGCCATAGCCCAACCAAACAGGCCCATAGTCCAGCGTTCCGGCATATTAGATAACCACAGAAGCGCCTGTCATCGGCCATCATAATTTCCATCTTCCCACAAAGTTATTCTATCAACCGTTGAAGCCTTTGGGATCAGGTTATTTATTTGCAGGCGCCAACCCTTTTGAACTTTTAGTACTCTCCCTATTATGGAACATGCGTGCCAAGCTACCAACTATATGTAGTGTTACAACGCATCGGATAATCATGATTACTATATATTTTTAACAAAAGATAACTACGCTCATCATCGGCTATAAAAATCTACATCTCCCTACCGTGCAACATGACATGCTACCAACTATAGTCTAGCTTTACAACATATTAGATAACCACGATCAATCGCAGTTTTAGAAGGTAATCAACGGTGACAAGTAATTTCCATCTTGCCACAAATTTATTTTATCACCCACTGATGGATGGAACACGTTTCCTTTGGGTTCAGATGTTTTGTTTGCACGCTCTAAAACTTCTCTGTTGCTGCACTTCTGGCACTCACCATGGCGAGAGAGATGTTTAGAGACACGGAATGCACCGTGCGGCCAGGAGCGCCACGATCGGATGGTCTAGGAGTGGCCTCTCTCGCGCGACAACCATGATACAAGTTGTTTCCATCCGTGGAAAGCTAGCTGCAGCACGTGTCCCGGCCTGTTAGTTTGTCTTGCTTGGGCGCTGGCACTGAACACCATGGACAACGCAGTAACACACAGACGCGCAGACGTTACGGTACGTTCCCATGGAGCAGTGCTGCCCCATGCATATACGCTCAAACTTTCTGCCTGCTTGGGCTTGGCAATGCCAATCTGTACTGCATTACTTGCATCCCAGAAAAATTCGAGTTCTTGACCCCTATAAGTACATGTACCTTGATCAAGAGGTCACAGGGATCATCATCAGATCGATTTTTTTGTGTGTGCGTGTGTGAGAGGACTACAGAGCGAGAGGATGGCGAGCGCTGGCAAGAAGCTCCTTTTCGTGATCCGTCGGAGCACGTTCACCGGTGAGGAGGGCCGCGGCTGCAGAGAGTTCAAGCAGGCCAAGTACCCCTTCAAATGGAGAAAGTACATGTGCGCGAGTTGCGGGGCGCTCCGCACGGAGCACCGCGCCGGCAAGCCAAGCCGGATGACACCACGGGGATCAGGGCGGAGGAGGAGGAGCACCTGCCGCCGCGCAAGAGGTTCGTGCTCAGGTTCGAACGGCTCCATGCCCTTGACGTCGCGCCTCCAAGGAGCGGGAGAAGGAGGAGGAGGAGGAGGAGATGGAGAGGGGGAGATCATCTGGAGCGCCGACGCGATGATGGTCACCAAGGGGAAGAGAGCCCCGAGGAGAAAGCGCGCGGACGCACCGTGATGTTCACTTGTGTTCTGCTTTGTTTCCCCTTGTCAGTGGCATACTGGCATGCATGCCACCTGGAATGGAAGTATTGCTACTGTTTAGTAATCGATCGATGTGATTCTGTTTCGCATGTGGTAGATGCGAGTTTGGCCAATGTATTGAAGTATCTGACTTCTGACCTGATCTCCCTAGCTACGTGCGGCTGTTTCCTGTTGGATGGAGGCCGCTAAGAGGGTGTACCGGCACAGCACGAGTGACTCGTCAGCACGTTCGTGCCCACCAAATTATACTACAGTTTTGGGGTGGAAATCCATTTCTTTTTGGAAGACAATGAAAGGAACACGGAGGAACTACATAGAACAAACATGCACCAATATTCAAGCTACGAGGACTTGAAAACTGGATGAAACCCAACTGACTGGCTCGTTTCCTGGAAATCCATAATTTACCACCCCGCAGATTAACACTCTAGGATTACCACCTTTGTCTCACTGACATTTGGCCCCCGGATCCACATGTCAGTGACACATAGGGTGCCTGAGTAGCAAGAACACTTTAAGACAAATACATCTGCGCCCACATAGTTTTGTAAGCCAAACTCTGGCTCCCAAGGGCATGAAACTTAACAAACCTTGCCTCTCAATGGCATGAAACCTGACAGTATGTATTACTCCGAATAAAACACAATAACAAGCCTGCTACATGACGATATGCTGCTGAAGCTTTTCGTCCAGCCATTGAACTACAGCCATCGGTCGGCCCACCAGTGTTCCACGATTGCATTCCTCGAGTGATCATTGCATTGCCAGCCTTTAGTCGCCTTCCTGCACAGCACATGTTTACCATGATGCTCATTCATCAGCTGGGATTAAAAGTCCATACGCAGTAGAACAGTATCTACGGAATATGTCAAGAACTCGATCCATAGGAGACCACGCAGACAAGAGACATCTACCACATTACATGTTCATGCGTTATAGGCTATAGAAGATATTAAATAATTAAGCTTCAGTGCAAGGCAAAAGGAGCAACACACCAATTCATAAAGAATCTAGTCAGTAGTGACGATCTCAGTGCACACATTTTTTATCAGATTCAGCAATGTTACAAGGCTAGGAGTGAATCTATGCAATACTGAAAATGCTACATACCTCTAATTTGGATTTAGCTTCAGATTCAAATGTCTTGCATAAAATCTCATAGCTTTTGCCAACTACAATCTGTAAGAAATGATGGGGTCAATATACAAATATCGTGTGCTTCCGAAAACTAGTTTATGCGGAAAGTCGTACCAGTGGATCCACTCGTGATGGCGAGGTACTGGATATTACATATCTATGAGGGAGAAGAATTAGATTCAAATATTGCAATCAGAGTGAAGCAGGCACCAACAACCAGAAAATAGTGGTACACATGTTCATCATACTCTAAATAAGCTGTTGACACGAAATCCAAGTTTACCACTTCACCTCAATTTGGTGTAGAAATCCATAGCAACTGTATTAGCTTTCTGAACTGTTAGCATCACGGCTCCCATTTGGTTCTGCATAAGTACTCTGGATCAAAATTGGATGATCTTTCATGCCGACATGTCAGCAGAATAGCAATTGCTAAAAACATGCATAAACTAGAAGAAAAAAGAAGTGTCGTAACAGCCAATGCCTTAACATGATATTCAGCAGAGCAGAATAATAAACTACCAGGATTTAAACAAATCAAATTACCTTGCAAGCTATAAGTTCAATCAACTGCATTAGAAACTTCCCCAACCCCTTTCTCTGGGCAGAAGGCTCCATTTGTAGTTCATACACATAAACAACAGGTACATCCTCTTCCACAACAAATCTATAGTGTACAAAACCAAGCAAGCGATCTTCATTACATGAGGCATCTGTACATTCTACCCCTGCATCTTGCTTCATGGAATTTTTGGCAATAAAGCCATTTGAAAATTGCAAGACAAAGATATAACGTGCTTCTGGGGCAACCATTTCCCGGCGCTTGACTTTCTCTTCTGAAGGCCATTCAAACCCATATGGGCCCTCCATGTCAACCTAAATTATTGATTACCAGCGTCACATTCAATGATCATGGGGATCTTGTTAAAAGCTAGATATGAACATCCGCAGCACTAGAAAGCAGAATAAAAGGAAATACATGTAACCTTGAGAAGATTTTCGATGTACTTCCTCGTTGGTAATCGAAGCTGATTGCCACATCCAGACTCCAAGTAGACCGAAAAAACCTAAGTATCAAGAAAAGTGAGGTTGATACGAATATATAATTCACTTCTCCCACAAAAGATAATTCCAGACTCCAAAGCTAAAAGTATTGTCTAAATTAGAGTTGTTAAGGCCTAATATTACATTCAATTTTCTTTTCTTGGTTTTCTAAAGCTAAATTTAGGAAACACATTAGATGTCCTGAATCATAATGGAAAATTACTAGTCCTACGGTACTAAATTTTTCACCAGAAAGATAATGTAGGTTACCGCTTCTCTCATATTTATGAAAATTGGGGACTTGTGCTAGATGATCCTTCACAGTTACAGCTTTCCTTATAAGTTCGTCGATCGCCTTCTTCCTCCCCAGTATCTAGCCAAAAGCATGAAATTATCTTCATGAGCCCTCCCCCAATATACCTATACATCTCCATTAGTTCTCTTCAAAAGCTGATTCAGGGCATGATTGCTGTTACCTAAAAAAGGGTGATTCAGGGACCAAAGTCAAGTGTTCACTGTGTTGTCAATAAAAAAAGCACCTGAAAGCTAAAAACCCAAGTGTTGCAATATACAATGTTTCAGCAGGATAACAGATGGGTGTGTTATTGGTACTACAGCCTGACAATTTCAGACTATTCACTGTTCTATCATATATATTCTGCGATTACAACTTGCGCAAGAATACAACATGTTCTTGCAAAGATTTCCTGGCTACTAATACAGGGGGTAACACTTATATAGAGTCAAAGCACATCATGATGAATTATATTTGCCAATTTTCAAACATCATTTTACCACTCTTTGCATTATTGAATGTGGAGCCCTAACATCCGAACAAAATCTTACCAGAGGCCTTTTTGCACTGTCTAATTTATATCAGGAAGCAGTGTCAAATTTTCACTAATAGGTTAACTATACTTACAGTAAACTCAAGAATGCATCACTAGAAAGAAGAAAAAAAGACCACGAAATCGAACATAAGCAGCTAAAAGGGGCTGCGCGGTACCACCCCAATCCAGAAGAAGAAAAGGGGGAGGAGAGAAATATGAATACCTCTTTCCTACTCAGCCTCCTCTCCACGCCGCTGCTGCTCCGGGGCCTCTTGTTCTCCGCCATCGCCATTACTGCCTCGTTTTCCTAGCTCCGTCCCGTGTCTCCTGCTCCTGGCTGCCGGATGGAGGGGAAGCACTTAGGAAGAAGGATGCTCTGCTGTGTTGTTTCAGTCACGGGCTTTACAGAGTCATTTGGGCCTATTTTGTTCCGGAGATAGGCCTGTTTCTTCACCATTGTCCTGTCCTCGCCGTCTCTGACGACCCCTTCTGCCGCCACCCAGCTAGGTCCGCGACCGCGCGATTCGGCGTCCGGCATTGACCTCGCGGCATGGCCACGCAGCAAGCAGCCAGCTTAATCTCGAGTTATAGATCAGTGCTATCGACTTGCAAGCTTATGGTCAGTACGACCTGGTTAAACGCTCTGACGGACGCGGCGGCGCAAGCGGTTGTGAACTACTTGCACTGCCCACCTGAAGCCGTTCCCGACTATCTATCTCGGCTTGCCACACTCTACAGGTTGTCTGCACCGTGCGGACATCCAGCTCCTCGTCGACAAGTTCTTGAAGAAACTCACCGGATGGAAGCCCCCAGCTACGCACTATGGTGGTACGACTGTTTACACGCGCCTCCGTGCTCATGGCATTGCCGATCCACTTCCTGACGATGCACCGGATTCCGGCCTAGGCGTTGACGATCATCAACTACCGGTGCCGCAAGTTTATCTGGAAGGGCGGATGAGGTTAGCGGCGGCCACTGTCTCCTCTCCTAGTCGCGGGTGTGCACGCCGGTGCAGAATGGCTGCCTTTGGCATCCTCAACTACTCTTCTTAGGGGCCGCGCCCATGGTGCTACCTTCCTGTTGCGGATGATCCCGACACATTGCCCATCTTCAACTACATCAACATCGCAGACAGCGCCGGAGCAAGTATACAAGTATTGGGGTAAATGGCCCTTGTCACTGTTTATTAGTGGAAGAAGGTGAACCCACGGGCATATCGGTGGAGGATATGATACTCCGTCTGAGTCACCGAGGGGATCATGTCTAATGCGCGATATTAGCGGCTGGTTCTCGGACATTCTTCTGCCCGCTAGCCGTCGCCGAGACACTAGGACCGGTGGTCTTCAGAAGGGACTTCGAGGCCGCTGCCTTCCTCGTTCATTTTCCAGGAGCGCGAGGTTGCTTTACCATCCTTTAGTTGAGCTTGTTTTGTACTAACCGTCGCAGTCATTTAGAGTTTCTTAGCGGTCACTAGTGGTGGTTGCCCTGGTAGCTACTCCTATTTTTCTCTTCCTCTTAATAAAGATCGGCCATGAGCCCTTTGAAAAAAATCAAAGTGCCCAAAATTACATCTATTTTTTAGGTGACATTTGAGAAATATGAAAAAGGAAAAAGCAAATATACATACAAAGGTGGGTGCTTAAGTTTATGAACAACAAACAGTTAGCGATCTCAAGTTGCTAGTTTGACCAAAAGTACCATGTCTTCTGTTTGACGTTTAGGATAATTCACATAATACTTAGCAAGTTAGATATGAACAATAATTAATCTTGCATGTACAGCGATCTCAAGTTTCTATTTTGAGGTGGCATTTGAGAACATCTACATGCACCACTAATTCACATAATACTTATACTTTACAAGTTAGATGTGAACAATAATTGATTTCACCTGTACAGCTATCTCAAGTAGCTAGCTTGCCCAAAATCACCATGTCTACTGTTTTAACTTCAAGTGTGCCTTCCACCCTCACAATCCCAACAGTTCCGTCGACCCCTATCAGTTTTCCTGTGACTCCACGCATGGAGCCATTCATTATCTTGAGCCTGTCGTTCTTCTTCGACCTGACGACCTCAATCTCGTCTGGAAGAGCTGTTACTTCATCCCCGCTGCCTGACGACCCAAGCGTAACACGACAAGAGCCATCCTGGAAGTTAAGTTAAGATTCTCAGAGATGTTAGCAAGAGAACCAAACGAGAACATGGGGAGAAACAACTTCTACAGGCACTTGTAGAGCTATAAACATCACATACCGGGAACACTTCCTTCACCACACCATTGGTGGAATCATCTCTCCTGGAAACATTGACTAAAACATCTGGCAAAAGCCAGTTGCTATCGCCCTCATCGCCTGAAAGCATTTTGATAATAGGTATTCAGATATGTGCACCCAGAGTGCTTGCTTTGTTTCTTCTTCTTACAAAAATAAACACAGAGAGAGTACTTGCTTCGATCCCATACAAATTGTAGATGAAACAGTATACAAGAACAAGGGCAAACCTATCACGGGAGACATTATATCCATTCCGAGGTTCCTTGGTGTCATTGGCTGGCCACCAAGGGTCCAGGCAGATACGACGCAGGAAATGGGGTCACTGGATGAGCAGCAGGAGTTGGGGCGTTTCCTGGAGCATCGCCAAAACCAATTCCAGGGGTACTTGCCCATCCTGATCCAGGAGTGGGGGCTTCGTATGGCCTAACTTGTGGAGCTCCAGGCTGAAAAGGGGAATGTAGATGCAGAAACATATTTTTCAGTAGCCAACACAAAGTTAAACAATCTTCAAAGTTAACAAGGAGTAGCACACGGAACCTGGTAAGCTGAACTGCTTCCCCAAGTACACCAAGTGCCAGGATTTCCATCTTCCTGGCTATCCCTGAAAAGAATTAACATGATAGCGACCAAACAGCACATCAAGATTGCTGCCAATTAAATTTAAATACGAAATTCAGTTCTAAATATATATTTTGGAATACTTCTACAATGGAACAGAATACACAAAACATCTGAAGCTTATTTAATCTAAACTTCAGGATTTCAGCTTCCAATAGGATATGCACAAGTAACAATTTTGATCTACAAAAAGCATACCAACTCGGAGGACTCATTGGTGCCCAGGCTTGACTATGCATGGGAGTTTGTGTTCCATCACGAATTGGTGTCGCTGTACAAATTCAAATAACTTGTTACCATTGAAAAAGGACAGAAGAAACAATACATAATACAATGAAATGAATGACAGGAGAAATGGGCTACACTGTTCATCAACCCAGACAATTGCATAAGTATACACATCTGAATTTACATCTATCTCATTTTTAAATGTTGCGTGACAGGCATATGGCAGGAGATGGATGGCTCCCTTTGAAGAAGAACAAACAAGCACCAAGATCATAGTCATATTGAGCAGTATCTTTCATATAGATTGAATGACACAAGCCAGAAGCCAAGTAGCAACAAAATGACTATTCACATTCACTCTTCAAGGATTGAGAACATAAATGAAACAAATTGTCAATGTAGGTATTACTATGATACTTACCTACTTTTCTAAATGCACACCATATTGAGAAATCTTCCAGTTCTTGGTAAGATTAGCTGTCATTGTAGGCAGTGTTATAGAAATTACAGTCAAAGTTATCTTGTAGAATGTACACCACACCCATGTCCAAAATGGCATACAAATTCATGCGTATATAGAAGGAATAAGTGATCTTGGTAATCTTGAATCAACCATAACAAAGAATGTAAGGCACACACACTTCCAGGTTCCCGCATTGGAGTTTGAATAGGGTGCAGTGGCGTTCGAGGAAGGTGCATAGGTGTTTCACCGCCCCATGAATAACGAGATTCACTGCTAATACAACCAGTCAGCAAATGATACCAAATAGCTTGTTCCAAAATATAGATGATAAAGAAGAAATTTACCGGAATGGTGTTGCAACATTAGCTGTGTCAGCAATATCCTCTCTCTTAACTATATGTTTTCAGCAAGGTTAGTCTTTAACATTAGACGAACCATAACAACAGTAATAATCACAACAAAGATTCACCTATGACAATCTTCAAAAGTGAATCAAGCTCCACACGCATAAGTGTGCCATTCACTTCTTTAACACGGCCACGATATCCTTTGTATGGACCAGATTTAATTTTGATACATCTACTCACCAAGGCATCATGCCCTCTTCCACCACGACCACCTCCTCCAAACCTTCCATCATCTGAAAGGAGGGGAGTGAATTACTATGTCAGCATAAACTGATTTAAAACTACTGGCACACATAATAATGACGGTTCAAATTATAAAATATTCATACAATTCGTGTGAGGCCCTCTCGGAGGTAGCCTTCCAGGAGATTGCAAGATCCTTGCTGGAGTTCGAAAAGCATCAAGCCATGGATCTGCAGTATCCATACCCTGCATCAAACAAGCAAATGGAGGGTATGATAAAATGTTCTAGAAGTACCAACAAAATTTAATTAAAACAATCAAGCACACACCTTCCCATGGCCGTTGCCAATTGATCCACCAACAAGGAGACAAGATTGTGCTTTTGCACAGATAAAGCCTGAATGTTCAAGGTGGTGGCGGTCATAGATAAAAAGTATTCCTTTGTGTATATGTTCCACAGGTCCTTGCTTTCCCTGTTGTGACAAAAAGAAATGTTTGTTACTCTAATAATAGTATATCAAGATCACAGAATGAATAGAAATTGTGACAGAAATAATCAAAAGACAAGATAACATGCAAATATGTACACACCTTACATGCCCCTTCAGTGACCCTTACAACATCCTTAGTTGACACAATATTACTGAACCGATCTTTTGCAGATGTGCGCCGATCAATCTTGCATTTTATTTCTCTCAGTTTCACAAGAACCAGTTCAGGTTTATCAGGCACTCCTTTGAGAACCTAATTATATAGTGGGGTCAATTAAACATGTAACTATATGTAAAAAAAATCAGCAATACACGAAAATTTTAGATAGTTCTGCTTGCCTGAAATGCTTCGCTTTCCACCCTGACAATAACACCAAAAGATAAATTGCTGAAAAGTGAACGAAAGGGATAAGATGTTCTGTAGCCATTAGACATGATGGGCAGCAACCTCACTAGAAATTCTGAGCTTACCCAAGAAGAATAAGATCATGCAATTCATAATCGCCGATTCTGGTAATTCCCGTTGTCACCTCGGAACTCTCCACAACATGGTCCGCAAAAACACGAATCTGCAGCACACAGACAGAGAAAAATAGTTAAACTACTAAAAAACATGTTTCAACAAAGCAATTTACAATACATGCATATATGTACCAAAATTGCTCACATGTTCTTTGGTGGTGTCAGATAAAATGATCAAGACATGCCCTTCCACTTTAACTACCATGCCCATCACACCTTATTGAACACCACAAACCACTTTTACATGATCTCCCAGATTGAAATGTTTGCAAAGATCCTTCTCATTGAAGACAAGTGTTTTCTGCATGTTACAAAGACATGTGTCAATTCTCTAGTCCGATTGATAATAGTATAATAATTCTTGGAAAGTGATTACCGGAAGACCAGATAGTTTTGGTTGGATGCGAACAGTAGCATCCTCTACTTTCTCCACACAGCCCTCTAAGTTCTTGAGATCACCTTTAACAACTACTACAGCATCACCTTTCATGAAGTGTCCCTTTTTCCTGTTTGTAGATAGTGTGGACAAGCTAGCCACATCCTCATTCATGTCATCACCAACTCTCCTAAATTTCTCCAATTCATCAAGTGATGGCTGAATATTCTGTGTGTTGATTGATTTTATCGAGACTGTTTTGCACAAGAAACCATCTTTGAACATTAAACCATCAACCACCTCAAAGTATTCCCCAGAATCTCTATCTCTCCTCCGGTCGACACGAATGTTCATCTCCCTGTTTTCATTTGATTTAGCAAAAACAACAGCATAAGTAAATAGATATGAACTACCATTTGATGACAAAAGGATGAAAATAACCTTGGCGGCGGAACAAACGACTTCTTCTTCACAACCTCAAGACCATTCTGACAATACAAAAGACACATCATGCTAAGCCATCCAACAAGCAAGCATAACGCAAAGTATATATAAGTGCATTCTATCTAGAAGTTAGGTTGACAATTAGGAAGTCCTTCAATAAGTCAATGGCTACTAATTCCATTTTTGGTTCAGTAGTCCATGAAACTTTTTGAAGGAAAAGTAATGCATGAAACTATCAGTGAATCATCATATGAGAAAGAGAACACAAACGTGATGTATGAAGTGACATCATCATGTATCAACCTAAAAAACGTTACCATGTCCACATCAGATGCAACACCATAATATAAAAGGGCATGATATCAATGAGCTCAACTAATCGATAACAGTGTATATGTTAGGTTGAAAGGCGATAAGTAGAAATCCAGGATTAGTAGCAACTAGCCAATAACTTACCAGTTTATTTGTCAAGGCTTGTAAATCTATTATAGGAATGAGCTTCATAATAACCTTTTGGCGCACGTCATCAACATCGACAACCTGAAGGTAATCAAAATAAGTACTTGAAGAATATATATTAACAAGAACTAAGGCAACAATGACGACCATACCTTAGCAAGATCCCCTTTATATAAACCGGCCTTCATCCGGACCCATGTGTCTCTTGAAAGTTCAACAGACTTACTCTCAACAGAGAGCACACCAGTCATTTCTCTAGTAGGAACCAGAATTATTTTTGCTGAAGCGAAGATGTTCCGCAGACCTTTGCAAGCCTGCAACGAAGTTCAGTTAACATGCCTTATAAAAAATACTGAAATGTGAAATTAAGCACTACTTACCTCCTTGACATGGGCTTCTTTCTCTGCTTCAACATAAATGTAATTCTTTAGGTGATCTAATGCAACAACAGATGTAATCTGGAGATCTTGCCTATCAATGAACTTTTGCATTAGACAAATGGCTGTCTCCCGCTCGTGCCCCAGCTGAAGTCATATAAGAAATCAATCAGGGTCAAATGGTACAGAGAACAAATAGTGGAGCATAGCTTCATTTTCATAGAACTTGCAACCTACCGCACATTTCACCATCCAAAGCTTTGAATCCTTCACTGATGGCAGCAGAGCTTGCCGTTCAACTTCGGTTGGTTCCTCATCAACACAATCCAAGTGTGATGGCTCTTGATATCTAAATTGTACTAACCTCTCAAGCTTTTCTACATCGAATTCATCCTGCATAGGATTAGGATGACGTCTAGAGCTCCTTCCCACATCCTCGTCAGGGCTATCAGCCCGAGCATCATCAATAAAGCCTGCCCAAAAGCAAAGGCACACGAGTCGCAGCCTTAATACACATGACCTTGCTCTTGCATACTATAAACTAAGACACTCAACTCACAAATAGGTAGACAGAAATTTGTTGAACAAAAAAGGGAAGTACAATTTCTAATTTTTGGCCAGAAATAAACACCAACAAGCACATCGTTCAGGACCAATGGCCAGTCCACACATAAAAGCTGTAACTATGATGATCAATTGAGTTCAGCATTATGCATCCTCCAATCTTAAGAAGCATAATGGTTCATCTGCCAATTGAGCGTCATCCATTTGAAGCAACAAGAGTAACGATTAGCGCTAACAGAGCTTAGCAGGTATGTCGCAAAATTACAAAGGACAGCCATCTGAGTATCCGAATGACAACGTGGCCTCATGGTTGAGCCGTAAGTGATGAGAAGTGATAAGTTTTTATGGCACATGCATTTTGGTCCTTTCTTCCAGAAGATCTCCAAATTTATGAAAAAAAAATCCTGGAATTAAGATTATATTTGCTTCTAAAAGTCTACTGCTGGTTCACATAAGAAAAATAAAGGCTTTGCAGAAATGATTACCACGTAATGCTACCAAACCACCACAACATTACGAAACCCGACCAACATTAAAATTACAAGAACGTGTAATAAAGCTAGACTGGGCACCAAACTAAACAATTTAGCATCACCCGCATTTCGAACAGGGATGAATACTCTTAAGAGCAAACAAGGTCCAGGTAACCAGGTTGATGCAGAGAAGAAACTAGCCTCAAAAATTCGAAGTCATCCGCGATCACTGAAATCCTCGCGATCATGTATAAATGCTACGGAATCAAGGACTCAGAAAACAGGAGGCGACACGAAATTCACAGGTAACTTGAGCAAATTCGGATATGGGGAAATCAACCTAGCGATTCTACCTTTGCCCGAACACCGGCGTAAGATCGGTAGGGCAAGCAACCAACTCACCGTCCTCGAACTCATCTTCCTCCTCCTCCTGCTCCTCGTCATCGTCGATGTTGACGTTTGCTCCAAATTCCTGTCACCTCTTTGCAGAAAACGTCATGCGTTATCGGTGTCAGCCAGCGCTGTGTCAGCCAGCTGTGTCACAGGTGGCTGACACAGGTAGAGTTAGTTCACCTGAGTCAGGTGCTAACATGTTAAGTGTTCTGCCTGTGTCAGTCAGCTGTGTCACAGGCAGTAACACAGATACCCCTTCAGCCACCTATTAGTATATATACCCTACCTTGTAGACGTTATGGGAAAACGCCAAGTATTGTAAATCCCTAACGGGTTAGGACTTCATTCATAAGTTGACATCTTCGTGTGTCCGTGGTTTTCACCCTTTCTAGGGTTTCCACGTAAAATTCCCTGTGTGCTTTGGATCATGTTTCTTGTTCTGTTTTCTTGCCATGTTTGTTTCCGCTACTCTGATTTCTCACTTCCTTTGGTCCGTCCATCTCTAACAAGTGGTATCAGAGCTTTGGTTGCTCATTCTTGAGATGGCGTTCATGAAGTTTGATCTTCCGCTTTTTGATCAAGACACTCGATTCTCTCTGTGGCAAGTCAAGATGCGTACTCTATTGGCTCATGCCGATTATGAGGATGTTTTGGATTCCTTTGGCGGGAAGACTGTTGCTGCTTGGTCCGATGATGAGAAGAAGAATGACCGCAAGGCCGTTTCCCAAATTCAACTCCATCTGCACAACAACATCTTGCAGGAGGTTCTCCAAGAGACACATGCTGCTTCGCTATGGCTAAAGCTTGAAGCAATCTGCATGACCAAGGATCTGATCAGCAAGATGCATCTCAAGTAAAAGTTGTTCTTGCACAAGATGTAAGAAGGAGGTAATTTACTTGATCACATCTCTAATTTTAAGGAGATTGTTACTGATCTAACATCATTAGATGTTAGTTATGATGAAGAAGATTTGTGTTTGATTCTCTTGTGTTCGCTGTTTAGTTCATATTCTGGTTTTAGAGATACCATGCTGTACAATAGAGATACCCTCACTCTTCATGAGGTGTATGAGGCCTTGCATTCTAAGGAGAAGATGAGACAGATGGTGTCAGATGATTCAAGTGGCTCACATGCTGAGGGCTTGTCTGTCAGAGGTAGATCTGAGAAGAAAAACCCCAATCATGATCATGGAAGAAGCTCTGTCTGTGCCACAGGTCAGAGAGGCAGGTCAAAGTCCAGAGAAAAGGGCAAGTTTTGCAGATACAGCAAACGTGATGGACATGACATTTCTGAGTATTACAAGTTGAAGAACAAGGAGAACAGGAAAGGCACAAAGCCGAAAGATAAGGCTGATGCTGCTGACAACTGTTCC
Source organism: Stipa capillata (assembly GCA_019208055.1). Taxonomy (NCBI): domain Eukaryota; kingdom Viridiplantae; phylum Streptophyta; class Magnoliopsida; order Poales; family Poaceae; genus Stipa; species Stipa capillata. The sequence continues at coordinate 40,963 of JAGXJF010001649.1, forward strand.
GCTAACTCAGATGTCGAGTTTTTTGTGGTCATTGCTGGAACCTCTGCCAGCAGCCGTGACATAGCTGACCACCTCAGCTGTGCCAGCTCCAGCTGTGACACAGGTGACCATCCCACCTGTGACACAGATCTTCGCTCCACCTGTGACACAGCTGCTAACACAGGTGTTGGTTTTTTGAATGCTGTTGCCAGTTCAACTGGACAGAGAGCTGCCACCAATGAGTGGATTCTTGACACTGTTTGCACATATCATATGTGCCCTCACAGAGATTGGTTCAGTTTCTTCGAGCCGTTAAGCAATGGTGGATCAGTTCTTGGCTATGATGATTCATCTTGCAAGATAGAGGGTATTGGCTCAGTTCAGATCAAGATGTTCGATGGCATTATCAGAACACTGACAGATGTCAGATATATTCCAGAGATGAAGAGAAATCTTGTCTCATTGAGCTACTTTGATGGTAAGGGGTATCACTATTCAGGTGGAGATAGTTGCTTGAAGATCACCAAAGGTTCTTGTGGTGATGAAGGCAGACCTGAGGAAGTCCAGTGGACTATACTATCTCCGTGGCAGTACAATCTCAGGCAATGCCGCCCCTGTAATTCCTCAAGATGCTTCTGGTTCTGGGAAGCTTGAACCAAGAGCAGTTAAATGCATATTTGTTGGCTATAAGCCTGGTGTGAAAGGTTTTAAGCCATGGAATCCTGAAACCAAGAAGATGATAGTCAGTCGAAGTGTTGTCTTCAATGAGGCTACTATGTTGTGCAACAATGATGTTCCAATTGATCAGCCCAGAGAGTCTGAGGACAGTGGACAGAAGTCTAACTCTGAGGTGGAGCATTTGGCTAAGTTCAGTGATTGCACTTGTGCCACAGCCAGCTCTAGGTCAGCCAGTTGTGCCACAGGCAACTCATGACCTACCAGCTGTGCCACAGGCAGGTGACGCAGGTGGTAATATGCATGTTGCTGTGAACACTTCACAGCATTCCATTGCAGTTGATAGGCCCAGAAGGGATCCTAAACCTGTCAGGAGGTTAATTAAAGAAGCAAATATGGTTGCTTATGCTTTCAGCGTCACAGAGGAAATTGAAGGATCTGCCGAACCTTCTTTATATTCAGAAGCCATTATCTCTGCTGATGCAAGCAAATGGATGACTGCAATGCATGATGAAATTGAGTCTCTTGACAAGAATGGCACATGAGATTTAGTGAAACTGCCCAGTGACAAGAGACCGGTAAGCTGTAAATGGGTCTTCAAGTACAAGGAGAGTTCTACTCCTAATGATGGACAAGATACAAGGCAAGGCTAGTTGCCAAAGGCTACAGCCAGATTCCAGGTATTGATTTCAATGAAGTGTTCTCCCCTGTTGTGAAGCACAGCTCTATTCGTACACTTCTTAGCATTGTTGCAATGCATGATTATGAGCTACAGCAATTAGATGTCAAAACTGCATTCTTCATGGGGAGTTGGATGAAGATATCTATATGAATCAAACTGAAGGCTTTACTGTTCCTGGTAAAGAGAAGCTTGTCTGCAAGTTGAAGAAGTCACTGTATGGATTGAAACAATCTCCTAGGCAGTGGTACAAGAGGTTTGATACCTTCATGATTTCTCAAGGTTTTAAAAGATCTGACTATGATAGCTGTGTCTACTTGAGATCTGTTAATGGCTCTGCGATTTATTTGCTATTGTATGTCGATGACATGCTGATTCCTGCTAAAGATAAAGCAGATGTTGTCAAATTGAAATGACAATTGAGTTCTGAATTTGATATGAAGGATCTGGGTGCTGCAAAGAAGATTCTTGGCATGGAGATTTCCAGAGACAGATTTGCTGGAAAATTGTACCTCAGTCAGAGAGGTTACATTGACAAGGTGCTTCACCGATTCAATTTTCAAGATGCCAAACCGGTTTCTACACCATTAGCTGCACGCTTCAGATTATCATCAAGCTGTTGCCTAAAGTCAGAAGAAATGATGAATACATGTCTAGAGTTCCCTATTCGAGTGCTGTTGGCTCTCTCATGTATGCCATGGTTTACTCCCGTCCTGATTTAGCTCATGTCTTGAGCGTTGTGAGCAGATTCATGGCTAACCCTGGAAAAGAGCATTGGAAAGTAGTCCAATGGATATTCAGGTACCTTCGGGGTACATCTAATGCTTGTTTGTATTTTGGGAAATCTAGAGATGGAATTGTTGGATATGTTGATTCCGACTTTGCTGACGATTTGGACAAGAGAAGATCACTCACAGGCTATGTGTTCACCATTGATGGCTGTGCTGTGAGTTGGAAGGCAACCCTGCAGTCAACTGTTGCATTGTCTACTACTGAGGCTGAATACATGGCCGTTGCTGAGGCATGCAAGGAGGCTACTTGGTTGAGAGGATTATATTTTGAGCTTTGTGGAGATTCATCCTACACCACTATCTTCTGTGACAGTCAAAGCGTAATTTGCCTTACAAAGGATTCCATGTTCCATGAGAGAACTAAGCACATTGATGTCAGATTCCATTTTATCAGAGATGTTGTTGCCAAGGGTGATGTCAAAGTGACCAAGATCAGCACACATGATAATGCTGCTGATATGATGACAAAGCCAGTTCCTACAGCTAAGTTTGAGCTTTGCTCAAGCTTGCCCGGTGTTAAAAGATAGTCCCTTGTGACTATTGACGCATAGCGCGTGATGAACTGTTTAATCAGTTGAATTTGTTATCACAGGCATTACAAGGAAGGAAGGAATTTGTCTCAAGGTGGAGTTTGTTGGCGTTTGCTCCAAATTCCTATCACCTCTTTGTAGAAGACGTTCTGCGTTATCGGTGTCAGCCAGCAGTGTCACCCAGCGGTGTCACCCAGCTATGTCAGTCAGCTGTGTCAGCCAGCTGTGTCACAGGTGGCTCATCACCTGTGACACAGGTAGCTGACACAGGTAGGATTAGTTCACCTGAGTCAGGTGCTAGCATGTTAAGTGTTCTGTCTGTGTCAATCAGCTGTGTCATAGGCAGTAACATAGATACCCCTTCAGCCACCTGTTAGTATATATACCCTACCTTGTAGACGTTATGGAAAAAAGCCAAGCATTGTAAATCCCTAACGGGTTAGGACTTCATTCATAAGTTGACGTAGAGTTTCCACATAAAACTCCCTGTGTGCTTTGGATCGTGTTTCTTGCTCTGTTTTCTTGCCACGTTTGTTTCCGCTACTCTAATTTCTCACTTCCTCTGGTCTGTCCATCTCTAACAGTCGACCTGTGCCATATCGTCGATCAGGATCGACCGCTTCCGCTTGCGGGCACGGCCGCGGCCGCGGCCGCGCCCGTAGTCCTCGTCATCCTCCTCCTCATCGTCCTTTCTGGCCGCGTCATCAATGAAGCTCTCGACCCGCGGCCTCTTTCCGCGGCCTCCGCGTGACTGCTTCCCACCTCTCTCCCCCTCCTCCACCTCCGTATCATAGGCCTCCTCGATCTCCTCCTCCTGCTCGCGGCGGTTGTGGCGACTAGGGCTAGGGTTTCGACCGAGCCGTCCTCGCAGCGCAGCGCGGTACTGCGACTTAGCGAGAGTAGAACCGAGAGACGCAAGAGCCGAGGCCACGTCAAGGTCTAGGGGTGTGAGTGGGTGGGCGTGCGAGAGCGAGGGAGAGGGAGAGGGAGAGTTTTCGGTTGCCGGCAAGCAGCGAGTACCGATTTATAAGGAGGGGTGCTGCGTTTGCGTTGGGTGGGCTGGGCTGGGCTCAGAACTGAGACGGCCGTGTCCGGTTACGAATGATCGGGCTCTCGGGCGCGATCCAAATGTTCTCAAAGCGTCGCACAACTGGGCCGCTCCAGCAACTTCGCGGCTTCCGTTTCCGTGGAGTAGATACGGAGATACTCCTACGTCATGTGGTAAAGCAGTAAAGCCTGCCACTACACACGGCATTTTCTATCAGCAGCAAGCCAGCAATACCGACGTATCAGGTCGGGGCCTTGATAAAACTTAGAATGAAGATCTCTTTTGTACTTATGCATGTATAAAAGAATTTGTTAGGAAAATTCTAGCGATACTACTATAATATAATTAAACTAAATATATATCATTGGTCAAAGCTTTCCATATTTGATTAGTCAAAATTAAATATGGCCAAAGGAGAGACTATGATCAAGATAAACACGGTAGAAGCTTCAAATGTTAAGAGTGTTGCAAGCATGTTATTGGCATGGCACCGAGCTCATGCCTTTTCTTCCACGTTGCAGCTGCGTAAGGCTGTTGGATCATTTGGCAACTTTTGAAGCTGTGATAATCTCTCAAGAAAGAAAAAATTGCTAGAAGAACAAACTGATGTAATCGTTTTTAGTAGTGAAGTACAGCACACTGGAAAATGCGGGCGTTTCTCTCCTTGCAAGTTTTGGTGAGCTTTATTGCTTTAACTTTAATAAAGCAGGCCCACCATCATTGACTCTAGCTTTGCTGCAGGCCAATAATTTCGGCAGCAATAAAACCTTTGCACGATGCCCAAGGCGTCAGACCCACTTGCGTGTTCCCCTCTCATCCAAACCTGTCCCAACACCGCACACCACGTCATCGTATGGAGGATCCCGTCCTCCAAAAACTCAGGACACGCCTACGCAGTTAAGATGCACACGCACCGATCGTGCGCAGAGGATCCCTGCTCGCCCACGACGGATTTAGATCGCTTCTTGAAGGGATTAGCCATGACATGTGGACCCACACGTCATTGGCGTTGAGAGCAGCCCCGCGTGGACGAGTGGTGTTCCTTTGGGATGACGAAGCCGCGACACGCTGCCTTGTAGGTGCGGGCCCCACCTGTCAGCACCGGCCTCCGCCTGACAACCTAGACCCACGTGACCTGGCCCCACATGTCATGGGAGAATAAATCCGAACCGACTCGCCCCACACCCACAAGTTACCCAAAGCGAGCCAAGGCTCCCACCCGCGGCGTGTGTCTCTCACGGACCCGCTCCCGCCCGCCGTTGGATGGTTGGCTTCTCCCGCGGAGGCGCCGAGCCGCGATCCGGTCACCGCCGCCTCCTCGGTGTGGTGGTGGTAATTAAGGAGGCCGTTGGTGATTTGGGGGGGAACGCGGTAGGCCGCGTCTTTACCCTCCCACGAGCTGCCATTAACGCTGGCCCTGCCCACCTTGGCATGCGGATAAGCGCGGCTTCTTCTCCAGGGGATGCCTCTGACCACAGCGCAGGTATTTTCAGGAGGGAGCTCTCCGCGATTTCACTTGGTTCGCGTTTGGATTCGGGGGGTCTCTGGCGTCTGATCTGCCGTTTGATGTGGGAATTTTTGCGTGTTTGATCCAGGGAGCGGGATGCGAGATGGGGACCGGCGCCAAGCGGCATTTCTTCCGGCTTACGAGCTTGCAAATCGGGTACGTATTGTTTCTGGAGTGATTTGATGTAGTTGTTTGGGAATGGTTATGCAGCTGGTGATCTTGCGGTGGAAGTTTCTCGCGCAATTGTTGCTGGTTTGGTCGCAATGCGTATTGCAGTGGAATGGCGATTTAGTTGCACAAATATCAGTTGCTACTTTCTGTGGTCAACAATGTAGTCCCGTTGTGTTGTAGTGGAATATGCTGTTTGTGTGGGTGAACTTGATATAGAATCAAAAGGGAAAGTTCAGTTATTACATTGGTGGGCACAATTTACCTTTGGTCGTAACACTTCCAAACCGGCATGGAAGCTCGCATGAGCCTCAAAATAGTGATTTATATGTTTGTATTGCGCGGGGAAGAAAGCTTCAATTTTCTGTTTCTGAGAAATAGATAGGAGTTCTCACAGATGAGGAGTGGGGTAACTGAATTGTCTGATGTAGCATTTACGTTTTTACCGAATAGGGTAAAACACTGACAATGTAGTCACATAGAAAGGAAATTGGTTGTTGGGTAATGTTGCCATATAAGGCGATTGATGGTCAAAATTGTCTGTCCAATTATTCACCACTTATCACTTTCCACCCTGCTTGTATTCAGAGAGATGGTACCTGTAGCAAAGTCTGTATGCAATACCGTTGATCTCTGCAATATCATCTAGGAACTTTGAGGCTTCTTAGGTGCCTGTCACCTTCTTTCCTTTAGATTGATAAGTTTTGAAGCAAACTTTAGATTGATAAATGTGTGCCTATTGTGCATATTATTCCTAATTTGCACTTTAGGGCTACACACATACCGGAGGAAAGAAGGTGTTAAATTTTAAAGGATTTGTTGCTCAGGATATCGTCCATATGGAGTGAACTGCATTTGTTGTGGAAAGTGGTGCATAGTGATGTTGTTAAGTACTCTTGCAATTTCAGTTGCAAGTCTTTGAATATATGCAGGTGTAGGGTGTTCAGAGTTCATGCAAGCTACAAGCTGTTATTATTATCATTGCCACACAGAAATAGTAAATTTTGATTGCCATCTATAATAATCTTCATTAATTAGGTATAGCTAAAACAACGGTTGCTTTCTTTTCCATATGCAGGGATTTACAGTCATATCTTGCAGAACTTACTATATTTTTGTGCCCTGATACCAAGAAGTTCCTTATATTCCTCGACAACCGCCCATGGTTGCTGGACCAGGACACAAAACCTGCTCACCTGTGGCAATTGATGGTTACAAAGGTCCACTTTACTGTTTTATGCACCATAGCCTTTTCAATTGACATTATGATTAAATACTCATAAGCTGATAAATGTGTATATAGGAATATCTCTTTCTTGCTTACTCTTCACTGCATGGCCCCTTCGACAAAATTGATTGTGGCTCTGCTCTCGCTTACTTGTTGCCATTTTGTGCTTCAGTCAAGACTTTCTCCTTTCGCAAACACTAGAACTAGGGGGAAGAGAGATGAAGCTGGAAAGAAGCTTGTATTTTCGAAAGGCCCAATATCTGCTCCCCGTTTGTGGAATCGATCATCCAGATGGTATACCTTGCTCGATGATGCCATGCGGAATAAGAAGCTTCAAGTAAATAAGTTGAAGGATTCTCGCCTGCTGAACAGGGAGCTGCATCGAACCTTATATGGTTTTATCATTTTTGAGGTAGACTGGGCTGACGTGCGTGGCATTAATTATTTGAATGAACTTCAGGTATTGCTGTTTAATGTTGATAATTTATAATGAATATCACGTTGAAGACTTTTAAGGGATCATGCATGCTTACTTCACTGATACTGTTGTAGACTGATACATCAATGGCTGTGGAAGCTAAAACAATGAAGAGATGGGAATTCGATAGTGTCAATCAAGCTTCATCTTTAATCACTTCTTGGTTCTCAGGAAATTACTCTGAGTGTCAGCTCTTACAAGATTATTTGAATAGCATCTCTCCTAAAGGTAAAAATATGAATGCTACGCCTTCTTTTCTTCTTGCCTGCAAGTACAATCTACTTATATGCTTGCTGTACAGGTGATGTATTTTATGATGCTCTGAATGACTTCTTAACACCTGAATGGGACAGCGAGAGTGTACAGAGTGATGGTGATGATTCCGGAGATGTTCAATGTATTAGGGTTTCATCAAGCTCATCGTACACCCTACCACCTTGCTCTGGACCTTACAAGAGAAGAAAGATAATAAGATCTGAGGCTGGAAGTAGTATGTCTGAAGAATCATACTCAGAAGTTGTGACCTCACCAAAATATTCATCATCTTCATCTTCATCATGTTGCAGCGATAATGACAGTGGCAAGCCACTGTTTGAACCTAGCACATACAAGGATGTGTTGATCCTGTTCCGATTCAATGATCAAGATCTCCCATTCAGACTGAAAGAAGTTATACTATCTGATGTGAGGCTGTTAACATTACTTGAGTATGGCCTTCCTTCATGGGTCATTTTTCTTCAATCATATCCAGTGTTCTGCAAGATATATCGCCCATGGATGTGTCCTTTCGCCAGAGCATTGTATGTCTTGATGTCATTGATTACTGTTCTTATAGGATTTTATGACCTCTACAAGAATGTCCCCATGTTGAAGGCAACTGCCTCAAGATTGTTTGGCCCTTTATTTGATTGGATAGAGACATGGGAAATGATCTCAAGGCTGAAGTATCTAGGAACCATGCTATTTCTGCATAATTTCCAGCAGGCTTTTACATGGTCTCTTAAGATTGTACGTGCTACTAAGTCTATTCTTAGTGTTTTGACAAAGCCAATTGTGGGGCCAATTTTGGAGTTTCTTGAATTTACCCTGCCACTATGGAACCTTTGTGCTGAAACAGTAGAATATCTTAGTTCGGCTATCATGATAGCAATGGAGACATCGTGCAGTGCAGTTATCAGTACAGTGCAGATTATCATGTGGCCGTTTTGGCTTGTCTTCAGCACCGTGCTTAATATTGGTATGTTTGCTGTAACCTCCCAAATGATCTATTTCCTTGTCCCTTTGTGCTTTTGTTCTGATGCCTTGCTACTATTTTATTGACTACAGCAAATTCTATTCTGTACCCTGTAATTTGGTTCCTTGGAGAGATACTAGCTGCACCTTTCCGACTTGTTGTTGCGCTAGCAAGTTTTGTAGCAGACTTCTTTGATGACATTGTAGATGTTCTGAGGCAGACCTGGTCAACATTAAGTTCATTATATCAAGTTGGATCTGCATCCAGAGCACCTGGGCTTACATCAGAAACTACCATTTGGGGGTCACTCTGGAAAGATCTTCTTTATCAGGTAACAGAAATTTGTTGACACTGCCATAGGATAGCCATGGAACTTTTTCTTTCAAGGAGGATATCATGGAGCTTACTTTGGCTCTTTCCTAGATTTTCCGTGCGGTCCGGAGCATTTTGTACGGTTTAGTTGCCTTCTTTTCAACATGCAATAGGCATCGGCTCAGGTAATCTTCCTTCTCGCCTGTATGCAGAGGTAGAGTATTAGCAAAATCAGACAACACAAAGTCCAAAATCTGAATGATGAGAAACACTCTGTTCTTTTGTTGAGTTCAAAATTTCCTTTCCAACTGGCTTTGTTTGTTATTTCAATGCAAACTTGACTGAAGGGATAATTTCTTGTGTAACATGGTTAAGTAGCTCAAAAGAAATAGCAAAATCATGTGGTCTTGCAAAGGTAGCTCACCTTATGACTTCCTGCATGCTATTCGCTAACTATTACTACATGCTGCAGCATTTACAATCACATAGAAGTACTTCTCCGACGCCTATCTCGTTCCTTAACTGGCACACGACATACCACCTCTTATGAAGGAGCTCGGAAGTATGCTAGTCAAAATCATCCTGTAAGTCCTTAATTTTATGCCCATAATTTAGCTCTTGTGTTCATTCAAGAATGTTTTTGAATTTAGGAAAAAAATACCCCTCAGAATTGACATTATTCATTTTGTTGTGATACTCATTGACATTTGAGTCTATAGTTCATTTCAAAACAACCAATTTACGCGGGACTATGTCATCATTGTTTTTAATGGATTTTTCCCTGTATGAAAAGGCCCCAAGCTGTCTTGAATTACTCTAGAGTTACGATGTAGCTATATATAAGCAAGTTAGGTTGTTTTGACTGTATTTTAGCGAGAGGCAAGGATATAGTTGCTTTTCTTTTCACTATATGTATCTGCATTCCTCAGTAAAACCAACGAGCCAACATGGACGTACATTCAAAATTACTCCTCTAATAAATATATTTTTGGTGCAGCAAAGCAAAACTGAGACGAGATGACAGTGGAGTTCGCAAATTAACATACCAAATAACAAACTAATTCAGAGAAATCTTGAAAGGTTGAAACGAGATGACAATAGTATTCAACTCGGTTGTACCTTCACAGGGACATTGGAAGAGTCATGTACAGGTCTCATACATCAACGCTGAATGTTTCATCACATAGCTCTAATCAACTCATTCCCTCTGTACAGAGGGCAAAGATGTGAAGCAAAAACATTACAACTGTACATACGCGAAATTTTTTGTTGTTTGTCCATTGTAATGTAATAGGTTGTATAGTAGGTTTGTAATTATATATCTCTTTGTTCAGTACACATGGTATAACTGGCTTACAGTTCTGCTGTCCAGCGATACGCATGGCGTCACCAAGCATCACCCACGAATTTCCTCTAATTCCTCCTCGGCTGCTTTTGTTGCCTTCCGTGTGTCCGCATTACAGATTAAGATATGTGCGTGCCCTCAATTTGAACGGAGAGTAATCTGGTATCGCAAGATGTCTTGGAACTGAAAACAGAAATCAGATTGATCACCCTTTGAACTCCAAACAAAAGTTCCCTCTGTTTTCCTCAGATCTCGTCTAATCTTCCCCAGTGTCATGTATTGCGCAGGCTGCACATGGATGCGGTGTAGCTTGGCCTTGCATGTTTGCCGGCATCACCCACGGGCATGTGGGGTTGGTAGACGGATCCACGCGTGCAACAGTGCAAGATCTAGGCATGATTCCCCAGTTTTAGCATGGCTGTGTAAGGGGAGGAAGATGAAAGCAAACAGACGTCGCCTCTGAGACAATTATCGATAAGGTCATTGACGGATGAGTCAATGAGTGATGGAGCTCACTGGCAATGCAGTGTGAAGTGTGGATAAAGGTTTGTTTCACCTGAGCACACTCTCTCGAGTCATGGCCCTTTAAGGTTATCGCACTAGCTACTGCGGGAGTTGCAGGCGGGGTACACATAATCCAAGCCCCAATCACCAAGCCCTGTGGTCCAATGTTGACGCCCTGGTGACGTATGTCCATCATTTTGCCCTCCCTGGCCTACTCTTCAGGGCAAGCGAGTGAATTCTTCAATCACACCTACAAAAATGCCTCTGGGAGATTAGATCAGGACTCGAATGCTCCAGATCCACATGGGTAGCACTGATGATTGTGCGAGTCATCAGAACAGCATGCTACTTACATGCATGCGCGGGAGCGATAATCATTCTTATTTAAACTGGATTGACTGATTAGTCGTCTGCTTACATATACAAGACCTGAGATATATTACAGGGAGAAGCCAGATTGCCACCCTAGCTTGCACATGCTTGGGAGAAGGAAGCAAGAAACAGCAGGGTGGAGATAGATCAAGTGTTAGAACCCAACCCTGAACTGAATTAAGCAGCAGTGTTAGAACCAGAATCGATCGCCCCAGCCTCCCCCGATCTCTCACTGTCACCGGGTCGGATGAACGTGGACGACGAGCCTGCGTGCCGCGTCTCGTTGCCCAGCTGTCCGCGCGTCTTCTCCCCCCATCATCTCCTGCCGCCGGCCCTGCGTTCCCCGGTGAATTGCTCTGACCTGTTCATCGCCACACTGATGCGGTAATGATATTGCCACTTCCCACACTGGTGGACAGTAGTAAAGTGGCTTTGCACCTCTGTCCTGCACGAGCCATCTCATGTCATGGGATCGAGACTACTGAACCGCCGTGCGCGTACTACATCATCGTGCTCTATGTTGGTTTACCTGAAAGTGTTTACAAAAGTGCAGTCCAAAACAAGCAAGAACATGAACAGCATGGACGCAAGGATACGTGGTTATCTGTGACAAGCAAGGAGGGGATTTCTGATGACTGCATCAGGCAGTCTGGGTAAGTGGGTATGCATCCCAGAGGAATCTGCTCACACTTGTAACTTATTTGCGGCCAGCTGTGTCACCGTGTATGTACACTATTAGTAGTCCCGAGCCGTGTCAAAAACTGCAGTTTGGACTTTGGACCTAGCTAGGGAACGTGCTGTTTGCGGTTTTCCACCGAGCTAGTATCGGGCGATAGTGTATCGGTATGTTTTCTTCTCGGACATGAGTACACTACTACTACCCCTTACTACCCCTACCTACCGTAACCTGCGTGCCTGTCCACTGTTATGAGCCGCTCTCGCAGGCTCACCTAAAAGGCTCCCCCCTTTTTCCTGTAACGCACACTCCATCCCATGTAATCTTGTCCTTGAGGCGTCATGGTGAGCTGTGATAACTAGCCGAAGTTGAAACACGGAAAGCTACCTCCTCTTTTTGCCCATCCTGATCTCCCATTTAATTTATTAACTGTGATAACCATTACAATTAATTAATCTCACATCTTGCTGTCCTAGCCACGGTTACGGCAAACCAGCGGCACCCAACCGAGCTCGCCGATCTGTGTTCGTCGATTAAACGGGAGGCTAGTAGTGTTGTGTTTCGGCCCTACTTCGTTAGATTTTTCAGTAACTTGTTATTAGAAATAGTTTTTGCTAACAGGCTTTACAACATAAATTTAGCCAATTAGAAAAGTTATCTTTGCTCAGCTTTCTGTAACATACTAAAGTTTTAGGACTTATTTCTTAAAATCCTATAGATGGTTTAGATTAATCTAAAATCATATGTTTACTTTCTCATAGTTTACGGTAATTTTTTCAGACAATCAACCAACAGCAATTTTGTCGACGGACGGTCGTAGTTTAACCAAAGAAACCGTTAGTGTGTTTTGTAGTGGTCAACCCCGCCAAAAAATCTTGTACTACCTGGCTGCCTCGCGTGCATTTGTTTTTTTTTGAACAGGGCAAAAGCTTTGCCACTTTTCATTGATTAAGAAGAAGTTTTAAGAAGTACAAATAGTGCCCAGGGGCAGAAAGAAACGACAACGACAAAAAACTACTCTCGCGGCATGATAGATCTCAAGTGCTTAGCCCCAGCGATAGACCAAGCTTCGGCTTCTTTTTTGATCTTGTCAACGGTAATTGGAGGCATTGAGGAGTGATTCCGGAACACCCGTGCATTTCTTTCGTTCCTTATCTCCCAGGAAACCAGCATGATTAGAGATGTCATCGCTTTACTCCGGCCACCATTGGGATGAGTGACGAAATACCACCAATCGGGGACCGAGCTGTAGTTTGTCCATGTATCAATGCTCATGCTAACCAAGCCGAGCCATCCCGGATCATGATCCAAATGCGGACGGAGAGGCAACACTTGAAAAGAATGTGTGCGGCGGTCTCCGGCTCCGTCCTACAGAGCTGGCAGAGGCCACAATTGGGCCAAGCTCTTCTCTCGAGGCGGTCGGCGGTCCAAACTCTGTTCTGAAAAATGAGCCACACAAAGAACTTGCATTTAGGAGGGGCCCAGTTGCTCCAAATTACCGGTTTCATGACTGACGGAGTAATGCCTTCAAACTGCGCTCGGTAAGCGGATGAGGCCGAATAGCAGCCACTAGATGTGAGTTTCCAAGAGATAGTATCAGCGGCCTCATCATCGAGGTTAACCTCTTGTATCATTGTCCACAGAGCAGCGAACTCTTGCAACTGAGTCACATTAATTCCAGCAAAGGTGTTGATGTTACTTATCCAAGCATCGCCCGTAAGGGCCTTCTTGACGTTCCCGTTGGTGGCCTTAGAAATTTGGAAAATGGACGAGGCGATATTCTTTGGCTTGCGACCTTCGAGCCACGGTGCATGCTAGAATTTTGCCATTTCACCATCACCAAGGTTAATCGTTGTTAAGGCATATAATAGGTCCATGTCCACCTCGCTGCATGGGTTTCCCAGGCTGACCCAAGATCTTGTTGGGTCTCTCCATTCTATCCAAGGCCATCTCAACCGGAGGGCCATCGCGAATTTGTCAAGATCTAGTATGCCCAAACCTCCTAAAGAGGTTGGTCGACTAACAAGATCCCACTTTATCTTACATTGGCCTCCAGACACCTTATCTGTTCCAGCCCATAGGAATGCTCTCATAAGTTTTCTGGATTGTTTTGATTGTGCTTCGCGGGAGAGCAATAGACGTGAGGTGGTAGATCGCCTGGGAGGTGAGGACCGATTTTATTAATGTGCATCTCCCCGCCATAGTAATATGTTTTCCAGTCCAAGCGGCGAGCGTCGTGGCGATCTTATCAACCAAGTGTTGGAAATCAACATCTCAGAGGCGGTGCACTGTTAACGGAAGGCCCAAATACCTGATAGGAAGAGTGGCTCGAATCGCCGGGAACCCTTGCAAGATAGATTGAAGATCTATATCCGTGCATCTAATTGGCACCACAGAGCTCTTTTGAACATTTGTTACAAGACCCGTGACCCCTCCGAACCCCTGAAGTATGTCTGCCAGGTTATCGATGTCACGTTTGATCGGCGCCAAGAAGATCACGGCATCGTCGGCATAAAGCGAGGTGCGGATGCAAGTCCTTCAACCCCTTATGCGGGTAAGGTTATTATTGGAGGTTGCCATGTCCAGCAGCTGCTGCAGAGGGTCAATAGCCAACACGAAAAGGAGGGGGGACAATGGGTCCCCTTGCCGCAAACCTCTCTCGTGAACAACCGGTAGTCCTGGCACCCCATTTAGCAGCACTCTAGAGGTGGAAGTATGAAGCAGGGCTGCCACCCAATTCCTGAACCTATGCGGGAAGCCCCTCCGCTATAGCAATTGAAGCAGATATTCCCATCTCACTTAATCAAATGCTTTCCTGATGTCAAGCTTGAGTAATAGGTCGGGGTATGAGAGTGTTGCATTGTTCTTGCAAAGTTACGGACATATAGGGAATTGTCATGAATGCTTCTTGATTTAATGAACGCGCTCTGACTCCTGGAAATGAGCTCGTTCATGAAAGGGGCAAGCCTGGATGCCATCATCTTGGCAACGATCTTTGCAATGACATGAATGAGACTGATGGGCCTAAAGTCCGCAATAGCCTCTGCCCCCTCCTTCTTTGGCAAAAGAGCGATGTTCACCGAGTTTAACCAATGAAAATTTTCCGTATGCTGTTCGGAGAATAGCACGATGACATTCATAATCTCAGACTTGATGATGCCCCAACATGACTTAAAGAATCGCGTGCATTTGTGAGTTGCTCGCCTGCTTGGCTTTACTAACAAGACGATTTAAGTCGGCAGAGAGTAGTTACTCCCTCCAAGGACCACGCATGCATGCATGCGAGTTGTTATGTGGAGAAACCGGAGAAGAAGGGTGTCGGTGTCATGCGACAGGCGTTGCACACATGCACCTTCTTCTGCACGATGAATTGATGCTCGAGGGGAGAACTAAAGAAGTACAGGACAAATGGTCGTGTTTGTTATTATGTGTTATATTATTATTAACTGGCAAGTGGCAACAGTAACCACATTGCTTAACGACACGCTTCTAGTCTAGTAAGCGAACGTCCAAGATTTGACAAGTACACACTGAATGACAGTTGCGGGGCTGCACCTGAAGCCAACCAAACCCTTACCACTGGTCCCACTTGGCAGTGAGAGAGAAAAGGCAGTGTGTTAGAGCCGTTGAGATGAGTGATAACCACGGCAACAATCTCATTCATCACCCACTAAGCACATACCCACCGCGCAGACAGCAACGGTCACTGCACCGGGCGCCTTTTTTTCATGCGATCCCCTGCGCGTCACACAACACCATGCACCCGCACAACCGCCACCACATCCCCCACCAAACCCAGCTCTCCGGCGACGTCCCAGCCCCTCAGCACCAGTGCGCCACGGCTTCCCCCGCCATAAATCCCCGCCCCCCCCACTCGCCACTCTTCTCCACCATCGCCCGCGACACGCTCCTCGCCAAGCCGCCGCATTGCACTGCTCGGCTTTGTCGAGATGGCGCGGCAGAGCATCTCTCTCCCACGCGCACTGCTCTTCACGGCATTGTCTCTGCTCTTCTTCTCCGCTGCTGGTAAACCACCCGTCACGTTGGATCGCAAAGCTTGGTCTTTTGGGGACAATGCGGGAGCTGTTTGGTGACGAATGTTGGTGTTTTTGTTGTTGCTGTTGCAGAGGCGGGGACTGTGGGCGTGAACTGGGGGAGGGTGGCCAACAACCTGCCGAACCCGGCGGCCGTGGTGCAGCTGCTGAAGCAGCACGGCATCACGCAGGTGAAGCTCTACGACACCGAGCCGACCGTGCTGCGGGCGCTGGCCAACACCGGCATCAAGGTGGTGGTCGCGCTGCCCAACGAGCAGGTCGCCGCGGCCGCCAAGCGCCCCTCGTACGCGCTCGCGTGGGTGCGCCGGAACGTGGCGGCCTACTCCCCGGCCACGCAGATCCAGGGCGTGGCCGTCGGGAACGAGGTGTTCGCCACGGCCGCGAACGTGACGGCGCAGCTCGTCCCGGCCATGACCAACGTGCACGCCGCGCTGGCGAGGCTGAGCCTCGACAAGGCCGTCAAGGTGTCGTCGCCCATCGCGCTCACCGCGCTCGCGGCCTCGTACCCGCCCTCCGCCGGCGTGTTCCGGGAGGAGCTCTCGCAGGCCGTAATGAAGCCCATGCTCGACTTCCTGGCGCAGACCGGCTCCTACCTCATGGTCAATGCCTACCCGTTCTTCGCCTACTCCGGCAATGCGGACGTCATCTCCCTCGACTACGCGCTGTTCCGCCCCAACGCCGGCGTGCTCGACTCTGGGAGCGGCCTCAAGTACTACAGCCTCCTGGACGCGCAGCTCGACGCCGTGTTCACGGCGGTCGGCAAACTGGGGAACTACAACGGCTTGCACGTGGTGGTATCGGAGACGGGCTGGCCGTCCAAGGGTGACGCGAAGGAGACCGGCGCCGCGGCGGCCAACGCTGCCGCGTACAATGGCAACCTCGTCCGCCGTGTGCTCTCCGGCAACGCCGGCACCCCGCACCGCCCCGACGCCGATATCGACGTGTACCTCTTCGCGCTCTTCAACGAGAACCAGAAGCCCGGGCCGACCTCGGAGCGCAACTACGGCGTGTTCTACCCGAACCAGCAGAAGGTGTACGACGTGGAGTTCGTCCTCGGCGCCGGCGGCAGCAAGGACAACGGCGGCCTCGGGTGGCAGGACAACGGCGGGCACAGCAGCGGCAGCACCAATGGCAATGCCCCAACTGTCGGTGGCGGTGGGGTGAAGGCGGCCTCGCCGGGGGAGGCTTGGTGCGTGGCGAACGCGATGGCCGGGGAGGCGCGGCTGCACGCGGCGCTGGACTACGCGTGCGGTCCCGGCGGCGCGGACTGCAAGGCCATCCAGCCCGGGGCGGCGTGCTTCGAGCCCAACACCATGGTCTCGCACGCCTCCTACGCCTTCAACGACTACTACCAGCGTAAGGGCCGCTCCATTGGCACCTGCGACTTCGCCGGCGCCGCCTACGTCGTCAACCAGGCACCAAGTGAGTTCCCGCTCTCATCTTCTCCTCACGA
Organism: Stipa capillata; assembly: GCA_019208055.1. Classification (NCBI taxonomy): domain Eukaryota; kingdom Viridiplantae; phylum Streptophyta; class Magnoliopsida; order Poales; family Poaceae; genus Stipa; species Stipa capillata. The sequence goes on from JAGXJF010001649.1 coordinate 57,997, forward strand.
TCTCTACTCTTTCTTAGTTAATCATTTCTTTTCCGCAATTTATTCGTACCATTCGTGCAAATGTACATTAATTCCTTGGAGTAAAATGTAGGTGCTAGCTAGTACTACAAGAGTAATAAATCTGGTATTAGTACTTCCGCCTTTCCGGTCGCTTGGTCCAGATGTACGTCGGCGCACTCACTTATTTGATAGTACGTGATGTAAAATTAATATTTTTTAGATTTATATTAAAAATACTTTTGAATGGTTACTATTTTATATCAAGCTAATTGTTAGTCAAAATTAAATAGTAAGACATGATATCTCTAATAGTACAGAAATCAGTCTTTTTTTACACCTTTCATATTATCTACTATATACTAAAAGCAGAATACAATAGAAAAAATAGAGAAAGGCTAGAAATTTCTAAAAAAAGTAAAACATCCGACCGTCAATCTGATGAACCCTTTTATTATTAGTGAACCACAACCAATATATCTTCATAATTACACCTAAACAGATCACAACCGATAGATCTTCATAACTGCACCTAAAGAGATCACAGCTGGTAAATCTTCATAACTGTACCTAAACAGATCACAGCCGGTAGATCTTTATAACCATATCTAAACAGATAACAATTAATAGGTCATCATAATTGTACCCAAACAGATCACATCTGATAGATCATTATAACTATATTTAAATAGATGGCTTAGTACAACGACTAGCAGGCCGGCTCGCGATCTGAACTTTTATTTCGCGTACTGATCTAATATCACGCGTACAGATAAAAAAATAAATCATGCAAAAAAATAAAATTAATTTAAAATATTTTCTGTGCAATTACGCGGGACACCGTGCTAGTTTTTAAAACAATAAAAATCTATTGTAGAATGGGTTATAGCATTAATGCAAAAAAATGTGGTGATTAACATTAAATAGGAAAACGTGTGAAGAGCTGAGTATTGTACAATAAAAAATTAGTAACTCGATAAAAATCTCCCACGACGCTTTTTGGTAGCTGCACGTAGCGTAGTGTTAGCGTGGGAACCACCTAAGCGAGAAACAGGGTCTGACGGTTCAAAATCAAACAAAAGGTGCTGCAGCTTTGCGACATGACGCTGTCACGCACGCATGCTTGCCCGGTTAAAATAACAGCACAAGTAGCACGGCAGCAGCCATTACTGCTCCTCTCTGACCAAAACTCTTGTACCGCGATTTGTGTAGTACTCCCTCCGTCCCTCTAATAATATATGAGTCATGTTATTTTAAAATTATACCATTTGAAACTTCTTTCGAATACGAATTTAATGGTATAATTTTCGTGACATATAAACCACATTTTGTTAGTCTAATTAATAGTCAAAGTTCAATCTTGAAAAACGCGCGTATCTTATAAAGAGGGACGGAGGGAGTACTCCGTAGTTTGTTTAAGTCGGCACTGGATTCGAGCGAGCTGCTGCGGTGCGATTGAGCTATGAGTGGGCTGGTCCTGGACAGGTCTCAAGAGTTCATGACGGTGATATGAGCCGTCCTCTGTTTCTTTGCGTGCCATGTCCTCAAGAGTGCTAGGACAAGTACTGATTGCCACTTCCGGTTCTTCTGCAGCCTGTAATTTGTACCTTTGCACATTGTTTACTCTGTACTTGTCCTAGCACTAGAACTGGTCTTCTCCTGTTCACACTTCACCACTGGAGAATGGAGAATTATATAGGAGTAACAGTGGACCTTACTTGATGTTCGTTTTATTCCATTGTTTACAGAGATGGGCAAGTGCGAGCTCCCGTCGACGGTCTGAAACCAAAGTAACAGTAGCGAAAAACTGAAGGGCAGCAGCCAGCCATGCATCTAGGGATGAGAGAAATCGCAGGTCAGGGGGATGAGGGAAAGAGGGAGGGATGTTGGAATCTCTGCTCCCTTTCTCCCTTTTCTTTACCCGCATCTTGCTGCTTGTTGACCTACTGCCGCATCGTGGTAGAGACCAGCACTGTAGCTGTACGTCTTTTTGCAGCTTTGGCTAATGGGGGATATCTTTGTTTAGTCTTTGTAACTATGATGCTATTACGACTATAAGCTTTAGTTCCTAGTATAGATTAATCAATTTCTGGCCTTTGCGGCCATGTGACCTGCTATGTGCCTTGGAGTGCGTGCTTCTTTTGTTTGACTCGTGTCCCGTCATCATCTGAAATCCGTCCACCGGAAATGGTGCTTGGCTTGGAAGCCAATTTGGCAATCGAGTCTCAACTCATGATGGTGGCAGCTCTTCTCGACCGTGCAATGCCAATGTTTTGCTGAAGCTTTCGTTCATGGCTTGGGTAATTGCCTAGGTAGTATGGTCAGGGTTTTGGACACCAAAGCCCTCCTTAAAAAGGGGGAAACTTCGTGCCAGACTGTTTAGAAAAGCATAATGCCAGTTGCCACAAAGCAACATCACTTTTACAATACTTTTCCGTTGGATCTCGAGCGATACGACGTCGGAAGCGAGCCGAGTATCGCTGCGAAAGTGGTTAAGTCGTTGTTGATCTCAGGAAAAGCGACAGTTCCATTCGTTGTCTAGCATCGATAGTGAGCCGTGAGCGCACTCGAGCTCAAGTTGATGATGTCTGTTGGTGCTCCACCGAGCACTGTACTGCGGTGACGGCACATGTTGGCTGAGCCACTTGACGACCACTGCACTACGGGTCGGGGTAGTGCCGTGGTGGGGGTGACCTCCGGCCACGAGCGCCGCCTGAGCCTGTCTGCGTCCTCCCTCCTCCGTGCCAATCGGAGTCAGGGGAGAGGGGAAAAGAATGGAATATCGAGAGATGATCACGACATGCGCACAGCTCTACACGTGCCTTCCCTTTTTTTGACTCAGGAAGCTAATGTGTGGAGTGGAGTATGAGCTCGTTTCGATCTGCCTCTGTGACTCACTGCCACAAGCCCACTACTGTGTACAAGCATCGGAGATTGGAGGCCCACTTCAAGGTGGTCACAGTAGTTTAGTAAGATGCCGAGCTCAGTTTCCCATTCCGGCCGGTTCCTGGCCACGTTGGCACGTCGCACAAAAACTTGAGCGCTTGTTGATGCCATACATACATCCAGGTTCGACTACTACATTACTACATCTCACAGTACAGCAGTAGCACACACCAGTACCACGGCATGCATGCATGCATGCACACCATTACGTACGTACATTTTATCTACCGTACACAACGCCACATCCCAGCATACTTTTTTCTGGATATATATCCTGGCACGCGCATATACATATATAGTTTCCTAATGATCAAGCGGTAGCGATGGGCGCCGCGTGGGAGCCGATCTCGACGGCGGCCTTCATGGCCTCGAAGCGCGGCTCCTTGGCCTCGAACTTGTGGCGCACGTACAGGTTCATGTAGTCCTCGAACACGAACCTCGGGTACGCCGCCGCCGCGCTCCCGGCGCTCTGCTCCTCGTCCCCCTCGGCGGCGCCTCCCACGAGCGCCGGGGCCGGGAAGATGACGGCGTCGGCGCCGGGGTTGTAGAACGACGCGATGGACATGCGGTTCCCGTCGGGGCGCGTCAGGACGCGGTGCATCACGCTCTTGTACCTCCCGTTGGTGATCACCTCCAGCTGGTCCCCGATGTTGGCGACGACGGCGTGGCGCATCGGCGGCACGTCGACCCACTCCCCGTCCTTGAGCAGCTGGAGGCCGCTCACCTGGTCGTCCTGGAACAGCAGGATGATGCCGCCGGCGTCGGTGTGCGCGCGGAGGCCGTCGACGAGCTCCGGGCGTGGGCACGGCGGGTAGCTGCTCACCTTGGTACCAAACGTCGGGCCCTGCGACCCGGCGAAGGCCCTCTTGAGGTAGCCCTTCTCGAGGCCCAGGTTCTCGCACAGCAGGTCCAGCAGCTTCTCAGCCAGCTTCTCAATTTCCGACGCGAATTCCTTCATCACTTGCCTACGATGACATTAAAAAAAGCAGCTTGGTTAGGGATATATTTATTCCACGAATATGTCACCTGCTAAAAGTGATTCGAGTTGTGTTAGTTACATCTTAGGAATGGATTCCCATGTACACAATCTTATCCCGTTGCTATCGCATATCTGTGCATGTTGTTATTGCATACTCATAAAATTCTGACACTGAAGATGATCCACACAAAATTAGGAATTTCATTTTGATCAACTCCTTGAGTTGAAAAGATGTACTGTATATATGCTCGGACTGCAGTAACAATTAGGAAGACTTGACTTGTTTAATATATAGGAGCTGTTGTGTCAGGTGTAACTTTGTTGATGTGAGTACAAAATGGTTTGTCAGGCCTAACACTAGGCTGCTTCGACAGCCTTGCTTTGAGGGACTACTAAAAATGCAAGACAAAGCCCAAATCTTCAAGCTGGAGTTGAATTACAGACCAGAATCTCCCAACTAAAAGACTAATAATCATCTCGGAGCCTTTGCGAGTTAATTTCTGCCAAAAGCTGATGCTATACACTATGGGCAGATGCTTTTCATCGTAAGCCAATAGAAAAATTAACAAGACTAATAATTGAAGTACTAGTGATCAAGTGTCAATTGATTAATCAGGCGTACGTGCGAACCTGTAGTGCTCGTCGAGGTCGGGGATGTCGGCGACGTTGGAAGCGGGGAGGTGGCGGACGAAGAAGGTGCTCTCCCAGTCGACGTCCTTCACGTCGGCCCCCTTCGCGCCGGCCTCCAGCGTCCGCCGCGCGAACTCCTTGAACTTGTGCTCCCCGCAGTTGGTGTAGTGCGCCTTGGTAACCCGCTCCACCTCATCCATCAGCTCGTGCGAGATGCCATGGTTCAGCAGCTGCATACATACATGCTACCAGAGTTAACGGGCCGAGTTAATCGAACACAATATTTTCGTCACGTACTACTTGGACGCGACAAGTGTTGTTCCTATCGAACCAGGTAAATTAGGTGATAAGATTAAATTAGTTGGTCGAACGACTGATGGAGAATAAGAATGTTGCAAAAAATAGGATCGAATTGTTCTGGAGATGCGTGGGGTTATCTGTATGTGTGTGGCACCTCGAAGAAACCCCAATTCTCGCAGGCGTCGCGGATGACCTCCATGGCCGCACCTCTCTCCTCGCTCTCAAGCTTCTCCATGTTGATCACCGGGAAGCTTAACGAGGCGGTAGTTGCCATCTCTATTTCTCTCCCTGTGTCTCTCTCTTTCTCCGTCTCTCTATCAGTTGCTGCTGGTTAGCTCAAGCTGAGTGTGTGTGCACTCTGAGGCCGGTGGCGAGTGCCCAATTTATAGGCGCGGGAAGGCTTGCACTTAACCGGAATGCCCCTGGGGCGTACGGGCTTACGGAACAGTTTAATTTGGTCAAATAGAAAAAAGGAACTAAAGCAGTCTGGACAACCAATAATCCAATATACGCTAGGCTAGTTAGCTCATCGGATCAGTGTGCGCGCCGCAAGTTCGTGTAGGCTGCCGAACGCAAATATTTAGTTCTCTCCAAGAATATTGCTTCTTACTACTAGCTAGCCGATGCCTGATTGAGACGGAGTAGTATAATAGTATCATATCATGGTAGTATACTGTATACGTCGGCTACTATTCTATATTCTATACGCCTAGCCTAAGTGTTCAACTCTATAACGTACGGATCGAGTAGTCCCTTACTTTTATAGATTAATAATGACAAGATTAGGCGTAGTACACCTGGGCCATGCATAGTGGACTTTTGCTGGCAACAACTGTAAATCGCACTTGACTGCCAGGGGCATCGATCACCGTTCATGCTATCATATAAAACATGGCATGCAATCTAGCCATCGACAACTAGTAAATTCCTATGTTTACTTGATTGGTACCGTCCTCCGATAGGGTAATATTGATTTTCTCTTATTAGAGACATGTACCATAACTATTGATTTAGGAGAGGGAGAAGAGAGAGAGAAACATGTCTTTTCTTAGCTAAGGGACGATCCTTTCTCGTGTAAGGAGATACTATTTTCTCTATTGTACGAGATATCATCTCCTCACATTATTTTAAAAGTATTTTTACATACTTACAAGCATTAGTTGTTGAAGATAACACTAAGAGATAACTTATTATGTAACATATTTTTATATAGATATTTCTAGATGACGTGGAACACATAAAAGAAAGTTTTCTTCTCTACCACGGTAAATTTATCCTAATAATATGTGTGCACTTATTGTCCTGGGTGCTTGACTGAAAGTTGTGGAATAGGAGCACCAAGTCCTGTCCTGCATGCATGCATGGTGCTTAGCAACTGGACCACCAGAACCCCAGCAGTCCCACCGATCGATGGGCAGAGCGTCCTCGTCATCCCTGATCGACTCTGATCAGCGTGTCCCTTCTCCTCCAGCCCTCACGGTAGGGGCCGGATTAAACTCAAGTGCATGCGCCGTTCCAAATCCCCAATCACTCGGCCTCAACTTTTTCTGAGAACGTCTCTCTCGTATTGACAGCGTGCGCTGGCTATAGTTCATCTGATTCATCTTGAATTTGTACGTACCAGCACCGGGGCAGGATTGCAGGCCGGGCAGATATTGATTCCAGCCGGTCGCGAGTAGTGGACTTGCTTTTCACTTGTCGAGCCTGTTTTGGGCTCGCCGGATCAAGTGAACGTGCCTTTGTGCCCGCGCGAAAGCAAACGAAAGCTAGCACGGGGGAAATACGCACACGCTTTAGTACTCTTTACAGGCAGCTTCAGCACATACATGACTTGCTAATTGCTGATCGACGATGAAGTGGAAGAAATAGGAAGGAAGAAAAAGGTAGAGTTCATGTTTCCTTCAATCATTCCTTGACAAATGTAAGCATGGAGATACACGTAGCATCAAAAGGTTGCGAGTATTTGGTTGCAAAAGGAATTATAATGTGTAGAGCTGGCTTCTGCAACAACAACAATTAAGCTAGTTTGAAAGGAAGAAACCCATACTAGCAGATGGGCAAGTTGCCTAGCTTAGATACCGAGCCAATATACTAGAAATGTACCCGCTGGGGACAATAATAGTGGCCACCACGTCAAATATAGTCCTTGCACAAGACACACTCACCAGAATAGCTTGCAAGTTGCACGCCTTTGTTTTTAGGCTTCTCTTGCCTTATTATTGCGTTCTCTCTCTCTCTCTCTGTAACGGCCTAGATACATGACACATCTTCAAGGGCGTCGTAACTTCAGTTAGAAGGTTTTTCGCCGCGTGCCTCTTTCTCTCATTTTGACTGAATTTCTCGCGGATCCATCTCGATCGATGGACTCTGGAATCCGGTTGCAACTTGCAACTAGGTAGGAGCGGAGCTGAGAAGCTAGCTAGCTGCCTATCAGGTCAAAATCGGAACTGTTCCGTCCAGATTTCCGATCGAGCCGTCGCCATCTCCTCCATGACAAGAAAAAATAGTTTTCTTTTACAGACTCGATGTGTTTATCTCTTAGCTCTGCCTAATCATGTTGGCTAGTTCTTGAATGATCGGGAGCTGGCTAGGCATGGCCGGCCCTAGAAAGACGCGGGGGCGCCACCAGTGGCCGAGACACAAGACGGGAAACTGGTCGAGAACAACTGTGGCGCAACTGGCCGCATGCGTCGGCGCCGATCGGCGTCACGGATCACAATATGTACGTTGCCGCATGATATGGTGGACACGTACTGGTGGCTAGGTGAGCAGTGAGCGCTTTGGATTAGCTACTATGGCGACGTTGCCTAAAGCGCGCGTGCCGTCCACTCGTGCACGACTTCACGTACGGCTGAACAGAGTTGGCTCGCAAGTCTCTGGCCGGCAAAAGGTTTGCATGCCTGCATGGCTATTTTATTGATCTAGTATCTCTATCGGGTCTCTCGAATCACACTTTGGTCGTGATCCTGACGTAATTTTCCACACCCCCACGAATTGAAGTGAAAAGGAGCAAGGCGTGTAGATTTGATTTCGTTGTACTACAATGTTGCAGATCTAGTGCGCAAGAGTCAAGATTCAGATCACGGGCGCTTGCAGCAAAATGCTCAGGGCAGCATTAATTGCTAGTCAAGCCTGCCATCGCGCCTCAGAATACTTCGTGCGGACTGGCATCTAACTACTGGACTACTCATCCAATGAACGGTCTGGATCAGGCTCTCTGAATAGATGCCCAGATTTATCAACACTGTATAGCTATCCCTGATGCTGATGCCGCGTGAAGGCCTCACATTTGCATCTTCAGTACGTGCTCTGGTGGCCACACTACAATCCATATCGCGTGAAAAAACAAAGGGAAGATCTAATGGCGACTCGGAAAGATCCTCCCTTTGAATCCACGGAGATCGAGATCAACGACATGACAAGTTAACAGCACGCCAACCCCGCTGCCCACTAGCTAGATCAAGGCGACGCCCTGTTCAATCGGTCGCAGAGAAGCAGATGAGAAGCAGCCAGTGCAAGTAGTCGCCACGCTGTGATAGCGAAACCAGGCAAAGAACGACAAAAATCTATCGGCGATAGTTTTTTTTAAGGAGAAGGCCCTCGAGCCCTCCATGTTCTTGACTACACCAGGTATAGTTACAACACAATTGATAAGAGGTACAAAGAAAAAACAAAATTAGAGAGACACCCCTGAAATTTGCCCTAAGAAAAGAAACGGGGTCATTCAATTGGCTCGGTGGCGTTAGAGGCGAGGGGTCGCCGTCGGCAGGGCTCCTGCACACCATTGATGCCCAGGACAGCGCATAGCGACCAAGTCACTGGCTTCCATCATGGGCAGCGTGAGGATAAGGCATCCGCATCTTGAAGAATGGGGAAGGTCTCAAGGAGATCAACAACGGCCCGGTGAGGCGTCCCTTGGAGTGACCAAAGGCCGTCGGGAACATGTGATTCAGTGGCTAGTAATCCCGGTGATCGCCATCGGAGCTAGTGATGTTTTCAAGCATGAGCACCATCTAGAACAAGCATGGGGCGGAAGAAGGATAGCGTGACGGTCCACATGAGAGGAAGTGACGCCAAACAAGGCAACCAACGCCAGATCCACTTCAGCCCATTTATTGAAAGAGGGTGGAACTCATCTAGGTCTTCGGCACCGAGAGCAACTGAAACCCTCGCCACAGAGGACAATGGAGCTCGGTGTAGAGAGAGGAGCATCATGTGTACATAGCTGTGGTAGCACTTCGGAGCCGCCCGACAAGATATAAACCACCACGAACTAGAGCACCAGCCGGGAGACGATTGGGGTCCAACAAGAGGCGGACATCGATGGGAGGAAGCACACCATAGGGAGGGGTCAAAGCCTACTAGATCTGGATCTAATCTAGCTGCTACTATATAGGGTTGGAACCCTCACCCTACTCAGTGTCAGTGGCAGGCCGGAGAGGAGAGGGGAGAGGCCAACGAGGCCTGCAAAAGGAGGGAAGGAGCTAGAGAGGAAGACGAGCGGAGATTCCTAGAAAGAGAGGGGGAGGAGTGCGTTTCCTAGGAGGGTTGGGGGGAGGGGGTAGAGCACACACTTCAATTGGACCATCGGCGATAGTTGACTTCTACAGCTCGTTCATGCTAGAACGAAAACGAGCAGTGAAATGCTCTTGTGTGTTGCTTTACAGCTCGCCTGCTGCACCGCATGCGTTTAATGGATAAATGATAGCATAATATGTACTGCCGTACATCTAGGGATGTTAAGATCAAGATCCTGAGCACGAGCTGAGACTTTTTTGTGGGTCTAGTATGCCCATTAACGGTTTGGATATTTGTAGTGTATCAAATTTTTTTTAAAGAATTCAAAATACTGTAATAGTAAATCTATATTGACACATAGAATTTCATGATTATACGCTGTGCTATTTGGCAGAACCAAAATGGAGAAAATTTCAAAAATTATATATTCACATATATTTGATATCACTTGTTATTTTTTGTATGTGCCACGTACCATCGATTTTCGTTCCATCTTTTATACCATTATATTATGTTGTAACTTTTTTTTTGAGATTTCTTGTTACAATTGTAATACCACAAAATCATGTCTAAAGTTAATGGGTGTACTTACACCCTAGTTTAGTAAAAAGTTTCCCCCTTGAGCAGTAGAAACAAAAGTTATGCGTCAGCTGTGTTGTCGGCAATGCACAAGCAATGAATTAAAGAAAGAGAGAATCACATACGTGCCACTGATAAGAGGCCTAACTTCCTCTACATCACTGTCAAAGGATTTATTTCTTACATACCAGTTGATAATGTCTTTGAGTTTCCTCCATATCATTCCATTAACCTCCTGTTATAGAGCTTCATTAAATTTGTAAAGTGATCATATTATCCCTATATTGCACTTATAATACAGCTCCCTATATGCCATCGTAAGTATACAGTAATTTCTCTATACCAATTTACTATTTGGCACCAAAATGAATTTTTAGTTGGTAATTAGGCAGTGGAAAACAAATGTTTGGGCATGGGTATTTTTTGTATTTTTAAAATACTTTCATCTTTTATGTGACCTAACGGAACTCTACTAACAGAAAACTAACGAAATAGTATAAAGAGAACTCAAAACTGTTATCCAGTGGTGTGGAAGAAATAAGCCCTCATCAGTAGTGTGGAAGAAACTGAGTTGTTTATGAGTGATATATGAGGAATTTTCTCCTAGAGAAAACCTTGCTATGAATGGATAGCACTGCTGTTCGCTCCAGCGTGCTTCTTGTGCATCGTTGAATCCAAATCGCTTCCTTGTCAATTGCATGTCAACAATGTTCATTAGTGATCTATGAGTCAACAAGTGGACAGTGGATGACATATGTATGCGACAAATCTATGCTTTGACTAGTCTGAAGACTAGTTGTTAGACTCTGACATGCAATTCGGTCGTAGCCGCGCTGTCAGCCTACTCAACCGCTACATTCACATGGAAGCACTTCTCAATGCGTGAGCTGTGTTCACCTAAGATGATAAACCATAAATTTCTTGCGCAATCATACTTGTGCAATGCACTCTTTCCTGCCCCCAACATGTTTTTGAGAAGCCTTTTTTTTAAAGCTCTGCCCCAATATGTGATCACGCCCAAAATTATCGCTTTTACAACCAGATGGTCCAAAAACATACTCGATCTCTACCAACATTAGTATAAGCACGTGAGGTTTTGGGATCGTAATCTCGGGGCATATGCTTTCCGGTAGCTGCCTTTTGGAAAACTTTTGCAAACGGGAACCTAAATCTAATCCATGCGTCCTGCTGCCAGTGTTCTTCCCAGATCACAAACAACCTTAATTGGCCAACGTAACTGAGAGGGTATTTCCACTTCTTATATGAACATGTTGGGTAGTTTCGTCTATTTGTGTGGGTGTTTGTGTTGCCACTTGTTAGTGCACGAATAATTTTGTCATTACTGTTTGGGTTGCCACCTCGGAGACGCATGCATATATTTGCATATATACTCCTGTTAACATCTATGCCGAATTCCAGATACGGAGGAATTTAGTACCCGATGATGACAAGCAGAACTCTGGCATTCGTACAATCGTACTACGACTGACATGACATGCATGATTTACTAAAAACTTTACTAGTTTGGCCACACGGTTTCTTCGACATTTCCCGCACATCTGCTAGTTTCCATGTTCCAGCCTTAAGGAAAAATTTATTTCAGTATCTCGACTATTGACCGAATACTAATTTGAATTCCTAAATTCTAAAATCAGGTAGATTTGATCTTTAACTTTTAAATCCGAATAAATTTGGTCTCTCTACTTAAAACGGCCACTGATGTGTAGTGATTCCGTACATGTGACAGCTTAATCAACACAAAAAAGGAGAAAACAAGCAAAATGGAAAACTAAAAAAAATCAGAATTTCTTTTATAATCTGAAATATATTTTTAGAAATAAAAAAGTTTCAAAAGAAATAAGAAAAATTATTGAAAAGTACAAAAAATAATTAAAAATGAAAGAAAAATAAATAAATTTAGAAAAGGGAAAATTTTAAAAGTATTATGGACATGGAACTAGAACTGTGTCCCGCGCAAATGTGCGGAAAACATTTTAGTCATCTTTATTTCTTATCAATACACGTGATATTAGATTAGTACCAGAAATAAAAGTTCAGATCACGAGCCGGCCCGTTAGTTGTTGTACTGAGCCGTTTATTTAGGTAAAGTTATGATGATATATTAGATATGATCTGTTTAGGTACAATTATGATGATCAATTGGTTGTGATTTGTTCAGGTACAATTATGAAGATCTATCGACCGTGATTTATTTAGGTATAGTTATGAAGATCCATCGGATGTGATCTGTTTAGGAATTTTCTTTTGAAACTAAACTTAACAAGAGATAAACACTTTAACTTAAATAAAGCTTGATTCAACTAAAGAGACTTCTGGAAATTCTTTAATCTAAATAACAATACCCCAAATCAATTTAAAATTCTAATACAACCATTCATGAGAATCTTTACATACACATATACGCATTCTTTCAAAAGAAGGCTTAAAACTCTTTCTTATAAATCCCTGCAAATTCAGAATTCAGGGTTTTTGCTTAGTTACTTTAAAAGTTCATGAACTCCGACAGTTTAATAACTTCACCACACCACAAAAATTTTGATAGTAAATTTTATAAGTTCAAAAGATAGAGCAGATAAAAAAATCAAGAAAAAATTAATAAAAATATCATCTATTGCATTGTCTTCGACAAGGTAGTCCACATCGTCCAAACATTCCAAATTCTGTAAATCAACTTCATCATCATAAGCATGCATACATCCATAAATTGCTATCTTCGGAAATAGTCCTTATCGGACGATTATTCCACTTCAGATCCCGAGGTTCTGCCGATTTCGTCCGAAGGGACATCTCACTTCACCTCTTATCCATCTCAAGGCAAGTTCATTTATTGTTCATGTTGAAGATTATTTCTACCACATATATGTAATTCCTTCTTCTTATCACCTATGATAAATAAATGGACTGTATTATGATTCGTTGAATCATATATTGGTGGGCAGTGGAACCCCGGTTTGGAACTTGTGGGGTGGTCAAGGTTCCATTGCATATGGTATCATCATAAGGTTAATAACAAATGTCAGTTGGCATTCTTACGCCGTAAAGATAGCGTTAACCGCAAGACCTGTTATGGGACAGGCGAGTTAAGTAATACCTTCTCAGTGCATATCTCCCAGGAACGTATGTAAAGTAACGCCTGGGGAAGCGGTAAGTCCCTCGCCCAGGGGAGCGATAAACCCTGAATTTCCGCTTTGGGAGGCGTTATGTCCCTGAAATATGCAGAAAAGTACGCTATAATGACGAGGTGGGTAGTCGGTGCTGGATCGACTACATAAGGGGAGATATTGCCAAAGGGAAGGGTGAAAATAACTCGGAACCTTAGACCTGGCCACGCACCGATGGGAGTGTGATGGGTCTCGTACCCGGCTAAAGGCTAAGTACCACTTGTGGGTAAAGTAGCGCACCTCTGCAGAGTGTATTGAAGTGTGGCATTGTCACTCCCTGTTCTGGGTATGAACTGCGATCGTGGCGGGGAAAGGAACCATCGGAGGTTCTAACGACCCGTGAAGCCTTCTGAACATAGCTAAATTAAAATTGACTTCTATCCAGGAACGATATTGGATCATGCATATCCTTTGAGGACTTTGTCCTAGTAGAAATAGTCATTCAAACACCTTTTGCTATTATGAACTTGTTGAGTACCTTCTGTACTCATCCCCTACGTAAATCTTTCCTTTGTTAGACTCTGAATCGTTAGAGGTTGAGTATGAGGAAGACGAAGTCCAAGCAGGGAAGGAGGAGCCGGACCTGACAAGAGGGATCGAAGGAGTCGATTACTATATCGACTATGGAGAACAGGACGGGGCAGAGCTAGAGCAAGAGTAGTTTAGTATAAGAATAAAATATCAGCTTTACTTTTCTGTAATTTAATCTTCAGTTCTATATTTTTGTTGCTGTTTTCAGTTGAACTTAACTTACTGTATTTCTGTAATATCTTATGTATATTTTGGAGTCTGTAATATATATAGTTGTTGGACCATCAATGCTTCTGTTGTACACTCTGATCGATGTAATATAATGAGATGGGATTTTGTTATATTATATCAAAGACTGGCACACTACACCGTGCAGTAGTGTGCAGGATCGCTACATATTCACACGACATGGATGGCGAGTTAATGCTAGTCTACATTAGATGCGAGCTTCATCTTAGAAACTTTTCAATGACATACTTGGTCTATATTTTGTCATCTTATGTAGTCGACCGAGACGTGTTTCTTTTATCACTCCTACTGTGGCTTTTTTAGTCGCAACTCTGTATTTATTGTCATTGTAAAAAATGACTTAGAAAGGGGGTTGTGTGTCGGGCATGGACAAAGTATTGATAATGTCGAGTAAGTAAAATGGTGTGTACGATGGGTGTGATACTGGACGTCGAACACTAACACAACTGAGATGATGATGTTTTTTAACCAGGTTCGGCCTCAAGGAGGTGTAATCCCGTTGAGAGGCGTGACTTTGGTTCCTCGGATTCGTGCCAAGGACGAGGTCGTCAGACACGGACTAAGGGCTCCCTCGTGGCTTACGGTCGCGTCGTTGACGAAGAGAGGATCTCTCCGAGAAACTACGGCCACACCTAGGAGAGGTAGGAGCTCTTATTTCTCATGAGAGATGAGTTATAAATGACCTATGAGGTGTTTTTATAGACCGAGAGAGAGAGAGAGAGAGAGAGAGAGAGAGAGAGAAGACCCTTTGTGTCCTTGGTGAGATGAGCGAGGTAGGGGTAGTCTAGTCTTATTTGGTCTATAGACTAAGTGTATGAGTATGAGAGGACTTGGTCCATGGTGGACTATAGATTTGGGCTCATTTTTTTTCTTCCTCTTTGTTGGGCTTCTTTTTTTTAGGGCTTCAAGTTCACTCGAGTTTTAGACCTTTTCCTCTCCTTTGCTTTCTTGTTCTTGGAATAAATAATTTTATCTTACAGAGCATTTTTGGTGTAGGGACTGGTGGTGATTTTCTCTCTTTCATTATTTAAAAAAAACTCGTGCACCACTACTACCAGTAAGGAGTAAGGAGTCCGTATAGTAATAGGCAGATCGAACGGTTGATGTAATTCTAAACTGAACGAACCACCCTCACCAACAGATTTCCTTTCATGAGCAAAGATACCAACTAGGCATAGGAAGACATGAGCAGTCTCGTTATCTTATCCTCGCATCAATCAATCTAACTTGCTCGCGATGTCTGAACTCGGAGAGAAATTTTATAATCACCCATCCTCCGGGAGAGCTGGAGGAGAGACGGCGAAGGAGAGAAGAGCACTACGCTAGAAGAGAGAGGAGATTAATTAGATAGGTAGATAGCGGCGGATCAGCGGCCCATGTGCCGTTTACGTGCAGTAGGGCCGCCTTCCACGAGGGCTCTGAAGAAGGAATCGTAGGAGGAAGTCAGCAATGGCTCCACTGTTCTAGGCACTGCTCCGGCCGCAACCATCATGTCGCGGACGCCCCCACCCCACATCGCCGTGTCACTCTCTGCACATGTAAAGGGCATGGCTCGATCGATCGGTCGCGTGCATGCATGATTGGTGAGTGATGAGTGAGATTACAAAGTGTACGGAGTGTGCAACCGTACGTGGTCGTCCCGTACGAGGGATGCAGGCATGCAGCGTCTTTTTTTCTGTCATGAAATTTCTGTAGCATCCGTTGTGGATGATACGTATAGTTTGTTAATTTGAAAAATGGAAATCTATGTGGTTAAAGCATGCATGTACGTGCAGAGCTAACCATGGTAGTATTCCCTGAACTCTGCCAGAGTCCATACCAGCTGCTGGTCCGATCGTTGGTGAGGAGAATGTTCCGGTGCACATTGCATATGCGGCGGAGTCGAGTGGAGCTGCTCCGGTGGGGAAGGCACCGGCACCGATGTTGCGTGCTCTCTTGTAGATGTGAACACACTATATGATCCGTCTTTTCGTCCCTTCTTTTGTTTCTGAAGGAAAAAGGCTGAGGTGCACTGTACTCATAACCATGTTAGGAACTTCTTGTTCTACCCGATCGTAGAAGTTCAAACTGCTTTCGTTTGTCATGCACACACTTGTTTCCTGCAATAGCAGTACAGCACACCACTCCCTGCATGATTCCATGTCCACCTGATGTGGTCTCGTCACATCGGCCAGCAGTGCACCGGACCCTGCCATCGACTACGACTCTAGGATCGAGCTCGAGCGGTAAATTATTGGTGTTGCAAGCAAGAAGCATCCTCCTTGGCAGTTCCAGAAGCAACAGATAGACCCGGTTGCGTACTTGCAGTCTTGCTGCGAACGCTGCGGTGCGTGCGGTCAGGTCAGGGCAATATTTGACGGAAACACCCGGCCATGGACCTCCCAAGAAGTGGAAACTCCTGCTGCCGTACTGGGCTGTGGTGCTTCTTCCTCAGCCGGCCCGCGTAGCCGCGCTGTTGGTGGAGGCTAGCTCGCAACCGCGCCTTGGGCCGTGCCGTTTTCGTCGTCCGCCCATGCGGGGCAGAATAATCATGTTGCGTCGCCTCGCCTCGCCTGCTCTGCTCATGTGAGATCGTTCCGATGATGATATTCCGTGATTCCGTTCCATGATTGATGATCTCGCTCTGGAAAGTGCCGTCCCAATGCAGATGAACTGTTGCCTTCGACCTGCGTTCAGGACTTCAGGTCTTCCTCATCTTTGTCTGTCACACAACCGATTCCCCATGTTTCTTTACATTGCAGGTTATGCCGTCATAGGACGAAAACAGATGGATGGTGAGGCATGGTGTTAGGATTTAACTCTGGAATTAACCGAGGAGCCAAAATCTCAAACAAACTATGGACCATCTAGTTGCTTCGCCTGGCGGCTTTGAAAGGCCATATATTGGCAGCTAAAAGCAACCAAACATCTCGGCCCTTAGCGCTCTGCGACCCGAACAGCAGCTGAGGAAAAAGCGTACGCGAGGGCGCCAATCTTGGAGGAGAGGTTGGTTTCGTGCGTGCACCGTGGATCTTGTAAAGCACCCGACGTACGCCGTTTCATTGGAGGACGCAGGATGACGTTGTTGGAAATGGCATGGCAGGCCGGAGATAATGTAAGATACGGTCACTATTGGTCGTGTACGGAGCTGCACCGGCACCTTTGGTTTCTCCTTTCTCCATTCATTCAAGCTCACGAAGCAAGGGATCAAGAAGTTACTGTTAAGGAATGGGGCCCCGTGATGAATGCCAGGGCTTTTGTGAATTCGAGAATATGTAAACTAGTCTGAATCACATTAGCCAGTAATTCACCTCGAGAGCTCTTTACAGTGCTAGCGACTTTCTGAGTGTATGGATCTGCTTGGTTTGACAGTATAACAGTGGAGGTTCAGGTGCATGCATGGACTATCACCGTGACACTGTACCAATCATTCGCTCTTGGACTATTGCATCGCATCGTGAACAGTGTGCCTACACACTTGCCTTTTGTTTCTTGCGCCGTTTCATCACAAACGCACCCGATTTGCCCCGTCCCGCCACTGAGAGACCACTTTTTTCAGGGGACAAGTGTGCCGCAAAGTTGCGTCCCATCCGTTGGCCCGTTGCCCTGTTTTCACCTATGATCCCAAAAAATTCAATGGACAGGGGTAGAGCTGACTGTGCCAATATGTACAGTACCTAATGGATGGGCCATATTAGCTTCAGGGTATTGTAAAAGAACTCTCACTCCTTTTTTAATCATAGGTTAAAACCAAGACTCAGGTCCTGTTTCAAGGTTTGAGGTTGGTTACCACGTATACCACGTGGTACTCAGTTCATGTTTTAGACAAACAAAAAAGGACTCGAGAGTTCATACGCAACAGGACTCATCCTTTGTCAAAAGGTAACCCTATTTTTCATTATACATGGACTTTGTGCAGCAAACGCCATACCCATTTCTAGTTTTGAGAAGATAACTGCAGGTCTTTTGTTTAGTACAGCAAGATATCGAGTTCACGCAACTCAAAAAATCACCTGTTACCTCGCACCTTACGGCACTGATGACGGGCGAAACCTTCTGCAACCAGGACCGTGCTGCTTTTATTGGCTGAAGTATAAAAATGTGATCTGTAAGCTAGTCCAAAGCACTGCTAAATAAGTAATTCAGAACATACGTGCATCAAGTAGCAGTACTCTCTAGACTTTGCAATCTTCGATAGTTTTCTCCTCCTGTAATTCAGAACAACCGTTTTAGGTAGGATGATCACTGTTCAATGAGAAGCTCACACATGCAAATTACTGTACAAAGCGAAACAGGAGGACAAATAGAGTTTCAGCGAAGAGGAATTCCTTTGCCTAGAAGCTAGTGGCTGCATGTTGCACACAGGTTGGTTCTATCTGCTCTGCACTATACTCGAATACGACTGGAAACGCACGCAATGCCTCCTGACCTGGCCTAACAAATGGGAATTTTTGGTTGGTTGTGCAGATGCTTATTAAGGGGCTGTGCGATAATGCCTGTGCAGATTGTTGCTTTGCCTGATTGGGGTTTCCAATTTCCAAATACCCTTTGTGGAAAGTTGGTTTCCAAATACTGTAAAGAGCTAAGATAACCCACCAAAACAAACCATGTCTTGTCACTGGATATTATATCAGCCATTTTTGGTTGGTGATGGAAACTGTACCCACACCAGAAAAGCTGGTCTTGCTATAGGTTTGGGTACAATTCATGTCTTGTTTGAGATGCATGAGTTTTCCTATCAAAATTGTTTGTCCAAGTGGGGCCTCGATTGAGCGCTAAACCTTGTTTCCTATAGGCAAATTCGAAGCTCTCAATTCAATTCAATTGATTGGTTATGATCACAACCTTAGCAGCTAAGCTACTCTTCAAGTAGCCAAGCGCTATCTCACACGCTCACTCACGTTCTTTTAGATAAAGAAGGTGGTACCATAGCTTCCGCATGGATCGATGCAAATAATCATCTATTATATTATATAAAAGAAAAATCCATTTTAAATCCTAAACTATGGTGTTTGATCTGATTTGAACCTTGAACTATAAAATCGTCTATATTAAACCTTCAACTTTCTAAAACAGTTCAAGCTGAACCCTAACCAGGTTTTGGATAGCGGTTTTACACTTTAAGGTTTTTAGAAAAAGTAAAATAATTCATGAATGTAGAGAGTGCTATAAAATGATAACCTATAAAAATTCATCCAAAATATGATCACTTGTACAAAAATGACAAGAGATAAATAGATTCCTCTTGTCTTTTCCTGTACAGAACACACATGGTCATATTTTTTGACGAATATTTATAGGTTCTCATTGTGTAGCATTCCCTAAGTTTATAAAAGTTTTCAAGATTTTCTAAAATTTCGGAGGTGCAAAACCACCCTTAAAACATGGGCTAAGGTTTAGAGGGTAGTTTTATCTCCCAAGGGTAACAAAAAATAAAACAATTCATGGTGTGGGGAGTGCTATAAAGTGAGAACCGGCAAATTTTCGTCAAACTATATGATCATGTGCATTTCTCTTGTCATTTTTGCAAAGGACACAAATAGTCATGTATTTTGATGAGTTTTTCTAGACTATCATTTTGTAGCATTATTTACACCCATGATTTTTTTTTGGATTTTCTGAAAATCCCAAAATGCAAAACCACTATCCAAAACCTGTCTAGGGTTCAAGCTAAACGGTTTTAGAAAGTTTATTGTTTAATATAAATTGGATCAAGCTTTTAGGTTTTAAATAGACTATTTTCTTATATCACTAAAACACTAACACACGTTTAGATCAGATCCAATTCGATAGAGATACAATGGTGGATCTCGAACAAAACAATCGGGGTTCCACATGTGTGCTGTGGCCTATGTAACGCCGTGCACAAGTATGCATATATGGGGCTAAAGGATAAATGATTTTGACAATGTGGCGGATGTACCTCTGAAGAGATGAGATTAGTGAAGAGCCAAGCTTAGCGTAATCTTCTGGAGTATCGCAGTTGTGCAAGGTAATTTGGTTTTGTTCGACATGAAGGGATTCTAGATCCGTGAAAGAAAAATCGAAGCTCCCAACCTTCCGATTCATGAACAAGTTGGATGAAAATGTTAAGTTTATTGATTCAAAGTATGCGACGCTTGTTCGAAGGCCAGAAGAGGTCTTGTGCTGCCCGTCAACGGCTTGCTTCCTTGAGCTGTCTCCAATCGTTGGGTTGGACCTTCATGGAACGAACAAACCACAACAGTTCATACTTCATAGCGTGCACACCAAGAACATTGACACGGCCGGATCATTTTGTGCAATCGGTCCCGTTATTCCCACGGATGTTGCTTTCCTGTCGGTACCAAACTGCGGATCGGTGGTCAAGGACAGGTACTGGGCAAAACCGGCAGATCGATGGTCGTCCAGGTGGATCACGCAACGGCAGCATGATGGGCAAACAACTCGATATCACTTGATGGATCCTGCATTTTCTGCTAGATGTCAGAGTTACAGAAACAACACTTTGGTGTTCGAACTGAACTCTCGTAAGGTAAGACGATCAAAACCAGAGTCAACATACCATTCCCTGCAACCACAAATTATCACCCCAGATCAGATTCACTGCTCAGCAAGTGTTACAATATTTCCGTTCGTCATTCATGTCAATTTCACATAAAGTTTCCCCTGACCAATCACCATTCATCACATGGCCAAACTTCTCTCCCTACCCCAGCTATAAATAACCAACCGTCCCGTAGTCCCGTTCCACACACGTACACACCACCACACTCGCACTCAGCTACACACGCACGTGGACCATGAAGCTGGAGGCTTCGGCGAGGCAGAGGAGCCTGCAAGAAGCAGAGAAGCAGAACGACGTCGGCATTGAGCTATGGGAGCACCCGAAAAAGCTCCCGAGCATCCGCGCCGCCCTGGCCTCCGGCGACGAGGAGGAGATGGAGGCGGAGTCGTCGTCCCTGGTGCCGCCGCTCAACTTCGCCATGGTCGACGACGGCATCTTCCGCTCGGGGCTCCCCAGCGCCGCCAACTTCCGGTTCCTGCTGTCCCTCAACCTGCGCTCCATCGTGTGAGTGCCGTGCCTGCCTCGCCTGGCACTCCGGTGGCCACAGCGTAAACAGCGGCGGGTTCTCGATTATCCTCCCTTCTTAACGGGGGTGTTTGCTTGGTTTCTTCTTCAGGTACCTGTGCCCGGAGACGTACCCGGAGGAGAACGCGCGGTTCCTCCGGCGGAACGGGATCAAGCTTCACCAGTTCGGAATCCAAGGGCGCCGCAAGGTGAGCAAACGAACAAACGACTCGATCTTTCGCTTCGTGTATCGATCTCATTCCGCGCGCGGATGGCAAAGCGATCTTCGCATGGGATTGCTTCTTTCTTTCTTTTTTTGCTTGCTTGGTGCACTCTGAGTATGGCAGTAAATAACCTTGGATCAAAGTACCTGTAGTGGCGTCATCGCGTTACAGTGTGGATGAAATGTTGCTTTTGGTGGGATGGCACCTTGGCCACTTGCGTTTTCCGTGTGTTCGCGTCGTCTCTTATCTGATATATACTTGATCGGGCCAAACATCGGGGCAACTGGGGCAATTCGCTATTGCTTAAATCTATAACCTGTCTCTATCGTGATAAACCATCTGTCTTTCAATTTGACAATATTTCCTTATCTTCTTTTACAACTGTTAACGAAATTTATAACGCATTTATTATTTCTTAGTCGTTTAAAAAATTATTATTTTTTAATTAATTGAATTGTACATCATTAAGCCTACAATTGTATGACAAAAGTTTGGATATGTACAACTACCCACTTCTACATCTCTAAATCTAAAGTTACATACAATTTCTAAGGCGTGCAATTCAGCCTTGAAATTTGGTTTAACCGAAACTTCGGTTTTGGTTTTTCAGTTTTTGAAGATTTCGGTTTTTCAGTTTTTGAAAAATGGTAACCGAAATATGGTGTGCAATGTTGTAAACCAAAAATTCGGTTTTGGTTTTCGGTTTAAACCGAAATATAGAAAACATCACAAAATTCAGAAATGTAGCATCATTTCAACAGAAAATTCTGGTTTGTTCGGATAATATGTCCACGAAAATTCGGTTTTTGGGTTAACCGGTTTATTTCTTTAATTTGTCCATCTAAATAATAACGTATCCACGTAAATTCGGTTTATTCAGTTAACCGAGGACTAAACCGATTTCAAAAATGGTAATCGAAATTAGAGTAAATTCAGTTTTTTAGGTTTCGGTTTCGGTTTCAGTTTCGGTTTCTCGATTTTTATGTCTGGACTGATATGCAATAACCCAATTAACCATTAGATAAACAATCAACATCCAAGATTGTGGACTTAAAAATATCAATTTCCCAGTCAACTTGAAAATGCATTCTTTTTCAGTGATTCGTTTTCCTTTTGCACAAGAAGCTGCGTGAAATCTCTTTAACAAGTGTGTTACGTTTTGCCGCTTTGCGACCCCACAGTGCGAAAATCATCTTTCTCTACTGCCAAGCAACGGTGCGTTCTGAAGCAGGGTGCATTTTCCTTCTTGAGAAGTTTGTTAATTGAAACTCACCGTAGGTTCATCATGGTCAGTGAAGTCAGGGTTTAGAGATACATCTATGCATTGACATTATGGTCGTTCAGGTTCTGAGTCGTACTGATGGTGTGAGTGGGCAACAGGGCAAGCTTAAGTGATCAGTGATGAAGTAAAGCACAAGAGCTGAAAAGGATGGACTTGTGGAGTCTTCCTCTATGCAAAGGGTGCCTAAGTAAATAAAGATCAACTTTACTAACAGTATACGTGCAGAGCGCATAATCGCATATTTACTTTCTTATTTTTCTAGGCTTTCACTAAAGCCACTGTGATCGTTTAGCTCACCTTTTGACCTGCCATGCTACTCTCTATGTTATTATATTTCTGCATATATGAAAAAGGGATGTCTGCTTGCCGGTCGTCATTTGTCAACTGATCATGTAGTGTACTAGTATGCACTGCAACAATGATTCAATGAGAACATATTCCACTGTCGGTTCTTTACTTCTTCTTCACGAAGGTATGACCTGCTAGTGGAATGATCAAGATCGGTCAATGCCTGGCAACTCGGCGTTCACTGAAAATTGTTTCAGCCGCTAGTCGGTGATTAACAATGTATGTGTGCTGACCAACTTCAGCACATAGTGGGCACTCAAGTGTAAATAAAAACTTTTATTTCTTGAGAATCATTATACCAACATTAGACAGTTTCTAGGATTCTCACTACTGAGCCAAGCCTATGTCCTTGTTGACCAACCGCACTAGTAGTGTATTTTTCTTCAGTGGTATCAAGATATCTTGCAGCTGATGAACTGAGCTTTCAATCAAGGTGCAGCCTCATCAGTTATCGCATTCGCATAAAGGAAAAGAGTTGCTTTGCTTTGCAGTTTACTTCAATGAGTTAAATCCTCCTCTTTTAATTCAGTACTAACCGCATTCACATAGGATCGTCAATGCGTGCGCAAACTCGCGTTTCTCTTCAATCCTGATAACTCCACAGTTTATGCATAGTCTGACAAACCTTGAAACCTTGTTTCTACAGGAACCGTTTGTCAACATCCCTGAAGAAACAATCCGAGAGGCGCTCAAAGTCATTCTTGGTACCTGCATTTACAAAGATTTACTGAACGACACAAAATTTGCATCACACCATCTGAAATCTCTAACTCTTGCCCTTGTTTCAATTGATTCAGACGTAAGAAACCAACCGGTGCTCATTCACTGCAAGAGAGGCAAGGTAGGCATTGATCATCCTGCACCGTACATGCACCTCGTATAACATTCCAGCTTGATAAAAAAAAATTGCTCCTTCGAATTCGACAGTTTCCTGATATAATTTTTCGTATATGTTTCAGCACCGGACTGGCTGCGTGGTGGGGTGCCTGAGAAAGCTGCAGAAGTGGCGCTTGTCATCGGTCTTCGACGAGTACCTCCATTTCGCAGCGGCGAAGGCGAGGAGCACCGATCAGAGATTCATGGAGCTCTTCGACACATCAAGCCTGACGCACCTGTCGGCCTCGCAGTATTAACAAAAAACGGCGTTTTCTCTTTAGACGGTCCCGATCCTGCCACCGTGCGGCTGCGTCTAGCAACCTGTTTTTCCTGTTGTTACTGTCAGGATCAGCAGAAGAATAACGTTATAACCGATCAGTGTCCGTGAGAGATGGGCAAGGCAAGGCCCCTCGTGACTTTTTGTACCGTGAGTTCTTCAGTTACTTCCTGCGTAATGGGGATGTACTCCGCCCACGTTCTCGAATGGAAAACATGTTTTGCTAGGGATGGTATAGTTGGATGGTCGACGTGATCTCAAAATGATGGAGTGGACTGAATATCCAGTGATGCCTGACTCTTGGAAAAGCAAGAAGTCCTGATTTCATCCTCAAGTTTCGTCCTCTAGCCACATAACACCCTAAAGAAAAAAAAGGTCAACCAACAACACAATCCTTTTGTCGGGACTCAAAATCCATAACAGAGAGTTTTAAGTGAAATCATCCGCTAAGTCGAAACGTCAACCCGACCTCAACCCTTGGGTATCAATTCCAATAGAAGTGGAGTGATATGGCTTCGAATAGACCGAGACATCAACCCCGAACTTGCTCCGGCAAACGAATGCATAGATTAAGTAAGGTGATATGGTCTCCTCACTCTTTTCTCGCTGAGCCGGAACATCAATCCCAAACTCGTCCCGGCAAATTAATGCTCGGCTGGAGTAGGATGATATAGTTCCTAAGCTCTCAGTGGAAGAGTCACTTCACAGGGGTGATTAAACCTAACAATTCTATGATATAGACTTTGAAACCCTACCCGCACCACGTGCTTCAATAACATACATTCAAGGCACATGAGGTAGGTGAGAACAAACAAGTATCACAACAGCAACTCTACAACTGAAACTGCAATAATATTAGTTGTTCTACAAAACTTAACAACATAATTCACATCAGAGTCTATTACACAACGGAAGAATAAAGATGGCTAGTAGGGCCAAAAGATGGCAGCAGAACAAACAAAGCTGCCGAACCCTGGGCAGGACCACTGCCTGGGATTCCCAGCAACTAGTCGTCGTTGGCGTCAATCTCTATATAGAAACCATGATTTCCTCTGCACAAAAATTATCAGAACTGCAAGGTGAGTACAAAAATTGTACTCCGCAAGACTTACAAGAAAAAATAGTAATAGATACAACATGTTTCAATAAGGGGTAATTTATGGACTATTTTGCAGAAAGCTGATTATCCATTTAACAATATCCTTTAAGTAGAATGAAATCGACTACTAGATTGTTTTTAAAGGAGACGAGTTGAATATTCATGTTGAACTCTATTGCAGACCACCGAATATATAAACTCTCGATTCTTCCTCAACCTCTAGGGAGGAAGCAATCGCTAACACCTCAACTTTAGAGTTGGCATGTTTTAAAATAACGTTGTAGTTGTCTAATTCGATGTGGATTCTTACCAAATTCTCCATAACCGCGGACACGGCTATTCGAATAGTTTAAACCCTGCAGGGGTGTACATCTTTACCTACACGTATCAATCGACTCTTAATGCTAGGGCAATGACACACTTCACGAGGTGTGTTAGCAGAGTGTGATTGAACACGACCTTTGCAATATTTTCGACTTAAGCATGAGCGGCCATAATGGGCTAATCCGTGTGCACCAGTCCGGCCGGTACCCCGACACGGTCCCAAAAGTTGTAGCAGCTGATACATCCCCGGTTCTGAACCGTGTGTAACCCTTACACCTATATTGAGACACCACATCACATCCTTTTTCACTAACCCAGCAAATGGAAATGGCAAATTATGCAGCTCATGACTTAAGCTTAGACAAATTATTCAGTTGTGGGTGGCCCATTATACCACCCATGTAGAAGTACGCAATTCTTGGTTCAAAAGGACACTGAGAACCGGTCCTTGTGGGAAAAATAAGACAACTCACCATGCTCCCAGCCATGGCCTCTCGTCTCAACCCGATCATTATTAATCAAATTCATTAGTCACTTCCCGGTGAACACCCACCTATCACCTAACCCATGTTATGTTATGTCTGTCATCCAAGAAATTACGACTTTTACATGACTAAGCATGTCTAAGCATCATTGACTATATAAATAACTTAAAAGCCACAACTATACTACTCTAAATAGGTTTGGGGTGTGGTGGTGTTGATTGAGCGACAAAGTAAGTTATGCAAGGAATAAGGCTAATACTTAACGGAAAGTATAATTTGAACGCATGCGATAACGGATTTGAAAACAAATAATACTTTGCAAGTAGTAGGGTGTTTGTAATATATTCAAAGGGGTTGCTTGCCTTGTGGCTCGGCTATCGATTCTTGTTCCGACTCGGGATTAAACGCTTCGAGATCTTCCGGCTCTATCGGGAAGAACGATCATACCGGAAAAAGGGGGCGTAATAGTAAACATCACAATGATGAACATCCACATGATATGGAATACATGCTTTGACATAGAGGATTCAAAATGAAGACTAATGCAAGTGGAATCAATTTAATCGGAATCCGGACGCTCGAGATATCGCGATCCGACGACTTCCGGCTAATCGGGAAACCCTAATTTGAGTTTTTAGCCATTTATATTTTTTCTAGCATGCAAACATGCATAAAAATGACATATTTGGGTAGATCTTATTTTTCTGAACATTTTGATATATTATTTGCATTTTTTTATTAAAAATAAATTTTCTGCGAATTTTCTAAGATTTAATCAATTTAAGTACCCTTTTTATATTTTTATTAGTAAATAAAATTAATATTAAATAATAAATACTTTTATTACTTAATTCAATTATATCCTCAGAGACTAACAGGTGGGCCCCATGGTCAACTGTGGTCAAAGTTGACCGAGTCATTGACAGGTGGGGCCCACTTATCATAATTTTCTTATTTTCTTATATCTTTTATTTAATCCTGTCGAGTGGGTCCCACATGTCAAAGAGACATAATTAATAAGCTCATTTAATGCACTGTTTAATTGTTAATGACAGTAATTAACATGTCGGATTAGCATTAATTACCAATGATTAGCATTTAATGTGTCGGATTAGTACTAATGACCAATCATTAGCATTAATTATGTTCAAACAGTAATTATTAACATTAATAGTGTAATTAACCGGTTGGGTTAGCATTTAATGAACATCATTAGCATTAAGTGTGTCTTAACGACACAATTAAGGGCATTTAACGCCCTCATTAAGCGGTCGGGGATCGGCCACGCGGCTCGGCCCGACCAGAGGCGGCGGGGGTCCGCAACGGCGGCGAGGGGGCGCGGCGGTGAGGCTTACTGGCGGCGGGGCGGCGGAGCGGCGACGGGGTGGTTGGGTTGGAGACGAGCAGGGCGGTGAGGCCCGGGCAGCGACAGAGAGCGAGGCCGAGACGGGGTTGGGGTGGCGACAGGGAAAGACGGGCGGAGGCGGGGGTGCTCGGCGGTGGGGAGGAGGTGGCGGGTACGGCGGAGGCGGGCGGCAAGGCGAGGGCGAGCGATGGCGGGGCGGCGAGCTCCGGTCGGGCGGAGGCGAGGCGGGGCGACGGTGCTACCGGGGCCGGGGAAAGAGAAAAGGGAAAAAGAGGGAGAGATTCCGGGAGGGGAAGAGGAAGGGGCAACCGGGGGCGAGACAGCCGAAGCAGGAGGTGGCGCGGGGAGAGGCGGGCACTCGCCACCGAAGCAGCTCGGTGGCGGCGGCGGTGATCGGATAAGGGCGACGGGGCGGCGGGGATGAGGACGAGGGAGGCGGCAGCTGAGTGGGCCAGGCGGCCCGGGCGCGAGGAGAAGCTGGGCCGCTCGGCCCAGCAAAGGGGGGAGAGGCGGGGAAAGGCGGGCCAGGCCACGTGGGAAGGAGAAGATGGGCCGAGAAGAGGCCCATCCGAGGGGGAGGGTTTATTTTTTCTTTTTTTGATTTCTTTTGTTTCTTTTGAAATTTGCTTTACAAATTCAAACAAATTCAAAGCCTCTTTTTCAAATTCAAAATTCGATTCAAATTAATCATGCCCATGCTATGATGCATACTTAGCAAAAATTAAGTTAGGGGATGTTACACCTTTATAACCGATACAAATAATCACTTATAGTGATTTGGAAGCAACTTTGCCTATATGGATGATAACATGACACTTGTTAAGATTGTTTTGCCACATGTCATGCTAAGGTGGCAATTCAACATGTTACAAAAATTACAAAATTGGGGTCTACATGTCATTCTCCCATCTTCTTCTCCTCTCCTCGCTTCCTCCTATCTTCTTTCTCCTCCCCCACGGCCAGACATCCTCATCGGTGCATCCTGGCTCCTATTTGATCTCATGAACCATCCGACTGATCCCAACTCTCTCCCTTGATCCCACCGTCCCCCCACATGCCCCTCTCTTCCGGTGAGCGCACATGTCTTCTCCCTCCTTCCTCGCAGCAAGTGATAATGGAGACTTTGGAGACCTAAAGGGATTTTCCCTAATATCGCTCGCCATGGCGGCGAGGCAAGCGGTGGGCGAGGGTGGTGATTCATCCAGAAATGCGCGGCTAGGATTACAGGAGCCTCGCGACGGTGTTGTCGAGGCCAACACTAGCAATGCTGGTGGAGGAGCCGAACGGCACTCTGTGCTCCCTAGAAGATCGATCTTCAAGCTACGCTCCATCGGTCCTTGCCACTGTCCTCAAATCAAAGAGAGAGAGAGGGCTGATGTGACGGATCTAGGGGAGGAGAGAGAGAGGGGGAGAGGAAGAAGATGAGAGGAGGTCATGTCAGAGGAGGAGGGTGGGAAGGTCACCACCGGCCATGTGGATGTGGTGAGTAGAGGGAAAGAAGAGAGAAAGAGGTGGTGAACCATCTGCCGTAGGAAAGAGAGCAAGAGAAGAAGAAAGGAGGATGAAAGGATTTCGGTAACATGTGGGTCCATAACCATGCCACGCATATGGTGGCAAAACTGCTTAGATCAATGCCACGTCACCGTACACGATAGAAAAACCGTCTCCAAAACCACCATAGACTTTATGATGCTAATTGGCTCCTTTTTCGTTAGGGGGTTGTCTATGCTATTATAAGGGTACAATTTTGACGGAATCTAAATAATTTTAGCCATCTATGCAATCAAATCCGATAACTCAGGAATTAAGTTGGACTCTTATAAATTATCTCATAATTGTACATTTAAGTGAGAGTTAATCCTCACCTAACGAAAGTTAATAATCTATTCTATTTCCCTCTCTCTAAGTCAAGCTCATGCGGCCTCCAAATGTCTCACACCTAATGACCATTAGAAACAACGTATTTTGGTAGATATTTAGATAGTATATATTTTATTATAATATATTTGCAATACACGTGCTGGATTGCTAGGTGGCTGAAGGTAAAATGGGGACTTCTATCGTTGCAAAATGAAGCTGGGCCGGGTGAAGCCTCTCTGCCCAAACGACAGAGGAAGGCGGTATGTGAGTCGGCCACATGGGCCTTGTAAATGGCGCAGGTGAGGAGGTTATCGTGGAAGAGAAACCAAAGATGCTGCTCTTCCTCTAAACCACGCTGCGACAGATAACCACCTGAGTCCGGTGCCGCCACCCACCTCTTCTCCCAACCCTAGTTTCCGCCGATGGCTCCGAAGCGCACAGCGAAGAGCTCGGCGCCCCCGCCGCCGCCGGCTGACTCTTCTGAGGAGACCGACTCCCGCTCGCGCTCCGAGGAGTCGGAGGAGGAAGAGACCCACGCGGTGACCTCTACCCCCGCCTCCAAGAACACGCCTGCGCCGCCGCAGCAGAAGGGCGAGCAGTCTGAGTCTTCTGACGAGGAGGAAGAGGAGGAGGATGATGATGATGAGGAGGAGGAGGAGTCGGACGAGGAGCCCACCCACGCGGCCCCGACCACCGCCCCGAAGAACACGCCTCCGCCGCGGCGACAGAGCGAGGAATCCGACAGCTCCGATGAGGAAGAGGAGGAGGAGTTAGATTCCGAGTCCGACGAGGAGGCGCCGCCGGCGAAGCCGGCTCTGAAGCAGGAGGCGGTGGACCAGAAGCCTCCGTCGTCTGGCGAGTCCAAGAAGCCGGCCGCGCCGTTCCACCGCGTCTGGTCGACTGACGACGAGGTCCGCATCCTCGAGGCCCTCGCCGCGCACCGCCGGGAGCACGGCGCGCTGCCGCAGCCCGACGCTCTCGTCGCCGCCCTCGCCGGCAGGCTCGACAACCGCGCCTACGGCGGCAAGGAGCTACAGGGGAAGGTCAAAAGCCTGAAGAGTCGGTACGTCACAGCCGCCAAGAAGAGCGAACTCCCGAGCAAGGAACACGATCGCCGGCTCTTTGAGCTCTCCAAGATCGTCTGGGGCGGCGACAAGACAGCGGCTCCCGCTGCGGTGGCGAAAGCGAAGGCGGAGGGGAACGGCCATGAGCCGAGGGGGTTCGGCGAGATGTGCGATCTGTACCCATACCTAGCAGAGGAGGTGAAGGAGCTGGAGGCGGCACATCCGGGCATGTTTAAGAGGGAGTTCGGGAAGATGGGCGACGACAAGGCGCTCGTGCTGGACCTGAAGATTAAGAAGCAGAGGCTGGTGCAGATGAAGGTGGAGCTGCGCCGCAGCGACCTGACGAAGGAGGTGACTAAGACGCTCATGGATCTGGTCGAGTGATGGGAGTGGGCTGAGTTTACCTGAACCATATCGACGATCACCTGAAATCGGTCTGCGGTAGTTCAAATTGCAAATCGTGGTAGTAGTTCGAACTGCAAATCGTGGCGTCTTGGTGGTTTTAGAATGCTTTTGTATGATGGCAGCATGCTGGAATTGCAAATCGTGGCGTCTTGGTGGTTTTAGAATGCTTTTGTATGATGACAGCATGCTGGAATTGCAAATTATGGCGTCTTGGTGGTTTTAGAATGCTTTTGTATGATGACAGCATGCTGGAATTGCAAATTCTGGCCTCGTGATGGTGTCAGGACGTTTTTGTATGATGACAGCGTGCTAGAATTGCAAATTGTGGCATCTTGATGGCGTAAGAATGTTGTTTTTTTTTAGTGATCACAGCATGCTAGAACTGCAAATTGTGGCGTCTTGATGGTGTTACAGTGTTTTTGTATGGTGAGAGCATGGTCACTGATTTCATCGATTTTGCGCGAGGTTATGAAATGATCTCCGGATGGCTTGGTTCAGCATAGATGTTTTGTTCTCAGTTTTGACAGCTCGTTTATGTAGGTTCATCTTGCTTTTTTGAGAGTTCCATACTTCTGGTGCAGATTGGAGTAGTAAGTCTGAAATACGTCGATGAACTTCGGTTTAATCACATAATTTATATATTGTTAGACTAATTATTAAGTTTTAAATATATTTTAAAAAATATGTACGCCTTAGGACAGAGGGTATAAATATTTGGAGGATCGCTCGTCGTTTAACCATCCATGGTCAGTCGTGGTTTGTCCTCGCCGGAGGTCACCAACACCTGGCCGATCAGTGGCCATCGCTAAACGTCGTTGGCGGTACCGACTTGCCTAGCATCATTTCCTGATAACAAAAACGGAACACCATATGATCACACACCTATTCAGCCCACAAAATAACCCAACACGTCTCCATCTACTCACGGTTGGTTCTGTCCGTATCCCGCCCAACAATATTCAC
The DNA here is from genome assembly GCA_019208055.1 of Stipa capillata. Taxonomy (NCBI): domain Eukaryota; kingdom Viridiplantae; phylum Streptophyta; class Magnoliopsida; order Poales; family Poaceae; genus Stipa; species Stipa capillata. The sequence goes on from JAGXJF010001649.1 coordinate 89,511, forward strand.
CGTTCTCGCATCCCAGTTAGCGCTGCAACTTTGATTGATGGTATTTTAGCCCGATCAAGCAATCAGCAGTGGGGCAGGTTCAAATGGGTTAAATGGTTTGGTTTCCATCGGGTTGGTTTAGGCTGGTTGAAATGGTTCAAAGAAGATAAATGGTTTGGTTTGGACTGGGTTTACTCAAAAAGCAGTTTGGATTTGGTTGAGATGGGTTTAGAATTTTAGAGTCGAGAATGATCTCAATTCTCAACCCAACGGTAGAGACCGTTTTCGCCTATGGCTTCGAGCAGCCTGGACATCAGGAAAGTTACCATTGCCGCCCAGGTTGTCTTGCCACCAGTGCCGGGCCCTGCTGCTGCTTGTAGCACGATGTTGTGGCTCGACGTCCCCGAAGCCGAGAAGAGCAAAGGACGATTCGTCGCTGGACGCGCTCCTAAGGCCGAAGCCCACGAGCGCTGCCATCGCAGCTGTCAGGAGGAGCACGAGCTTCTACATGAAGAAGGGTTCAGTGTACTTGCTGCTCTGCACGGAGGAGCTGGGTATAGGAGCACCGTGGACAGAGACAACAAGGCCAGGACGGCGACGTGCCGCCGCCCTCCACGGCAAGGGGGTAAAAGAAGCAGCAACCAAGCCGCCGCGGCAGTGGAGCCAGTTGGAGGGAAGGAACCTTCGTCGTTCTCGCCACCGACGACAGTGAGGAGCTGGAGCTCAGAAATCAAGAAGACTATGAAGCCAATATTGACGTAGAAGATTTTGTGGACGTCATAGTGGCTAGGCTGCTAGAAGGCATGCGGTGTGGCCTCGAGCACGGCGACGCGGTAGTTGCTGACAGACCCATCGAACAGCTCATCCATGAAGTGCTCCAACACCTAAAGTGCTTGTGTTGCGTCGGCGTCCGGTGCCAAAAGCTTTCTGATGGCAGCGGAGTTACTGATATTGAGTGTTAATGCATTTGAATAGAAACGAGCAAGACTAATAGGTCAATCAAGAACGTCCTCATGGACAACAAGTTGATATCTGATGTAGCTTCTCGCATTGATGAAACCAACCTTCGAGAATACATGGTTTTCTTTGAACTGGTTTCAGACCAAATGCTCACACCTAACGTCCCGGATTCAATAAGATGGAAGCTCACAACATCTCGTCTGTACTCGGCTAAGTCAGCATACAACGCTCAATTCGAATGACTCATTCGCCGCCCCTACCGGACGCTGATTTGGGAAGTCTGGGCACCGGAGAAATGCCGTTTCTTCAGCTGGCTAGCAGTGCAAGAATAACTCCCCACTGATGATCTGCTCACAGTCAAGAACATCCCAAACGACGGATGTCGTGCGTTCTGCAAAAATACCCCGGAGACGGCGAGCCACCTTCTGCTCCAGTGCCCGTTTGCTTGGGATGTTTGGCGACGTGTAGCAATTTGGTCGGGTCTACACCACCTGTAGCCCACCAACTGGGAAAGAAACACAAGTATTTTGCACTGGTGGTTATGCCGAGATGAAGAGACCATTGCGTTGGGTGCTTGCAAGCGGGCAAAAGCCGCCAAATCTCTTCTCATCTTGACGCTCTGGGAGATTTGGAAAGAGCGCAGCTGTCGAACTTTTGACCTCATAGCCCTTCGGGGGAGGCAATTGCCATGTTTATTCAAAACGAAGCTACTCTTCGGGCGAGAGCTGGCGGCCTAGGTCTCGGAGAACTCACTTTTGGGTTAGACGATATTCCATAATTAGTTTAGTCTTTCTTTTTCCTCTACCTTCCTTCTTCTTCTGGTTCTCTTTTGTAAGTTTAATCCTCTTTGGCAATAAATAACACTGCGGCTGTTTCGTCAAAAAAAAAGAAACGAGCTGAAGAATTGGGTGACATCATAGCATTGAATGGGTTTAAACACGTTATAGAGAATGGGTGTGGTTTGATTCGGGTAAAAATAGACTATAATTTAATTTGAACTGAATTATAAGGAATGTTTTGCGAATTCGGGTTGAATTTCAAACCACTAGCACTAACGTGCGAATTAAGACCACACGTCGTGGGTTGATTTGAGGTGCCATTCGGAATTTGCAGGCTAGCGATTTCGTGCTCAAAGGAAGAAGGAATAATGAGGAGCATTGATTTGGATTTGGATCTCGATTTGCTGTCGTGCCTGACGTGCAGCGGCGGGCACGGGCACCGTCCGGTGGGTCGGTCGGTCTTCTCCGACGTGGTCTCCTCCCACCCATACGCCCTTCGACTCCCACACCCACAGAACCCAATTCCCTCGCGCCCCCTTTAACACACACATCGCACATCCCACCACCACACCACACCACACCACGCCACTCCACCCACCTCGCGTATGCAATTATTCAATCTCGGGCGCACCGTCGCCGCCGCCGCCGCCGCCGCCTCCTCGCCTCCTCGCGCTAGCGCGCCCGCCGCCTACCCAATGGGCGACTCCTCGTTGGCCGGCGGCGCGCTTGTGCCGTCCGTGCCCAAGCCGGAGGCCGCGCCGTCCGGGGACGCGCCCCAAGCCGCTGCACTGGCGGAGGAGGCGCGCGGGGCGTCGGCGTCGCCGGCCGTGGAGGAGGCGGCGGACGGCGAGGCGGCGGCCGCGGCCGACAGGGACCTGCTCTGCCCGATCTGCATGGCTGTCATCAAGGACGCCTTCCTCACGGCCTGCGGCCACAGCTTCTGCTACATGTGCATCGTCACGCACCTCAGCCACAAGAGCGACTGCCCCTGCTGCGGCAACTACCTCACCAAGGCCCAACTCTACCCCAACTTCCTCCTCGACAAGGTTGGTTGGTTCCTTCCCTTACAGTCACTCTCCCGAAGCATCTAGTTCTCGACTTCATGTTTCATGTGCTATCAATTGGCCGTCGCTGCGATGTTCTGACGACCGATTGGGTTACTTGGTGAGGTCTCAGCGTGGCAGAAACACCAAAATTTTCTCGTCTAATTTTGAAATGTTGGGTTGGGGTTTCTGATTTGAAATGCCATTGAGGTACGGCGCTAGCACTGCGATTTTGCTTAGATTTGGATGTAATTTTGGGCTGCGAGGCCAGCAGAGCTGATTCCAACAGAATGTGTATAATGTGCTCTGAGCTCTTTGGCCTCCTGTGTAAGTTATAAGGTTTTTCCTATGTTTCGAACAATTACTAAACAGTATCAAGTGCTTATTATCTAAATATCGTGGTACTTCTACAGATGTTAGGCAAGAGTCCCGCTTAGATTGTTCAGTTTATTTGACCAGCATGATACATTGCAGTTTATTGTAAATATCAGGCTTGTTCAGAAGTGAACGTGCATTAAAGTTTTGTGTCAGTTCTGTTTGTCAATGCGTGTTATGTAACTTGCCCTTTGCTATGGCTATGATACTTCTGTAACTCTGTTAAAGTAGGACATGGTAAAAAAGATATTTTGGATGGTTCCCTCAGTGCACAATTAATCTGTCCCTTACTGGAAGCAAGCATGTTAGTTCTGTTCATGCTTATTGCTTACGTGAAACTTGCATTACAGAAATGGATCAATAAGTTAATTTTTTGCACTTATGTCTAAATAGGTCTTGAAGAAAATGTCGTCCCGCCAAATTGCAAAAACAGCATCTCCAATTGATCAAATTCGACATGTTGTGCAACAGGTCAGTCACTCCACATGTGTTGCTTCTGGAAACAAATTGCAAATTTGAGCTTATTTAGTGTTCATTGTAGAATGTGGCTAGTAGCTATATGCATTGTACAAAAATTATTCTGAGCAAAGATACACACCCCTAGTTGTATCTCTTCAGATTGCAACTATTATCTGTGGTGAACAGGCTGGTGTTCATTGTAGAATGTGGCTAGTAGCTATATGCATTGTACAAAAATTATTCTGAGCAAAGATACACACCCCTAGTTGTATCTCTTCAGATTGCAACTATTATCTGTGGTGAACAGGCTGTCCTCCTGCACCCACTGTCGAATACTCGAATCGAAGTAACTTCAATCCCTATTGAAGTATCTGAAGAACCTTTCCTCCTTGCGTGCTGCGTCTACTATTGAATCTAGATAACCACCAATCCATATCTAAGTACATATCAGGGGGAGTTATCAGATAAATTTTACCTGCCGTACACCTCTCTGTTCACCTTGGGGGCCACATACTCTATCTTTCTCCTCACTGTTATAAGAAAATGTTCAGATGATAAACCAAGCATCACAGAAGATGAATTTCCACTGACATGGTCAAAATGGCATCCATGAATGAGAATTAAGAAATGAAATGTTATCACATACTAACAAACTCAATCAGTTAGTTTTAAATTTTTGCCACAGGAGCATCATATATTCTTATGTGACTCTTTTGTAATAACTACTGCCCTTAGTATAATGTATTTGTATTTTGTTTCCCTGGCTTTGCATTGTTCGACTCCTTTTCCCCCTTTATCACACACACACACACACACACACACACACACACACACACACACACACACACAAAGACAAGTTGCTGAAGAATGATGATCTATCACCGGCATGTTTTGGAGTTTAATTCCTCTTATTTATAGGGAAATGATATGACAGTTAAAGAGCTAGACAGCCTTATGACTCTGATTGCTGACAAGAAGAGGCAAATGGAACAACAAGAGTCAGAGACAAATATGCAAATATTGCTAGTCTTCTTGCACTGCCTTAGAAAGCAAAAGCTGGAAGAGTTGAATGAGGTTTGTCCTGACTCCTGATAATATATATATAAGTGTTTATGTTCTGGTTCTGTCATACCATGTAATAAAACTTTAAGTGTTGCTTTGATTCAAAGGATTTTCATAGGAATTTTGGAGGATTAGAATCCTTAGGAAATTTTCCATTGACTCAAACCTCTTGGAAAGATTCCTTTGTTTTTCGTATGGTGTAATCAAACGATGTTTCGTGCAAATTCAATCTTGTAGGATTCAAGTGGGCATGACACTGCAATCTACGTTTTTCCTATTTCTGCGGTTTTTGAATCCTGTGAATCAAAGAGGCCTTACACGAAGTCTACTAGCAGAGTGCCAGTGCGTTGCAACGGATATGGATTTTAGACGAAAAGATAGTATCATAAAATGAACTATAATGGTCATTTTGTTTCTCAAATTATGCAGTAGCATGTCTTATCCAATGTGGATTATATTTGCAAATAAAATTGCTTTCTACACCTATATCACAGAGTCAACCAAGTCAGCCCAAAGATTGAATCTTGGTATTTATTTAAAAAAAACTGCTACTTGTTTGTTATAGCTTTTTTCCATGAAGTTTATTCCTGTTAATAATGTTGACCCCTTTTGCACAGATCCAAACTGACCTGCAGTACATCAAAGATGATATAAGCAGTGTGGAGAGACATAGGTTAGAATTATATCGAACAAAAGAAAGGTACTCCATGAAGCTGCGCATGCTTTTGGATGAACCTGCCGCATCAAAGATGTGGCCCTCGCCTATGGACAAACCTAGCAGTCTCTTTCTATCCAACTCTCGGACACCACATAGTGCATCACCTGCGAGAGGTTTACAGAATAGGAAGCTTGATTTGAAAGCTCAAGTAAGCCATCAAGGATTTCAAAGGAGGGATGCCCTCACTTGCTCAGACCCTCCTAATCCCCCTATACAATCGGGTAATGTTATTGCTCGGAAGAGGCGAGTTCAAGCACAGGTTCGTTTCTTTCTTTAAGCAATTTTGTACTCTTCTAGTTATTATTTGTTCCCATTGCACACACCAAGTAGGCTATTACCATATTGCAAGAGAGTTGATTGACCACATAGACTTAGGGACTGTCTTTTTCTTGTTTTGATGTTAGATTGAATGCTGGGTGGTAATCCCATATTATTTGTTGTTATCTAATGCTGTGAGGTTATTGCAGTTTAACGAGCTTCAAGAATACTATCTGCAAAGACGACGTACTGGAGCTCAGTCACGCAGGCAGGAGGAAAGAGACATAGTTAATGTGAATAAAGAAGGTTATCATGCAGGTCTTGAGGATTTCCAGTCTGTGCTAACAACATTCACTCGATATAGGTCTGCTGATTATTTGATCTTAGTAACATAATATGCTTACAGTACTGTTTGTGGTATTCATTGAGCTTATCATGTATTTTATTCTTTGTCATGTATGCTTCAGTCGCTTACGTGTAATTGCGGAACTTAGACATGGAGATCTGTTTCACTCTCCAAACATTGTATCGAGGTGAGTGTTGTTTAAAATGTGCACCATCTTTATGTAGTTTCATCTGAGCACAGTTTATTTCCTGTACTCACATGTTATCAGCAAGTAGGATGTTATCATTACAGTCCCATCAAGCTGACATTAGGTCAGAGGAGAGAATGTGGGTTGAAGATGGGGAAGGTCTATACTGCTTCTATTCATCGAGCTTCAAGAGTGTTCAATTAGCGAAAAAATCTACTAAAGAATTTGATTGCTAATATAATATCTACGATGTATTGCTAGGGAATATTTGTCTAGTTTGGGGTGCATAATTCAGCATATTTATGTTCATGTCTACCTGTAGTCCTGTATTTTTTCTGTTCCCCTGATTTACTTGTGAGCCAACATTAGTATTCCTTAATTGCAGTATCGAATTTGATCGAGATGATGAGCTATTCGCTACTGCTGGAGTCTCGAAGCGTATTAAAGTCTTTGAATTTTCTACAGTGAGTAAAATTTTTCAGGGCACTTGTGTTGGCCATAAACCCATAACTATATGTAATCTGGAATTACCCAAATTTGACTTATCTTATTTCTAGGTTGTTAATGAGCCATCAGATGTCCACTGTCCAGTTGTTGAAATGGCTACTCGATCTAAACTCAGCTGCCTTAGCTGGAACAAGTACTCAAAAAATGTTATAGCAAGCAGTGATTATGAGGGTATAGTAACTGTTTGGGATGTTCAAACCCGCCAGGTATCCTTGGTCTGTTCCACAGTTCATTGTGCAAATTTTCTGTTATAGTTCACCAAAATTTGTGGTATTTGTCTTATAGTTCACCAAAATTTGTGGTATTTGTGTATTGCTTCTTGCTAGAGTGTGATGGAGTATGAAGAGCATGAGAAAAGAGCATGGAGTGTTGATTTTCTCGTACAGAGCCCTCAATGCTAGTTTCTGGGAGTGATGATTGCAAGGTATTTGAGAATTGCAATGCTACAATTATTTTTGCTATTGACAAAGGGAACAAAGCTTTAGCTGTCAGAATACATTAAAGATGACTTGATATTACAATTAAATGTAACCTTTCTGGGTGAATAATAATAATAATAATAGTGTTTTTTGACCCTCTTCTTGAGAACAGTACATTCTTCTACCTTTGTTGGGCATCTTAGCTAAGGGAATCTACTGCTCTGTATGATAGGTCAAAGTGTGGTGCACAAAACAGGAAGCAAGCGCCATCAACATTGATATGAAGGCAAACATTTGCTCTGTTAAATATAATCCTGGATCGAGCTACTATGTTGCGGTATGTTTCTACCATTTCCTTGGCTCGTATCAAATAAATAATTTGTTTACTTACCAGATACTACAATATTTCAGGTTGGATCTGCTGATCACCATATTCATTATTTTGATTTACGAAATCCAAGCGCACCTCTCCATATTTTTGGTGGCCACAAGAAAGCTGTTTCTTATGTGAAGTTCTTATCTAACAATGAGCTTGCATCTGCGTCAACCGATAGCACATTGCGGTTATGGGATGTCAAGGAAAATTGCCCAGTATGTCTCACTGAGATCATTCTTGCCTTGTTTTTATTATATTATTGTCTCTTGTGCTTCTATAACATAGGGATAGTTGTGTCTTTCAATGTACTCTATGTTTTTTCTTGAATGAAGGAGCGCCTCTCCCAGTTTCATTTGCATGAAACTGATAAGACAACATTGTTCTGTTCAGTCTGAAAATTTAAGCTAGAGATTCACTCTTAACTTCCAGCAGAAAAGAAACTTCTACCTAGCATTCCGAAGAACAGCTCAGCAGCCTACCAAAACCACAACCCCTCATGACGAGCTGAACACAGCAGTTGGATACAGATCATAAGCTACCTACAAGAAACCAATTGTAACGAGATCCCCATATCGGAGCAGAAAATTTCTAGTACATTCAGCTATCTTCGATCCTCAAATTAAAATGGAGCTGTATAGTATTTTGAAGTACACCAGACCTACATTCTTCTATTGTCATGTTTGCTTTAGAATAAGAAGTTTCCTACAAAAGATGAAAAGAAAAACAGTGACAACTATAAACCAATTATGAACTGACAACTATAAACCAATTATGAACTTCGCAAATTGACTTTTCTTGTAACACGATGGTATATTCTTTTCTATTTGCAATTAGCTTGCTGTGTTCATTACTTCATTGACCCTAATTTGAAGTTCACTGATATGTCGACTGATTTTTAGGATCATATTATGTGTTTCACTTTTATCTCTTAGCTTTTCTAAGGGCTTGGTTCAGTTGTTACTTCATGCTAGGCTTGAAAGAAAGTGGTACTATAAAGTAACCTGTTTTAGGCCCTTTTGTTAAACTGATTGTTTTTTCAGGTAAGGACATTCAGAGGGCACAAGAATGAGAAGAACTTTGTTGGGCTGTCTGTTAATAACGAGTATATTGCTTGCGGGAGTGAAACAAATGAGGTCTTTGTTTACCACAAGGTAACTGCAAGCTTCTGGCCTGCTCTTGTTCCCTGTCACATGCTTCATATGCTGGGTTGATGCTAAGCCGAGCAAATGGATCTTCTATGAATCTTTCTTTCAATCTAACTTGAAGCAACTCTACACCAATTGCAGGCTATCTCAAAACCTGCTTCCAGCCATAGATTCGTATCCTCCGACCTGGATGATGCCGATGATGATCCTGGATCTTATTTCATTAGTGCTGTCTGCTGGAAGAGCGATAGCCCTACCATGTTAACTGCTAACAGTCAGGGGACCATCAAAGTTCTTGTACTCGCTCCTTAAGGCGATCAAGGGCTTTCATGATACTCATAGCTGGCTTATATATCTTATATATCCCCATTTACTTTTTGTGCCGTTGTATTCCAAAGTGGGAGCGGAGGCATTATTGATCTCCAGTGTAGGGCGCGGAGTTTTTGAGATGATCAGCTGACGTAGGGTTTCGAGGGTTTGGAATGTGCACAGTCGTGATTCTGTTGTATAGATGTAAAGCAGTCAACTTATCAATTACATATGTAACGTGAGAAATAAACCTTAAACAAAAGTCCAGCTTGATTTCTAAGTGATGATGTTTTATAGGACTGGGAAGACACGCACTACTGAGCTGTGAATGAGGCCATTTACACAATTCTTTCGACTTGATCAGAAGGATGGATCAATAACGGAACTGTACCTTCAAAGTTTAAGCTGCTGCTGCTTCATGTAATTTGGCGGTTTCGAATATTCCTTTGGAACAATTTGGTGCGTGGCTTCCTGAAGTGTTCTCTCTCATTCAACTCTGCGGCCCTACGGAAGAGACTAGCAGCAGAACATATTTCATTTGTTAGTGCAGCGATCGAGGTTGTAGACTTTCAGCCACAGATGTGACCGGCGGGTGGGTGGCAGCAGGGGAGAAGAGCAGGCTTTTACCGATGTTGGGGCGGGTGGCCTTTCGGGCGCCCAACGGCCTATTATGGGGTTTCAGCAGCCGAACCAACGGAGCAACACCACTCGCAACGGTAAAGCACTCACCACTAGTACGATTGTGTATGGTTGAGTCCCGCAAAAAAAAAGAGTAATTAACTTTTCGCGTCTCTCTGAGTAAAAAAAGTTATTATAGTACTATAATTAGCGCACTTGTGTAAGTTCAAAGGAAGAAGAAATATAATTAGCTCATTTTGCTAACTCAAAGGTTATAGTACTAGCTTGGACTCTCTTGACCAAGAGAGCATTATGTGTCCCCTTAAAGTGAGAGAGAGAGAATGAGCATTATTTGTCTTGCTGTAACTTTCACGCCGTGCTTGTTGCCCGGCCACCCCCCAAAAAAAGGGAGAGAAAAATCGGCATCAGACAAGCGAAGGACAACACAGTCATATCTCTGGCTGAGATTTCATTGCGTGTTTGGGAGATTCGATTGCCCTGGCCCAGCCTTACACGCCAGTCGTGCTCCGTTTCCAGCCTTGGGTTAAGTTGGCTTACAGTTCTCAAATGTTAATGTTCATGTGCATGGACGCTGATTTTAGTCATCTCTAAATTCCAATCGGATTTCTACCTGTATTCTGATCTTATTCGTGCATTTCCTCTCCTTGCTTTGCCATGACAATTAGCAGCAGATCAAAGCTCCATTGCAAAAGATCTAAACAAGCATGTCGATAACTCGGGTGACGTCAAGAAAAAAAGTCCCAAGCAGATCAACAGACCTGAGTCCTTATTAAAGCTGCACTTTATCCCTTTTTATGTTCTTTTCGGGGTTGCATCGGAGCAGCTATTAAATGTTCCAAGAGGCCGACTGAGCTCGATAAGCCGCTTTCATTCTACTCCATTTCGATTTGTCTGGATGTGATCATATTTGTTTTCTTCTTATTCTTAATTCTTCTGGATAGTGAAAGGCGAGAATAATCTAGTCGTTTCTCTAAGAAAAGAATCCCCTTTTTATGAAATGAATCAAGTAGGTGCTATGCATACGTACAGTGTGCAGGTTGCAGCTATGAGCCTATGATCGTGATGGAATAGATACACATATGCCAAGGAGCCAAGGCGTTTTCTTAATGCCATGCTGAGCTTTCCTGGTGCTAGCTGGTAATTTCTGATGGGGATCTTTTCCTTATTCTGATTCAAGTGGAATCGATCAGTTGCATACATTGGACTAGCTAGAGCTGTGATGCATGGTAATATATCCAGCCCATAACAAAAATTATATCTTCGCATTGCAGCCTACAAGTTGTTTCAGTTCTCTAATGATTTCTGCTCTAGCTGTGTCTGCTCTGCCTGGTACATGCACCGTGAATCTGTGATCATCACCACATCTGAAGTTCTGTACTCCATTGCCATGAAGTGCAAAATAGCTGCTACCCGTGATGATTCAATGATGCAGTGGAAAAAGAAAAATGCAGAGAGCACTGGTTGATGTGCCGCTGTGCAGAATGCGGTGACAAGAGCTGAAACTGACTAGTCGCCACTAGCCACTTTGTCATGATCTGCTTTGAAGTTTGAACTGAACAAAGTTAAGGGGAAAAAGCCAAATCTAGCCCCCCCCACAAGTTCTAATGCCAGATGTAGCCCCCGGTCGCACCGAAAGCCAAAAATGGCACCGCGACGCTCGGGGCAACCGACACGTGGCTAAATCGCGCCGGCGACCCGCGAGCCCACGTCCACCGCGCGTCCGACCCGCGAGCACCACCCGTCGCGGGCCCAGCCCGAGGCCGCACCACCCGTCGCGGGCCCAGCCCGAGGCCGCGCCGGTGGTCCGCGAAGATAGCCGGGCCGCGTCTCTGGCCCGCGAAGCCGGCGCGCCGCGCCTCTGGCCCGCGAAGCCGCGCGCCGCGCCTCTGGCCCGCGACGCCGGCGCGCCGCGCCTCTGGCCCGCGAAGCCGCGCGCCGCGCCTCTGGCCCGCGAAGACGGCCTCTCGCGCCCGGCCTTTTCCCGCGCCCTAACGCCAACGCAACTGGCGTTTGCTGCCCTGCTTGATTTCGTCGGTGGCAGCGCCTGGCCCCGCCCCCGATTGGATTCCCGGGTCACGCGCATGCATGCTCAAACAGTGCCCAAACAGTGATGCTTTTTCACTTTTATTTGACGTGCTGTCCATTCGTTGTCTGTTGTCTGTTTTCTTTTTCCTGTTCTCATCCGAGCGAGTTCTCTTCTCCCTTCATATTACGCTGCTTATCTCTGCAACGCTCTCGTCCCCTTCATTTACTTCACAGCTTACGCTCTGGTTCTCTGCAATGCTCCTCTTCCACTGGAGTATGAAGCACTGATTTCGAAGCTAAAAATACCAAAATCAGCTATTCGAGTAGTAGAAAAAACTGAAGTTGAAGTCAAGATCTAGCCACGAAGGTAAATTTCTTCTATATACAAAATGTTATCATATGTTCTAGTTAGGCTAAAATTAGATAAATGATAATGTTAAGATTTTGGTTATAATTGAGTTGACTGTTATTTCATCCATGCATAAAATGCAATCCTCTCGACTATTTATAAATTTTAATTTTGTATTTAATGTAGCACGAGATGGAGTTTTGCAACGGATTTTGAAGCTCAAAACAGTAAAATTAGCCATCTTTGTAGTTGAAGAAATTAAAAATCAAGTCAAGACCTAGACTCAAAGGTAATTTTTTTTACATGCAAGATGTTGTTATATTTTTTAGTTAGGCCGCGATTAGATAAATGACAATGTTAAGAGTTTAGTTATAGTTAAGTTTACTGTTATTTCCCACATGCAGACACGGCAGTTGTTTCGAGAAGTTCAACAACGTGTACATCTGGTGGTATTCTTCGAGAAAAGGTAATCCACGTTCCATGAAATTTTGTGATCATTAAGCTGTAGATCATGCAGTACCTGTTCTTAACAGTTGAAACAACAATCATGCATACAGATATTCCCACCACCCAAAGTAAACTAAAGAATCAAGTATAATGCTTGTTCTTATCAATTACAAATCAGAAAATACTTCAAATGGTCATCGTTAGTAGCTAGCAAAGTTTAAGTCCAGCATCTGTTCTTATCACAAATTGGGTATAATTAAACTAGCAAGTGAAGAACCCTAGAAATAAGCCAAGTATTAGCATCTGTTCCTCAATCTAACAAATAGACATATGTAGATATATGCATGTAGTTAACAGGAAGAGGTTAAGACCAAGAAAAAGGATCCGTTTTTAACAGTTTCTAATATCAATTCGAAGTAAGCGTCTGTTCTTATCAATTTTGAATAAGAAGTACTCAGGTGTAAACAGCATCACTAAATAGTTAATGACCAAACCAAATAGCTGATGACCAAGTAGTGATATTTAACAAGCCAGGCTGATAGGTACAACCATATGCACATAGACGTAGTACGAGATAGAGGTTTCCAATGGATTTTGAAACTAAAATGAGAAGATGTGACAAACTAATATTACATATGTACTATTTTCCCTACAGTTTGTATTGAGAAAAAAATATTGTTTACATGTTATTCAAATATTCGTTTCGTATGTACGTAGGTACAATGAATGAACTGTTAGTGTTCTACGGGCCGAATATAATACGCGACGGGCCCTGTGGGATCGACTTGTCCCAATGCGAGTACAAGGTTGCACATATAGATGGTTTGGAGGAGATTAGTTTGTTGGACCTGAGGAGGTGCATACGCCGCGAGTTTGATCGGGACATAGCTCGCAACAAAATAGTCATTGAAGCAGTCACATGTAGCAGCCGGGAGGACGGGTCATCAGTCCCCCTATGGCAGTTGCGCAAGGTGGTTGGCAACGCATCATGGGCTGGGTACATGCGCCTTGTGAGTACACCAGGGGCGTACATATATGGTCGACCCATGGTGTACGTACAGTTTGTTGAGAGCAGTCGCTTGTTGATTGGCGACGAAGGTTCCTCCGGAACTGGTGAGTTACAGGTTGTTGCAACAGAAGGAGGTGTAGGGGCAGCGGATGCGGCGTTAGAGGTCAATCTGACACATCCTGAAGACCAGTTCGTCAGTAATGAAGATGCCGGTCCCTTCTGGTCTGCTCGTGTCGACTGTTTTGAGCTGTTACCAAGCATGCCGAACGAGTTGGACTCTCCTGAAGACGGTAGCGACGAAGAGTCGGATGGTACCGACGAGGAGGGCGGTGATGCAGTACGACGTGGTCTACCTGCAGTAGCTGCTGGCGAAGAAATGGATGAACTGACGGTGCAGAGGCTTGTCATATCAGAAGATGTGAACTCACGGTGGGGTTTCGAAGAGAACACTCTGATGATAGGTCAGCACTTTCCAACCAAGTATGCTGCACACATGGCTATTACAAAGTATGCCACCTCCATACATCGTGAGTATCGGGTCAAAAGGTCGAATCCCACATGTTTGAAAGTTGTATGCACACGTCCAAACTGTCCTGGTAGGGTGCGTGCAAACCAAGCCAAGGGGATTTACAAGGATTTTGAGATAACTGTGTTGGTGCACCACACGTGCGAGCTATCCGAGCTGTTGACTGCGCACCGCAATGTGAGTGCCGCATATGTGGCCGAAAAAGTGCACCACCTAGTATCCAAGGACATCTCCGTCGGGCCAAAGTCATTGATGTCCACCGTGGCTGACGAAGTTGGTTTTCCGGTCAGCTACAGCATGGTCAGACGTGCGAAGCAGAAGGTGATAGAGAAGATGTTCGGGACTTACGAGGAGGGATATAATTTCGCCCCAAGAATGCTACATCAAATAGCGGAAGCTAATCCAGGCACTTACTTAAACAAGTATGAGAGGCCACATCCCGATGGAGTACCTGGCCATTTCATACTTGACCGTATATTCTGGGCCTTCAGTCAAACTATTCAGGCATTCAGGTATTGCCGTCCGGTGCTTTCAATGGACGGTACATTTCTGACTGGAAAATACAAGGGGACACTACTAATAGCCGTGGCTGCTGATGCTAATGATCAAGTCCTTCCTGTTGCGTACGCAATAGTTGAGAGCGAGAACTCCGATAGCTGGCTGTGGTTCCTTATAAATGTGAAGTTGGGTGTTGTAGGGGACAGGCCTAATGTGTGCCTTATTTCTGACCGTAATGCTGGGCTTCTAAATGCTATAGACACAATCAAGAATACTGCTGTTGCTGAGTATAGGTGGACTGATCTTGAGAGTAGGTGGTGCATGCGGCACCTGGCCGCTAATTTCTACGGAAGGTTCAGAAACAAAGATCTTATGAAGAACTTCAAGAAGCTGTGCATGCAGAATCAGTTACGGAAGTTCCAGCACATTTGGACAGCACTGGACGCTGCAACGAGCAGGTACAGCGGGGAGTCTCAGGTGGAAGGCCAGCAAGAAGTGCAGCATCCCAGAAACCGGAGGGCGATGAGTTTGTCAGAGTGGGTAAGTAGGCATGCTCCCGAGATTGAGAAATGGGCCCTGGTGCATGACACAGGTGGTCATAGGTATGGCATAATGACAACCAACATGTCCGAAGCGTACAACGGTGTGCTTAAAGGTATGCGGTGCCTCCCAATTACTGCCATAATTGATGAATCATGGTCCCGGACAGTTGGGTACTTTCACAACAGATCAAAGGCTGCGAAGGAAAAATTAGACAAAGGTAACGAATGGTTCGAAGTCATGCAGAGATACATGGAAAAAAAAATAAAGAAATCTCAGAGTCATGATGTTCGAGCTATTGATGGCTTGAGGAGGAAGTACGAGATTCGCCTACGGCGGAAGCATGTCAGTAGCCATGCACGAGGTGATAGGAAACATGAATGTAAACTTGATGCTGATATTTGCACATGCACGTGCAACAAGCCCACGCTGCTACACTACCCTTGCTCCCATGTGTATGCGGCTTGTGCGGCAATCAAGCAGTCTTCGCAGCAATACGTCTCAAGATACTTTGACATTCATCATCTGATGGGCACATGGGGCAGCGAGTTCTACTCGTATGGTCTTGATATAAGTTACAAGGATCTCTGGACCGACGTTGTTCAGTGGGTGCCTAATCCATCATTGAGACAGCAGAAGAAGGGACGTCGACACACTACTCGGTTCAGGAATGATATGGACGATAGCCAAATTGGAGAACCACGCCGCTGCAGGATATGCAAGACAAGGGGTCATAGCAAGAACGATTGTCCAAACAAGCCGAGTACGTCGAGGAGGACCTAGTATTTAGTACCACTGTGTTAGCTGTAGTGTGTACTTCAAATTATATGTAAAAAATATGTACGAGTCACCTGCCACTATGCTGTATTTTCTTAGCATTGTACTCCAGTTTTCAAATATGTAATGTTGATCTTCACTTCATGTACTGTGAAGTTGTATATTACGTTATTTCATACTTCAATTAACCATGTGTTTCTATTGCTTTTCGCTTTGCAGGCGATGGCTGAAGTCCCGGAACTGCTAGACCGGTATTACGACGATCACCACCGGTGTCACAGTTGGCTGTCCAATGACAGAGAGGTTCCACCAACGTTCACTCTTAGAGTACCCCGGACACAGTGGCCCTTGGACGAGCGCTTCGTTCCCAAGCTTGCCGAAAGTGGACTCCTCCCCTTTGCTCGTTTGGTTTCAGCCGGGCACTCTTTCACTCTAGATGGTTCTCTATTGACAGCTTGGTCGATAGGTGGAGACCGGAGACGCACACTTTCCACTTTCGTTGGGGAGAGATGACGGTGACTCTTCAAGACGTTTCCATGATAACTGGTTTGCCCATCAGCGGAGAGGCGATTGTTCCACCTCCTAAGAGGGCTGACTGGATGCAGCACTTGGCTGCGAGATTTGGTGTGCAGATCCCGAGAACTGAAAGGGGGGCGGCTCAACGAGGTATCCCTTTGAGCTGGCTTAGGAGGTTTGACACATGCCCAATCGATGCAGACGATGAGGCTGTTATGACTCATCTGACTGCGTACTTGTTGTATCTCTTCGGGTGGTACATGTTTCCGACGTCGCACGGAAACATAGTCTTCCCCAGCTACATCCACCTCGCGGAGGCCGTGGCTGATTCTGTGCTTGGAGACGTTCCACAATACAGCTGGGGATCTGCAGTACTGTGTGCGACATATAGGGGGTTGTGTGACGCTACGGCCCGTAAGAAGGGCAAGGAGCCGATTCTTAGTGTGTGTCATACTTTGCTGCAGCTATGGAGTTGGGAACATTTCCCGGTCGGACGGCCCCGCATAATTGAGCCGGTCCACCCGTACCCACCTGGACAGACCGCCATAGATGGTCCAACCATGAGCACTAGGTGGGCAGGTGCCACGTTAGCCTGGGCGCGGGACATGTCCGCACGGTGCTACCCGTTCTACCACCAAGAGTTTGAGATGTTGGATGAGCTAGGTGTCGTATGGTTCCCTTGGACAAATGACCATGTCTTAAGTGTGGCACCTGCGGGGTTGTCCATCCAGTGTTTTAGAGACATGCAGTACTGGATGACGACGTGCCACTTGGTATTCTCAAACATGGTGGAGCCGTACGCGCCTCAACGTGTGATGAGACAGTTCCATCGCTTCCAGACGGTGCCCCCCCCGACTAGCAGATGGCTGGACAGAAAAGTTCATGAGTACGCTCTAAAATTTGTAACCATTTTCACTTTGCATTACTATTGTTCTTCTTACTAATTATGACCGTACGGTTTTACAAAATGTAGGCAGGGGAAGAAAGGAAGAAATGAGCAAGACTGGAGAGTGACGCAAAGCACATGGAAAGAAATGTGGGATGGCATGGCTGCACAACAGATCGTTCATGAGGCGAGGTATTTATTTTAATCTATTCGTTCTCACATGACATGATGAATCGTTCTTCGTTACTTAACGATGTTACTTCCAGGCAGTACGACGAACGCACCTATGACGAGTATCTACAATGGTACCTACCTAGGACGCGGGCTAGACTAACCTGTGCTCCACCTGAGAGACCAACGAGCCTCACGCATGCTGAGCAACTACAATTGGGGATGGATCGGCATAGAGCTTCACGTCGTGACGAGACGGTAATAGTACCAATTGTTTTGCATTATTCGTTGAACTATTCGTTGTAATAGTACCAATTGAACGGTTTGAAACATTGTTTGGGAATGTAGTTCGATCGGGCTGCGCGGATCCATGATACTGCCGCGTCCGCCATCCGCTCAGGCCGTCCGCAGGATTGGTCGAGTGTACTACAGAAGTTCAAGGACATCTACGAAGATGCCAAAGACATCATGAAAAACTTGAGCTGTGGTCGCACGGACGACGTATTACGCTCACATTCAAACTTGCCGGAGCAGAGGTCCGCACGACCCAGTGAGGCACAACCCAGTGAGGCACGACGTAGTGGGGCGCGGACTTCAGGAACCGTTTCAGGACGTCGAGAGGTAACGTATTTCAGTGCTTCGGGCCAAACTGTTGAATATAGGGCGTGTACCATTTTAGTTAACCATATTATTATATTTTCATAGCATGATGCACGGGCAGACACGTCTGTACAAAGGATCTCTTCTAGGCGAGCTGGTCGAGGACATCAGGTGCGCATAATTGATAATTAGTCACACATACATAGGGCACAAATGTACACTCAGAGTGTAATTGGCATGGTGCAATTTGTAGTCCGGCGTACGTGGGGACACATCACTCGTGCGGATGTCGTTAGGATCAAAGGCTGCTCCAGGATATGAGGTGTGCTTTACTCTTCGGAAGAACGCATTGCAATATTTAGAAAGTGTGCTTAGTCTTTCCAATGGTTACTTTATTTATGCAGTACGACTCGATTGAGGACGAAGGCCAGACCTCTCAGGGAGGAACATTTAGTGAGGTATGTCAAATTAAATTTATTGTTGTCAAAACAATAAACTTGATTCTTAATTGGGGTACCGTTTATTCTGGTCATTTTTCAGACATTCAACGATTCGCCTCCCCATGAAGAGACTTTTACTTACCAAAATCAGTTAATGCGACCTTCACTTCAGTACCAGTCTCTAGTTCAAGGAGGAGGTTCCGAGCCTGGTTCGTCCCACCAACAGGGTCATGAGTGGGTCGAAGATTTGTTTCGACATCCCCAGGAGATCGCTCATAGCCAAATTCCTAGTCAGGACAATCAGGGAACTTATGAGACTCCCCAGTACAGTCTCCGAACAAACCCAAGACCGACCGAGCAATTCACTTTCCCCTCAGGTCACATGCCACCGAGGCATAAGAGGGGAAGAGGCCCATGATCGCAACTGTTTTAGTTCCTTCAATAATTGTGCTATTGTACTTTGCCGTACGCACTACTCTATGAATTCCAGATGCATGCGTGCTTGCTCCCTCCGTTTTGCTCTGTTGTTTGTACTTGTTCACACTGGGAAATGTATGGCATGCAAAAAATTCGTTTTTGCCTGCCTTATCTGGGATACTTTTTTAATACTCCCGGGAGATATTGGAAAGATGATCCATTTGGATTCAGTCTTAATTTAGTTGGTCAGAAAAAATGATTCGACCTACAGCCTGGATTTCCCGTCATTTTTTCTCCTCGAACGGAGAGAATCAATTTGACACTGCTGTCCTATCGTGTCCAGCAGAGGTGGTCTGATGTTCACGCAGTGCAAACGCCATGGGAATTGGCGCTTAGGTCTCTGTCCAAACGCTGGCTACTCTACCGTTTTCTGTCCTCGTCCAAACGCCCCCATATTTGCCAAAACAGTACCGTATTTTCGCAGGCTTCTGTTATGCGGAAATAGCCGGCGTTTGGCTTTGCAACGAAAACGTCACGGGACATGGCGTTTGGGTAAAGGAGCAAACGCCACTGGCCTTGGCGTTAGCGCGCGGGAGTCAAACGCCATCTAACGCCGGACAAATTAAAAATAAGATGGCCAGACAAATTAAAAATGGCGAGCCGGGCGGGCCGCGGGATTTTAGCTCGCGGGCTGCGGCCGCGGCATTTTTTTTCCGCGGAGGGGAGGCGCGGCCCGGGGCTTCGCGGGCGGGAGGCGCGGCCGGGGGGTGATCGCGGGTGGGAGGCGCGGCCGGGGGGCTGGTCGCGGCCGGGAGGCGCGGCCCGGGGTGATCGCGGGGTGGGAGGCGCGGCCCGTTGGGCTGGGCCCGCGACGGGTGGTGCTCGCGGGTCGGACGCGCGGTGGACGTGGCTCGCGGGTCGCCGGCGCGATTTAGCAACGTGTCGGTTGCCCCGAGCGTCGCGGTGCCATTTTTGGCTTTCGGTGCGACCGGGGGCTACATCTGGCATTAGAACTCGCGGGGGGGCTAGATTTGGCTTTTTCCCCAAAGTTAAGGGGTACATTTTATTTTTTCTGCGGGGAAGGGGGTACATTTCATCGGTAGTAGTATGGGTGTGTTCAATTTCCTTAGAAAAGGACTTCTGAGGGTTTATTTGAAACAAATGAATTTTGTAGGAATTTCATAGGATTGGAATCCTATAATAATTTTTCCTATGAGGCCTTTTGGATTGTAGGAATAGACTTATGAATTCCTATAGAAAACTTTCTTTTTCTCTATATTTTGGAGGATTTCAAACGTGAGCTCAAACCTCATGTTACATTTTCTTTGGGAAGTCCAAGACATGATGAGTCTTTCTCTCCCCGCTTATCTCTTCAATCAAGAAACAAATTCCTGCAGAATTCTTATAGAACGTCCAAACAGCAACTCTGTGAAATTCCTGTGTTTTTTATTCCTGTAAAAATCCACAAGACACGACATTGAACTCCTGCGTTTTTTCTATTTCTGTGTTTTTAAATTCTTGTATTGCAAACGGCCCTGACCTCTGAGTTGTTCTTTCTTCTCCCAAGAGGCAAAGCAGATTTTGGTCTGGGATCTTAGACTCTTTAGTCGCTGAGATTTAGAAAATCACAGTCGACGAGATTAGCCGTTCCATGTCGATCCCATGGCTTCAAAAAAGAAAAGAAGATTAAGAATAGAAAGAAACAAATAACAAAAGAAAATTGGCTAACTCTAAAACCTGCATAGAGTAAACCCTACCCACACGGATCTCAGAGCAAGATCCAATGGATGATCTTGTCGACTGAGATTTAAGGAAAAAAAAATCTCAATTATCACGGTGATATTTCGTGTAACAATTACAGTTGCTTGCTCGAAGTGTCAGCTTCACAGGCAACCATCGGCACCACGTTTCTGAATCCTGATGGCGAGTTGAAGGTCAGACTCAGGAGGACCGGAGGTAGTTGCAGCAAAACACCAAAACCATAAGTGAGATCTCAAGATCGCATGCAGATGCAAAGTCACCAACTGGGGAAGGCTAGAACTCCAGAAGCAGCCATCACAAACCAATGCCACTGCTCACTGCAACGCATGCATGCTATATTGCTGCCTAGCTATCTCCGGCCCTGGCCTTGGTGCAATTGGCCCTTGGCGATGGCGAGAGCCGGGAGGCAACTCTCTCTGGAGCCGGCCGGCTTTGGGATCTTGAGAAGGGAGCTGGCTACTATCCAAGTATTCAGATGTTGCCTAACCGGGAAGTGAAGCATCCTCCTGGCTCCCCACCGGTTGCTTGGCCATTGGAAAATGCCATGCGCCAACGAATTGTTAATTACCACTGTTATGCTCACTAGCTCTGTGTTAAGTCAATCATTTAGCTTGCATATCCTTTTGGAGCGGGAAGGTATCTTGTTAATATCTTATGCCTTGCGATAAGATACTGCTGCATCATGCTTAAATTAGCGTTGCTTTGCCGGGTTAATCAAAGAAACTGGAGGTACTGCTGTGCTTATGACTTTGTGCTTTTGTTCTGAGGAAACTAGGACACTGAGATCTGACTTTTGACTCCATTTTTTTTTCTGTGTGAGAAAAACTATGCATATAGAAACTGCCTTGCAGTTGTTTAAGAGGAGATGGTGCCTGCTCTGTGGAGCGTAGAGGTCCCTTGACTTGAGACGCGATCTCCATCACTGATAAACTAACTTGCTCGACCTCTCGGACTGAGACCAAGGCACTGCAGACTATTAACCCATTCCCTGGACGACGCATCTAGGACATCGCCACGTAGACACGGAATGAGCTGCACAACTGCACTGTTGCAACAACACGCAGACCAGCAGCTGTTGTTTACTCACTCATTTACGTGTGATGCCGCCCAAAGAAACAGGGGAAGCAAGAAAGGTACTCGACTATGAACTCCAACCATCAATCATCATAGCTAAATATATGGAGGTCGGCTGGTTGGATCCGCCGATCTACGTTGCACCCACCATGAGACGAACGAGTGCTCCAGATTACCTGATTATATTAATACAATTATGATCATCGGGAGAAGCGAAAAAGGAAGCAGGAAAGAAGCAACAAGCCACGAGAGCGCCCAGCACAGGCAGGATTTCCGAGCGGTCGACACTTGCATGCTTGGTGTCCCCTGGATTCAACCTGGGCAAGGTCATTTCCAGGGCGAGCTTCGTTCGGGGGTGGCTGCAGCTGCACCCGACGCCGCCTCCTTTTCATGCACCCAAATCCGGCGAGCACGGCCGCGGCATTTACCATGGTTCCATCCATATGTGTACATGTGTGTAATTGTACCGAGTTGCCAATCCTCACCAATACAATTGTTTGAACTGTTTGACGAAGCCGGATTTACCTCCCGACGTGGTCAATGCCACATTTAGCTCCCGCAATGAGTCAAATCCAAAAATAGCCCACGTACCGCACCCCAGACATGGGCAGGACACGTGTCAGGCCCTCGGCACGCCGGGGGTGCGGCAGGTGCCCTACCGCATGCCTGGGCTGTGGTACGTGCCCTGCCACACGCCGGTGGTGCGGCAGGCACCCTGCCGCGCGCCGAGCGCCCGACACGTGTCCTGCTGCAGGTCTGGAGTGCGGTACGTGGGCTATTTTTAGATTTGACTCATTGCGGAGACTAAATGTGGCATTGACCACGCTGGGAGAGCTAAATCCGGCTTTTTTCCTCTGATCGGAGCAGTACAATTCAATAGCCAAACAAATGGTCGTCTTCTAAGAAATAAATCAGAACATGTCACGGATCATGTGTACGAGAGTTATGAGAAAAGAAATGCCCCCAAATCAAGACGAAATCCTGGCAGACGCACACGCTGCGTTTCACCTGCGCGTGTGGTGACGCCAACTCGTGGTTGTTGTTTACTAGTTGTACGCGCGCATCAGCATTGGAAATCTGGCACCACACGGAGTAGTTTCATTACTAGAGCGCCTCTTCCGTCGCCTATATAAACCCCGCGCCACCACATCCCCAGCTTCTCAGAGCAGACGCCATTCTGACTCTGAGCTTCTAGCTGGCTTGTGACACACCATTTCCCAAGACTTGCATCACTCCCGCAGCAATGGCGGCCTCCGTCGAGTACAACCGTCAGGTGTCCACCCACCCGTGGCCGAGCAACGCGCAGCCCAAGAGCTTCGATCTGTTCTCCTCCGGCGGCGGCGGCGGCAAGCGCCGTTCGGGCTCGGAGTCCGACTCCGACGACGAGGACAGCATACCCCCGGACTGGAGGTCGCTGTACCTCCCCCGCCTCGAGGTTGAGCCGCCCGTCAAGGACCCGCGCGACGAGGCCACCTCCGACGCGTGGGTCCGGCGCCACCCGGCCCTCGTCCGGCTCACCGGCAAGCACCCGTTCAACTCCGAGCCGCCGCTGCCGCGCCTCATGGGTCACGGGTTCATCACCCCGGCGCCGCTACACTACGTGCGCAACCACGGCGCCGTGCCCAAGGCCGACTGGTCCACCTGGACAGTCGAGGTGACCGGGCTCGTCAGGCGCCCCGCGCGGCTCACCATGGAGCAGCTCGCCACGGAGTTCGAGGCCGTGGAGCTCCCCGTCACGCTGGTGTGCGCGGGGAACCGGCGCAAGGAGCAGAACATGGTGCGCCAATCCGCGGGGGTTCAACTGGGGTCCCGGCGCCGTCTCCACCTCCGTGTGGCGCGGCGTGCGCCTCCGAGACGTGCTGCGGCGGTGCGGCGTCATGGGCGCCGCGGCCGGGGCCGCCAACGTGTGCTTCGAGGGCGCCGAGGACCTGCCGGGCGGCGGGGGCTGCAAGTACGGCACCAGCCTGCGGCGAGCCGTGGCCATGGACCCCGCGCGGGACGTCATCCTCGCCTACATGCAGAACGGCGAGCCGCTCGCCCCCGACCACGGCTTCCCCGTGCGGGTCATCGTGCCGGGCTTCATCGGCGGCCGCATGGTCAAGTGGCTGAAGCGCATCATCGTCGCCTGCAACGAGTCCGAGAGCTACTACCATTACCGCGACAACCGCGTCCTGCCGTCCCACGTCGACGCCGAGCTCGCCAATGTCGAAGGTACCGTCAAATCTAGCCTCGATCTTAATCGTCTAGGCACACTTTCTTGCTCCTATTACGTAACCTTACGGTGTTTTCTTGGATGTTTCAGCGTGGTGGTACCAGCCGGAGTGCATGATAAACGAGCTGAACATAAACTCGGTGATCACCACGCCGGGGCACGACGAGGTGCTGCCCATCAATGCACTGACGACACAGAAGCCGTATACGATGAAGGGATATGCTTACTCCGGTGAGTCCGACAAAAACACGGTTGTGCTGTCTCGGAATTTAGTCTGGGCTTGGGTCTGCTCGTTCTCAAAAGCCCAGCACAGCCTGTTTGGGCCCTTTGGAGTTTTGTACTGATGGTGTTTTTTTTACCAGGTGGTGGCCGGAAAGTTACACGGGTGGAGGTCACCCTGGACGGCGGCGAGACGTGGCAGCTGTGCGCGCTGGACCACCCGGAGAGGCCGACCAAGTTCGGCAAGTACTGGTGCTGGTGCTTCTGGTCCGTCGAGGTCGAGGTACTCGACCTGCTCGGAGCCAAGGAGATCGCCGTCCGCGCCTGGGACGAGGCCCTCAACACCCAGCCGGAGAAGCTCATCTGGAACCTCATGGTAACTAACTCCACCAGTTTTACTTTACAGCTCGATCGTCATGTGCACCAACGTACGTGATCCTCGTGGACGATGGCACTAATCACGGTGTGTTTGTGCAGGGGATGATGAACAACTGCTGGTTCCGGGTGAAGATCAACGTGTGCCGGCCGCACAAGGGCGAGATCGGGCTGGTGTTCGAGCACCCGACGCAGCCGGGCAACCAGTCGGGCGGGTGGATGGCGCGGCAGAAGCACATCGAGACGTCGGAGACCACGCAGGGCACGCTGAAGCGGAGCACGTCCACGCCCTTCATGAGCACGGCCTCCACGCAGTACGCCATGTCCGAGGTGCGCCGCCACACGTCCCCGGAGTCCGCGTGGATCGTCGTGCACGGCCACGTCTACGACTGCGCGGGCTTCCTCAAGGACCACCCGGGCGGCGCGGACAGCATCCTCATCAACGCCGGAACCGACTGCACCGAGGAGTTTGACGCCATCCACTCCGGCAAGGCCCGCGGGCTCCTCGAGATGTACCGCATCGGCGAGCTCATCGTCACGGGGAGCGACTACTCGCCGCGGAGCAGCAATGCCGACCTTAAGGCCATCGTCGAGGCACCTGCGGCGGTGCCCCAGCTGCCGGTTTCAACCGTCGCGCTCTCCAACCCGCGGGAGAAGGTGCGGTGCCGGCTCGTCGACAAGAAGAATCTCTCTGACAACGTGCGCCTCTTCCGGTTTGCGCTGCCATCGCCGGACCAAAAGCTCGGACTGCCCGTCGGCAAGCATGTGTACGTATGTGCCTCGATCGGCGGCAAGCTCTGCATGCGCGCGTACACGCCGACGAGCTCCATCGAGGCGGTCGGCCACGTGGAGCTCCTGATCAAGATATACTTCAAGGATGAAGACCCCATGTACCCCAACGGCGGGCTCATGTCGCAGTACCTGGACTCCCTGCCGCTCGGCGCGACCATTGACATCAAGGGGCCCGTTGGCCACATCGAGTACGCCGGCCGCGGCGCCTTCACGGTGGGCGGCGAGCGCCGGTTCGCGCGGCGGCTCGCCATGGTGGCCGGCGGGACGGGGATCACGCCGGTGTACCAGGTGATCCAGGCCGTGCTCAGGGACCAGCCAGACGACGGCACGGAGATGCACCTGGTGTACGCGAACCGCACGGAGGACGACATGCTCCTGCGGGAGGAGATCGACCGGTGGGCGGCCGCGCACCCGGCGCGGCTCAAGGTGTGGTACGTGGTGAGCAAGGTGGCGCGGTCGCAGGACGGGTGGGAGTACGGCGTGGGGAGGGTGGACGAGCGGGTGCTCAGGGAGCACCTGCCTCTCGGCGACGGCGAGACGCTCGCGCTCGTGTGCGGGCCGCCGGCGATGCTCGAGTGCACGGTGCGGCCGGCCCTGGAGAAGATGGGGTATGACCTCGACAAGACTTGCCTCGTCTTCTAAGCAGAGGCTGGCGCGCGACCGTAGTGTTCAGCTGTACATAGCATATAGTTGCATCTTGCAGCTTAGCGTAGCAACCATGGCGAGTTCTGGTACATACTTGTGGCGATGGTCGATCGAGTGGTGGATGGCCAATACCTATTGGCCATGGAGGTGTATACTGATGCAGTGATGCAGAGGATGTATGAATCGGTGATACTAGAGCAATAAACAATCGAATATCATTGCACAAAAATAACGAGTAAAGGGTTTGCGCTGGCAAAATTCGCCGTCATCATGTCGGAAGCAAATCCTCTGCCTTCGTATGTTTTTTCTTTTACCCAAGCAAACAGGAGCTTATGGACCAAAAAAAAATTGCCCAAACGAAAACCACAATTAAAAACAGTCTGCAACCTAGCAAAGGCCAAAAGCACCACCGGCCCCGGTGGCAATATCAAACCTAAACTTACCATAAACCATAGGACGCCCCACACATGACGCCATGTGTCCGTAGCATTATCATTATCATCTCTCTCGTCTACGATCCGACGACTTTGACTTCGCAATAGCAAGCAACCATGCACCGAACACCATAGCAGCTGCGCCAAGCTCATGCCAGCTGAGACACCACCGTCAGGCACCGCAACGGCGAAAAAACAGCTCCGATTTCGACGAAAAGCATCCGTTCATCATCTTCATCGTTGCCACACGAGATGCCCTACTAAGAGACTGAGGACGCCACCGCAACATCCACGCATGTCCATCCACCAGTCCCCTAACTGACACCGATTGCCACTCGACGTGGCAGCGGCTCCAAAGCGATGCCTCCAAGGAGGAAAACAACACAAAAGCACTATCATCGCCCAATCTAGTAGGACCTGGATCTATGGTTTCCCTGGAGCCCCCAAGAAGAGAAAAGGGACGCAGCCCCACAACGACACCGAGCAGTTGGAGCTGGTAAGATCTGAGAAGTAGCTGGAGCTGGTTAGCTGGTGGACAGTAGCTGAGCCGTTTGGCAAGGATGCTTTTAGACGGCTGGTGGACCTGTGGCTGGTGGTGAATGTTTGAAATACCATTGTCTGCTGAAGATGATGTTTAAGTCTTGATTATGCATGGTTTATATGTATTTGCTCTGATTTAGCACAAATGACATGCTTAGCACATATTTTAGTGAAAAATAGATGTTTTTGACATGATTTTTACACAAATGACATGATTACGAGCTAATTCAGTGGTTCTACATCGTCACCTCCAATATTATATAAAAAGGAAATTTTGCTTATTCTTTGCAGTGGTTCTAACACAAATTGGAACATACATGACCGAGACCATGGTGGTTGCCGCAACAGCATTCAATTTTTTTTTGTAAGCTCATCTATTAACACTTCAATATCTAACGAAAAGAGACAGTTCTAAACTGATGAATAATCTGTAAAGGTAGTGATTAATCCCCAAATCTAACCGCATGCATCTGATCATAGCACATGCCTTGTGATCCTTGAAGAGCACTCAAATTTAACTAGTAATACGTTGACGGTTCTTGAAATTCACAAGTCATTGCTGATGATCTGAATACTAGAAGTATACAAGTGCGGCATTCTTGAAGAAATATATCCACTTAGAATTCTCAGCATAAATTGGTTATGTGAAGAAACATTTCCACTTAAATAACCATAATTAATGAGAAATCATGAAGAGCTAGCATTTGCTATATTATTCTTTATATCAATCTGTACCCATTATTCCCCAGAAATGTTACGCACAAATACAATTCCTTGCGACTAATAATATGTTGAATAATTGCCGCAATGTTGCACACTTGATCACATTGAGATTAGTCAAGATTTTTGTGGTGCGACAGACTTAGGTTGAAAGAACAAAAACAGTAGAACCAAAAGAAATGCCACACTTCTTAAGGCATTGTGCTCGGAGGCGCGCGGCTCGGTCGCGAGGGAGGCAGGCGGCTCGGGCGGCTCGGGGGCGAGGACAGCTGCTCGAGCGGTCGGGGAAAGGCGTCGGAGGGAGGGCCGGGGGAGGGCAGCGGAGGGAGCCCCGGTCAGCGGCGTGAGGGATGGGAGGACGGGGGGTGAGAGGAACCGGAGGACGGGGCCAGATCTACACGGCCTCTGGAGAGAAAAAATTAGGGGTTTCGGGATTTTATACGCGATGACAGTTTTCTCTAAATAATGTGAAGTCTTAGAGCATCCACACCAGCTTCCCTATATCTGGTTCCCTATATCTCCATATAGGGAGCTTCCCCAAAAGTTTCATTCCCTATTTCTCTTTTCACTCCACCAGCTTTCCCAAAACTCATTCCCTATATCCCACCATCCTATATTTTATTGATTTTCTATAACTACCACTTTATTTTCAAAGCTATTTTTTCACATGCACATGCCACCCTGCGTCCGAGCCCCACCAAGCACCGCCACCGCCGGCGCCTTCTTCAAGTCCCGCCCGCCAGACCCCGCCTCCCTCCTTCCCGAGCGCATCCCATCCCCCAGCGAATTCGTCTTCTCCAGCCACGGGAGCTGCGCCAACGGAAGCTCCTCCATTCGGCCGCGCTCCTTCTCTCCAATTCCTCCACCACCGCACTCCATCGGAGGCACCGCCACCTCGGGACCTCCTCCGCCCCTGCACTCTGTCGCTCACCCTTCCTACCGAGCGCCACCCTGCTGGACTCCTCGGATTCATCACCTACCTCGCCGCCGTCTTCCCCATCTTCAACCGGAGCAGCTCGGTTTTCTTCCCCAAGCCACCGAGCTCGCCACCTCCCGTTCGACGCCACGCTCCGCCCGTCCCCCCCCTTCCGCGGCTTCACCCCATCCTCTATCGCCGCCTCGCTAGCTGCCATCCCACGCCTCCTCCTCCCGCGCTCCCTCGGCCGCTTCTGCCCGCAGCGGCCCTTCCCCTCCCCGTCCTCCGCTCCCCACCGTCGGGGCTGTCTCTACGTCGGGACGTGGGGTGAGCGCTACCAACACCGTCCCCGACCTCACCGTCCCCACCTCGTCGTCCTCCCTCGCCACCGCCGCCGGCCGCGGTGACCATATCCCGGATCCGTCCCCTGCGGAGCTACTCGTGGTGGATGTGTACCTGGCCCCATCGGGCGGAGGTGGAGAGGAGGAGGTGGACGGTGGCATGCGAGCCGTGGCCGGCGGGAGTGGGGGCGAGGGCGGCGGCCGCGGTAGGGGATAGGATGGTCGTGCAACCGCTGCATTAAGCTGAGACCTCTCTGGGCGATGGCGGGATGGAGGCGGTTGGGGATAGGGAATGGGAGCTTGTTCCCCAGAAATAAGGAATGGAGGAGTGGAGATGGGGAACGAGATAGGATAGGAAATGGGATAGAGAAGCTGCTGGAGACCATTTTTTGTTCAAAATCCCTAAATTTAGCTATGGGGAATGTGTTAGGGATGCTGCTGTGGATGCTCTTAGGGCGATCTATCAACGGATGGTGCAGAAAGCACTTCAAATGGTACTTTTGGTTTGTAAATGTATTTTCTACTCAAAAACACTTCTAAAATGTTTAACTGAATGCTCCAATGAATAAAAATCCATAGAACTTGCCGATTTAGTTGGTGTCTTTGTAGCTAGAGACTACTGTCAGGTTCATTTAAATAATAATGTGTAAGCATACTTAGCAAGCTAATTAACCAGTGGTTCATCCCTAGCTGATCAGTCTCTGTACTAATTAAATTTTGTTAAACCAATGCATCTGTGTCCAGCAGGCCTCATCTCTCATGTAGAGAACCACTATATAAATTAGCAGTTAATCCAACTACTGCAAAAAATGCAGAATCTAATATCTTCTCTATATATTAACTAAAACTGTGAGAACCTGTACGGTTTATTTGGTTAGATAAGTAAATGACCTAAGATCCCTTTTCTCAGCTTCAATTAAGGAAAAGTAGTATAACCTGTTGGTGACCACCTGGCCCCTCCAAGTACTTTTATTTGGTAAGTCAGTTATTAGCTAGTGTTTATGCCACTGAAAGGTGGAACCCAAGTGCCATCGGAACTTGTAGCAATTCAGATAAGTGTTACTCCTTCCGGCCGGAAATGTAACGCACACACGTTTTTTAAAAATTTATCCTTCGATTTATATTAAAAATATATTTTTAATGATATCGATTTTGTATCATGTAATACATATATTATTGAACAAATTCTTGATCAAATATAAATTTTAAAAAGCGTGTACGCCTCAGATTTCTGGACAGAGAGAGTATAAAGAAAAAATTAGTAGCTAATGATTTAATTAAAATTTGCTAATGCTACCCAACCACTGGCATATTGCGTCCATTTATCAGCAATTCAACTTGACATTTGATTAGTTGCTCACCTTTGTATGACCATACGGTCTCACTTGCCATGGTTGGTTAATAGCTAACAAAGTACCAAAAATTGGGTAAACAGTAGCTATGTAACAGTTAGCCACTTAATTTTATTTATTTATTAAGCTGGTAAGCCACTAACCTGAACCCCATGTGCTATAATTCAAATATAATCCTGCTTAGTTGCTCCTATGTGTATGCAGTCAAACCCCACATGTCCCTTTGACCAAAGGGTTGATCTGGTCAACTGTTGACCTTAGACCCCACTTGTCAGTCCATATTTCTAGATAATTTTCATTTGAAAAATATGATTTAAAAAACAACTGCATAGTAATTTCAAATATTAAAAAGTTCATATCTCACACTTAACAACTATCAATGGACTTATTTTATTTTATTATTCATCTGAAATAATGCACTTATACATGGTATATGCTGCCTTCGTGCGTTTCTAGAAATCCGTGCCTAACCTAGTTTGGCTAGACGGTCAGTTTTAAGTAAGAACCTAATATCAAGATTACTCAACATAAGAAACCAGCATGTCACACCTTTCTCTGTAGATTGAATCCAACTGACAACAAGATTCGTTTGGCCCAATATCTACTAGTATCCATCCATGCAATCAACTTTGTTAATTTGCACTCGAGTTAGTTGTCCACGGGCTTTGTCCATAAATATAAGACGTATGTACTTCTTAAAATTTATTTTTAGTCAAAATTTTATTTAATAATATATAAATTACGTGGTACAAATTTGATATTGTTAGATTCGTATTGAAAAATACTTTCCAATGGTATCGATTTTATATTAGATTACGTATAATTGAACTAATCATTGGTTAAAGTTAAATCTTAAAATATATATATATCTTAGACGGAGAGAGTAAATTATTGATCCACCATGCCTATCTATCAGTATGTGTTATTGGTACTGTGATCTATGTTGTGCCACTGCTAATTAAGCTAGGTTTGGCACTGATGAACAAGCGCCAACTCTGTTTGCTTCCTACTATTACACTGTGCTATTACAATGTGGTTTGTTGTTGGGTTACCTGCTATTAATTCTGATCAGGTTTTCGTCCAAGCCTTGCTCCGTGCTTTTCCATAGCATCTTAGTAGATAAGATTACCCATTATCAGTTTATCAATCACGATTATGATTAGGATTAATCGATTAATCTCCAGACCTTCCCTAATCCCTGTCAAGCTGTCTGTAGAGGCAAAGACAACTAACCGATTAATCTCCAATCCTTCCCTGATCCTGCCCTACATTTCCCATCTGCATGCTCTAGATGGATCTGTGTCCCTGCTTCTTCTTCTTTCATTTGTTGGCGAGGCTGTCGTGTTTGCCACTGATTCAACTCCTCGGACAAGTAGAAGTATTTCTACCTACTGCGTCCGCGTCTAGGACAAGATCACCTCACTGATGATAGAATAATTAGAATTCGCTTTCAGATTGTGTCATGCATGGTTATAGATAGATACATGGATATATAGATGGTCTCTTTTACAACAACCTGACTAACAACAGCTGTGTAATCTGCACTGTCTAAGCATCTGCCAGTTCAGGGTTTTTTTTTCTTTTAAAGACCTTGGCGACTCTTATTCCCACAATGCTCCTAGCTGATGAGGTTCAGTCAGGCATGAATGTTGCCAATGAGGTACAGTCAAGGCATGGATCGGCCATAACTTAATGGCGCTTTGTTTATAAGACGTCATTTTGGCCCTTTTTCAGGATGCGGACACACTGAAAACTTATCAGATACCTGACAGTTGCGCTTCCACTCAAGAAATGCGTTCTGTGATTTTGCTCTTCACTAAGTAATAACTCTGTTCCCTCGTAAAAAAGAGAGAGAGTAATAACTGTTTACTACTACATACTCCAAAGGAGGGGAGGAGTTTGTTGTTTTTTAATACGCACTCCGTCCAGAAATGTAAGACGTATTTTGATTCGTTAAGATAACACTTTGACCAATAATTACTCTATTAATATACAATTTACGTGACATAAAATTATTATCATTAGATTCGTATTCAAAAGTATTTACTTATAATTATGATTTTGCATCACATAAACCATATATTAATAGAGTAATCATTGGTCAAAGTCTTGTCTTAACGAATCAAAATACGCCTTACAATTCTGGACGGAGGGAGTATTTGTAAGCCTAGCTTTGCTTGTACATATGACTATAGAACCATTGCGGGAAAGAACGGAAAAACATCAGGAGCTAGACAGAAAATCAAGGGCAGGCCAATTATAAGAATGAATCACCGGCACTCAGAAACCTAGTTTTAGCAAGTAATGAGATGGTTTAGAGAGGGCCAAATTAGTGGATTTTACGCACAATATATGGTATAAGTAAATGGCTAATTACTTGTTTTGCATACATCTTCTCTCTTTTCAAATTCCTGTAAAACTCCAGTGGAGTGTCATATCTATAAATACCTGTATAGGATTCGGAAAATCATGACATTTTAATTCTACATTAATCCTGCATTTCAAAGAGGTCCTAGAGTCTTCAATGGGGTAGGAAATACGAATCCATGTTAGCTTAGCAATGAGTCCTAGTCTGTTATCTCTTCACGATTCTTGGTTCCTGATTCCAATTTATCTCGGTTGTGCTGAATAGTGCATGGAAAAATATTCACCCTTGGCTGTATGAAGCAGGTTGCCAACTAGATCGGACAAAAACAAATTCAACGGATATTTTGTGGTACAAAACGGCCGCCCAATTATATATGTCAACTGAGACTATCTGGCTAGGAACTTTGAGGAAACAGTAGCAAAAGTTTGCTTTATGACTACACCTTGTGCCGAGGGATTTATGACCGATGACAAGAAGAATATTTCTTTAGACTGACAAGGAAACAATCAGGGACAATTAAGCAGAATCCAATCGGCTTGAGTATCATGTCAGTCTCTACTACATGAGTTAGTTGCAAAAGCTGGTACACACTCTGTAGCATGGCAAATATGTTCCAGCACATTACTGATGTAAGAGACTTGTAAATATGACTTGTAAATATATTGCTTTAAGTTGCTTGATATAGTTAGCATAGATAAAAACTGCAGTTGGACTGCAGTTGGATTGAAGTTAGTCAGATTCAACATAATCGTCAACATAACATATAATACAACCTTAGATTCAATATATCCAAGAACATAACAGAATACCTCAGCACTGCATATATAGGCGTATATCCTAAGCCATGTCACAAGATGATTGTGCTAAACATGAAATAAACAGTGCATTCATCTAACTTCAGCTGAACAAGAAACAAATTATAAATGAGAATGAACTTGGTACTTCACACAGTGGATTAATACATAAAAGATGATAATCAAGGCGTGAAACAAGAAATTCTGGCAGCCTCTTTGTTCAAGCAAGAAATGTAAGTTGCAAATTTTTTCCAAGTAGCCAAACAATACATAAAGCAACTTCAGCAACAAGGTGGTGATGATTTTGGTCCTTCAATGTTCTCAGGGTGAGATGTGCTTCAGTGACTATCCATATCAAAGAATACTCAAGTTTCTTTGCAATATTTTAATAATAAAATTCAAGTGATCATTGAAACTGGGTGCAAAAGAGGATGACATTTCTTGCAATACGAAATAACCAGCAGCTCCATTGCAAAATGTAGCTACAGAGTAGCATAAGTTACACAGCTAACACAAATATTAATGAGAACTGGGAAGAGCTGAATCATAAATATTAGCAATTTCCTTTTGCCAAAATACTAGTTAGTACTGCTCCAGTGCTCTTTATCATCAATTCAGTAGCATCTAACCCAATAATGCTATATATTGCCTACATGCTGAATTATGAAATCAAATAATTCAAGCTCTTCAATGAGCAGTATTAAGTTGCTAAATGCCTGCAGATTACATCGCACAGATGGCCAATAACTACATAGGCAACCAGCTGGGATGTTCAAATAGCATTTGGATTGTTCAGATCTATCAGCTCGAAAGGCACCGTCAAGTCTCACAAAGCACAACATACAAAGCATAAGAGATTAATTGCAATAAAGAACTGGTAAGAGTTGCATCGGATGTGATAATTCAAGAATGTAAACCACCCACAGGCGACAGTACACCTCCCATTAGTTCAAAATGCAAATACCTTATATGAAAAAACTATCTCATGTTCTAGACCAAAAGAACTGCTAGAGTTGAGCACAAGCACATGAAGACATATGGATGTGATGATGGATTTCAAGCGAAAAACAATGAGCATTCCAAGCGGTTACACTTTGTTATCAGCAAGCCCCAGTTGAAATGCAGCAGCCTCGACCTTCTCCCACTCCTCTTTGGCATCACCCTTCGCAGCCTTCTTCATCGCCATGCCAATCTCCTTTGCATGTTTCACCTTCCTGCTCTTCACCAGTCCTTGAATCAAACCTTTGACAGCTTGGAATGGTGGCGCCCACTTGTTCTCCAAGCATTCCTTGCACACCTCCAATGCAGGACCAAAAACGCCCTTCTCGACCAGCGCCTCAAGCAGCATGATATAGGTCTCGAAGTTGGGTGAAACCCCTTTCCCGTTTGGCCTCGGCACCTCTGGCATTCTTTTAAATAGCGCCGTGGCAGCACCCACCTCCCCCTCTTTGCATAGCCCCCCGATCACGGTGTTGAAGCTCTCACGGTTCGGTGGGACACCATTCGCCCCCATAGCATCCAGCAACTCCTGAGCCTCAAAGCTCCTCCCTTTTGCGCATAGTGCAGCCATCCGGAGGTTGTACGTCGTGACGTTGGGCTTAAGCCTCCTCTTACCACCCGTGATCTCATTAAGCAACTGTTCAAATGCGGCATAATCACCTGCGTTGAGGTAGCCCTTGAGGATCTCATTGCAGGAAACAATGTCCGGCTGCACACCGGCACTGTCAGGCATTTCATCGAACACTTTGCGGGCGGTGGCGACATCGCCGGTAGCAACATAGGACTTTAGGAGGACGTTGTGGGAGACAACGCCCGGCTTGATGGAGAGCTCCGCGGGGAGGGTACGGAAGGCCTTGACGGCGCGGTCGTACTGGGCGGTGTCGTGGTAGGCGGCGAGGAGCGCGGAGAGGGCCCGGTCGGAAGGGGGCTTGACGAGGCGGAAGGTGGAGAGGGAGTGGTCGGGCATGCCGGCGTCGGCGTAGAGGGAGATGAGGCGGATGAGGAATCCCTCGGAGGGATGCGGGGCGGGGAGAGAGGTGAGGGAGGAGGAAAGGATGGAGGCGACGAGATCGCGGCGGCCGGCGGAGGCGAGGCGGCCAACGGTGAGGGAGAAGAGGGGGCGGTCGCCCAGGAAGGCCGGGTGCGGGAGCGCGGTGAGGAAGAGCGAGGCGAGGTCGTCCGGGGTGGTGGCGGCGCTGCGGATGGAGTTCTTGATGCGGGCGAGCTCGGCGGGGGTGGTCTGTAGCTGGGTCTGGGTGGAGAAGAGGCGGAGGAGGATCTGGCGGCGAAGGAGGAGAGTGGGAGCGGATGTGAGGCTCCGGCGGAGGGCGGCGGCGGCCATCGCAGAAGGGGGAGAGAGGCGGGGAGGTGAGGTTTGGAAGGGAGGAGACGAGATCAGGAGAGGGGTTTAGCTTTGGCAAGCCGAATACCAGTTGCTGTAGCACACACGGCTTAACAGGGAATGATCTCATCCGTTCACTTGTGATCCAACGGCTGTCCCAATTTCCAACACCAATCGAGGTGTCAATTTGCAAAGCAAAGAGGATGCTGAATGCTTAGTTTACGAAGGACCGTCCCCGCGATCGATTCCTATTCTCCTTTTTCGTTTATGTCGAGTGTGTTTCCTGCTTTTTCTTTTCATCCACGCAAAACCATCTGTTGTATTTTTTTTCCATCTCTCTTCCTTTCTCAGGCGGTGGATTGCCAATCTAGCCATTCTCTCCCACAGCAAAAAAAATATGCACGAAGATATCCCTCATCATCATGAGTTGACGCCTCCTTGCCTCCCTATGCATCTCATTCCATCACTCATCAACTTCAGACGGCCAGCTCTGCGGATTGTGTCACTAGCGACCACCCCGTCGCTATCATGGCTTCCCTCAGCGCCACCATGACTCTTACTCAATGCTAGTGTCGGATGTAGGGGAAGAAGCTGATCTACGGTTTTTTGGTGATGGCCTCCTTACCACTGTGCGCCGCGATCGTGCCGTCTAGTTGCCTTCTCATCTCATTCTAGTAAGCCCCGCTCCCTCTCTGCGTTCTATTTCCACATTCACACAGAGATTCTAGCCTATAGTTTTTGCTGTTGGATCGAAGAGCTTAGCTCCTTTCTAGTCTATGGTGGTTGATTTTGTTATGGTGTGCTTGTAGCTTCAGATTTTACCTTGTTATTAGAAATCATGAGGTTGAAGAAGTTGATTGCTTATTGGAAGTGAGCAAGCCGCTAAGCAAAGCAACGGTAAAGAACCGGAGGAAATGCACGAAGAACAGATCTAAAAAGAAAGTAAATCAGGTGAATAATTTTGTCTAAGAAAATAGTAGCTTGGTGCCTAGAGTTTAGAATTTATGCTTAGAGTAGTCCATAGGATTTTCTATATTAGTATAAATTTAATTTCTAAATATTTCATTATAAGTGGATTGATTTTGCTGCAAAGTGTTATTTAATTACTACTTAGCATCACAGGAGAACTCTAGCTGTTGAAAGACAGAAGTTATGTGTACCAAAAGATGTACGGGTGCATGTCATGATTCCATTGTCTTTAACAGATAATGAGTCCGACTACTTTTCTTTTTATGCTTAATGGCAACACTTTCTGTAGGTATTGAGTAATGTTTGTTATCTTAGTTGTAAGTAAAAGCAAAGTAACGTTTGCTATCTCAGTTTTATTTTTCTATATGAATATAAACAATACGATTTTTTAAATCCAGTCAATCTAAACAGTCGTTCAATTTTTAGGGCACTCCCAATGCATTGTAACTTAAGTTATATCTTACTGCATTAAATAATTATTTAAATATAACTATCTCAATAGCTTGTACCCTAGCGTTGCCTCTAAAAAGTTTTTATTCATTATATTTTATGATAAATACTATTATTTTAATCTTGTAATATATTCGTAGCATAACTCTAGTACATATAGTAGTATGGTGTGTGAGCCACACGAGATCATTCAAAAATTAATTCGCATTGGTTATATTGCTAAGAGCCATATTTAAATTAAGAGACAGTTTTCCTCTCTCTCTTCCATAATTACCCCGCTATATAAACTTTTGCCTAGATAGTACTCCCTCCGTCCATAAATGTAAGGCGTGCACGGAATTTAAGGTCTAACTTTGACTAACATTAAACCAATACTATTGAATTATATGACATAGTAGTGGTACATTGGATTCATATTTAAACGTATTTTCAAATGGTATCACTTTTGTATTATATAATTTAATATTATTGGCTTAATTATTGGTCAAAATTGAACCTAAAATTTCATGCACGCCTTACATTTATGGACAGAAGGAGTATAAATTAAAAGTCAATTGAGATAAAGTATTGAGACTGCCCTTATCAATGACTCATGAATCAAATTAAATTTGTATTAATTCAACCTTAGCTGCACATTTATTCTCCTACTCAACCCTTCTAATCAAATCCTAATATTTGTCCAATCTGTTTTCTATTCTCTCATGTACACTCGCGGTCTCACCCTGCTCGCCGAGGTCCCGACGCGAGGACTCCTCCTTAAGGAGCCGGCCGCCGTTGCTTCCGCCGCCGTGCTCCTCGAGGAGCCCGATGCGAGGAGCCTGCAGCCGTCGCCTACCTCCACTGCGTTGTCCGTCCATGGTGAGCTGCCCCTCCTCCCCTCCCTCCTTGCTTGTGTTAGCTCCGTAGGCCCCGGTACCTCGGCATTGTATGCCATCGCCGCGGCTGGTGACTTCACCCCAAGTCCTACCTTAGCTTAAACTGCGCCGTCGTCGCCGATCTCATATCCTAGGCGCCGCTACCCTCTCCCCTCAGTCCTTCCTCTCATTTCCGTCCACCTGATTCACCTCTCCGCACCCGAACCAAATCAGTAAACCTAGGATCCCCTCCGTACAACACCAATGTCTGTGTTTTCCAATCTGTTGATGGGGATCTTTCTATCCTCAGAGCACAGGTCGGCGCTTATTGTCTGGTCGGCTGGCAGCGCGAGGGTGGCGGCCTCAGGCAGGTACGGTTATGTTCTTATTGTTCATGATTTTTGCTGTTTTGTGGTTTCGATTGGTTTGATCCATAAAATGTTCATTCTTTGGAAGGCTGGGACGCGTTTGAATTTAGAAGTGGCATATGTGATTGATACGGAGGGCTCTCGATCTTCACGGTTGGAACGATAACTAGAGTAGCCTAAATGGAAAACCCACCCCAACAACAAACTCCAATGAGAAAGCCTTTGGGGAGCTAGGAAACCAAATCAACTACCCTCTTGATTGAATGCCACGATTTCCACTCGGAGGCACATGCCGATCCTTACAATCCACAAAGGAAGCAAGGCCTAAGATGGATTCTCCAATCTAGAGGGATGAACCCTAGATTAAGGAGCTAAACTCTACTTTAGTCTTAACAACAAGTCTACCGAACTAGGGTTCGAGCACCAGTATTTATAGCCCTAACTTCAGAATCCTTGAGGGGCAAGCTAACTCATTAAATGGGCCTCGGCCCGTTACTGTGCGCAGATAGTGCACCCGGACATTCCGGGGTACTTAATTGGGAATGTCCGGACGTGTTGGTGACGCCGATCAATGCACATCCGGAGGGTTGGAGCTGACATTCTGGGCAGGGGATGTCTGGAGTCTCCGAAGGCGAGGTCTGGAAGGTTCGGATGTGGAGTTGGAAAGTGCTGCTCTTGGGTACCCCTCCGGAGTGTCCAGGTTTGGATCCGGAGTATCCGGATACCATCCCGAGAGGTGCTCATTGGCTTGTGCATCCAGAGTATCTGGACCTTTGCCTCCGGAATGTCCGGAGACACATTCGAGGCAGTCCGGGCTCTTCCTCCACTTGGCTTCGCTCCTCCCCTTGTTTGATCCTTCATACCTTGGCAAGCATATAGTTAACGCATTAGGTAGCATACCATTCAAGGTAGGATTAGATGGGCACGTGTAAAGGAGAAGATTCACCTTTTCATGCCATGTCTTGGCAACATTTGGATCCATACACGTGTCACTTGGAGTTGAATAGCTTGATGATGTGTTATCCATGGGATGCTCCGCATCAGTGATTATTTTACTACATTGCTTGATATCCCTTTTCATATTCTAAGTTCGTTCCTTGCAGTTTTGGTTTGTTTAATTTCTGAAACATTTATATTTGGGGAATCAAGGTGAATTTGGCGCTATTTAGGTTCTTTCCTCGAATGCTGCTATATATGCTGGAGATGGATGCAAAATAGAGCTCAACAAAGGGCAAAGGACGCATAACGACACAACTTAAGTTTCAGGCTGGAGCATGACAGCATACATACTGCAAATATTGATGGTGTTGAGGCTATTTTGCTAAGATGACTAATACTGAAGATTGTATCGATCATATGAAGGCATCCCATTTATTCATGCAAACGCAGTAAATTCTCTGTTGGTACATTAAGTGGTGCCAAATTTTAGTGACCTGTATTTTATTTCCACAAAGAATACCATATCGTATCATTATTGTATTAGCAATTCAACATAGAAGATCGCCTTTTCATTATGTTCTTATGATATTTTATGTATATCCTGACTTTTTAAGCCTCTCACTTTGCGAAACCTATAATGCTGCAGGCTTTATTCTGTGGGGCATTTGTTGGACATCTTTATACGCGCGGTATTGGCCTATCTCATCTGGAAGGGATACCATTTTATTAATGCATATTCCTAGGAAAGCGTATCATTTTCCTGATGGGTAGTACTACTTGTTTTTGGGTTCTTCACTCTATTGTTCTATGTGTCGCTAGTTGATTGCATCTATGTCCAGATTCTATTTTTTTCTTCACTGTATAGACTTCAACTCATGTTAGTTTTTACTATTTGGGTTGGAGTTAAATGATTAAGTACAAAATCATGTCACTTGTGTTTGTTGGCAGAGATTTCATTTAGTATTCCACCAGATCAATTGTAGGATAAAAATATTGTTGTGCTGCGAGGTGCAGTAAGGCATAATGTTATGTTATTCTCTGTTTGGCCTTGTCATGCATGTTATCGTGCAATCTGGTGTTCTTTTGTTGCTCGATCCCTAGCATATATATTGCCCTATTCATGAGTTTGTTTCTACTGATTAATTTGATTTTATTTTGCTGTTCAGGTCATGTGTGGAGCTTATTCTACTCTGTCAACCATTGGAGACAACATGCCATAGCTACCCATTGTCCAGCCCATACTACCAGTTACCTATTAATTTCCTAATTTGTTGCCACATAAGGTACTATTATTTATTATTTTTGTTTTATTTGACATGCAAAGAATGGTTGCTTACTTTTCTGCTTGTCCTCTCCACCTGCTTGGATGTGTTTTAGGGTGCAAAGTTTGTAGCTTTTGTGTCAGCCTTGAGGCAGCAGCTTCGTTCTGCCTGGATCTCGATGGCACTGGAACCAATGAGGTAAAGTTTCTCTCAACTCCTTTTGAGACCATGTATAAAATCTTAAATTTGGAAAGCAAACATGTATTATGTATGCAATATGGAGCCTCTCGCCAAAAAAATTAGGCAGCCAAAAGATCTATTTTCAGCTACACTCTGTTTTTCTGTCTTTTTACTATATACATTTGCCATAGTACCATCCTCACCTTTTTTGTGTATATGTAATAAGACAGTTGTGTTCTTGTCGTGCCAATATAATCAACTATACAACTTTTAATATCATATACACTTTTTCATAAGTATTAACCTAATTCCAAGACATCATAATATCTTACTGTAATAGGAAGATGCAAAGGTTCGTTGTGAGAGTTTGACTTATTACGTGGTCGCTCATCCATGCAATGAGTATCTAATGCTAGAAACAAAGGCAATCTCATCTTTCTAATTGTATGTATTTTATTATTATTTTGTGTTGCCTACATTAATACAAGACAAACATTATTTTTAATAGATTTTTCATCTTCATTTTTTTCTATTTTTGTTTTCAAACTTGACTGTAGAATATCCCGCGCGACAACCGGGTGTATTGTATTTCTGTAACCATCTGTTCTATTTTTTTTCTTTAATTTGTCTAATATTGATCTTTCAAACCTTTTTAATTATATGTTTTTCCAGACACTAGGCTACTCCCGGTGGATGTAGCAATCATTTGCTTGAAAGAGGAGTCAGATGTCTATAGTACAAAGCAGAACTTAATATTTGTTTTCTACTTCTAATTAAGTTTTTCTACTAAAAAATTAAATTTCTAGCCGTCATCTCCATATTTTTGAGTCAAAATGCTAGTATTACATGAGTTAAAAGCGGATTTCTCCAATAATGATGGCGTTGCCGCTCGTCAATGACGACATGACCACCATCACCGGAGACAAAGATAGAAGTTGCTGGGTGTCATAGGTTTACAGAGAACTAGAAAACTTATAGCACACAGTGAAAATCTTTTTGTACATTGCTATTGAAAGCCCGTAGGTTTCAATCGAAAGTTCACTGTTTTTTTATCTAGAGAGTTCAGGTGAACAACCTCAATTTGAGTAAGCAAAGAGTTTTCTTTTACATTGTCTGAATTTTTTAACACAAAAACTAGTTCAAAAATGATATCCATTTTTTTCAATTGGAAGCGTAATCATCTGATTTGTTCGACCCAAGGCACCTCACATGGCAAATGATTTTCGAAGGCAAGTATTTTGGAATATTTTTACAAAAAGATTAAAGTGTTAGTGTGGTTCGGTTGAAAGTGAGATACAAGCTTGGTAAAAAGTAGCAAGCAAAAACGCTTGAAAGTGCAAATGTTCGTGCGCGGAGACTTGATCCAGAAACGGGAATAGAGCACGGCTTCTCGGGCCAAAACAGGGCACACACCTGGTCAAAAATCGATCGCGCTGCACGCACGCAACGAACGATTACATATTAGTCCCCCTATCTGACATTAGCATTTTGGCTGCACGGTGAATGACAACAATCAGTAAGTATACACTTGACTTGTAGCACGCATGATGATCAAATTTGATGCATTTTGATTGCAACCTCGACCTCCTACTTAAGTCTTCTATCAAATGTCGCAGCATCGCACAAGTTGGAGCACTGCTAAACACATATGTATTCGTGCACTTTACTCCACGTAAGTACTAACTCCGTCCTGAGGCAATTATAAGTACAGGAATTGGGTACGTTCACTTGTAGATCCATTCGTTGGAGCGGCCTCCGGTCTGGTCCATGTCTATGAAGATGCTCACGGCCTGTATCATGAATTATTGATCGAAGCAATATAATTAGTAACCTTGAGAGAGAGTTTGAGAATTGAGATATGATGCATGAGGAAGGATAATGCATGTGGCTAATTAAGTTGCGCACTTTGCCGATGCGTGGCCTGTCCTTGACCTTCTCGAGTGTGTTCCTGACATGCGCGACGGCACCCCAGCACTTGAGCGTGTTGGCAACGTCGTCCAGCCTGAGCAAGTACTCCTCCTCCGTCAAAGGGAAAGATCTCTGCCATCCGAGGCCGGCCGGTTAATACAATACTACTAACTTCAGCCAAGAATACACATGTCCAGGACGGTTAAAGTACCAAGCATATATATCAACATTAACATGAACATACCTGCTCCCTGTATTTCCACATCACATTCATCGCCAGCAGATTCCTTCCCATGAATTCCTGATCGCTCGATAGATTCACCAGAGCCATCATCAAACACTCGATCGACTCGATGAAATTCTCTCTGAAGCAAAACCGGTAGAAGCAGCAATATACCTTCCTGATGAGCGTGACATCGTATGATCTGCCGTACTTCTTCCTGATGAGGTTAGCGAGGTCCAGGCCGTTGAAACTGGCGTCGTCGGGGCCCCCCCACCAGCCGCTCCAGCTCCTCCCTCGATGACATCCCCGCCGCACCATCCTGCTGCACCAACCACAAATCATCATCACTCAACACACAGCAATTCACATACCTGAAGAAAACATGCATGACACGACCTAGAAATCAAACCACCTCCTCCTTTTTTCTTCGCTTCTCTTCTTCGTCATCGTCTTTGCCGCTGCTCGATTCTCCTCCACCGCCATCGATGACCGCTCTAACTGTGACGACGGCTCGGCGGAATGAAGGACTACTCCTGCTAGGATCAGCAACTGCGAGCTGGCCTGCAGCTAGGCATTTTGGTGGCCTCCCTCGCGGGGATACGTCGTGATGAATGCGCAGCTGCACATTTTGGGGGTGGCTAGATAGAACATTCATCATGGATCGCCACGACAAGGATGCGACCTTGCTTGACTTGTCTACACGAGAAATGATCGTCAGAAACACACATACAGTTTGTTTTATTGGGATAAAACTCAATGGCGTGTTTCCTTAATTAGCACTTGTTATCTCTAAAAACAGGTAAAAACCAGAAGCAAGTAGAGGGCATTTGGTCTAGTGGTATGATTTTCGCTTA
Source organism: Stipa capillata (assembly GCA_019208055.1). Classification (NCBI taxonomy): domain Eukaryota; kingdom Viridiplantae; phylum Streptophyta; class Magnoliopsida; order Poales; family Poaceae; genus Stipa; species Stipa capillata. Next base: position 133,164 of record JAGXJF010001649.1, read on the forward strand.
GGGTGCGAGAGGTCCCGAGTTCAATTCTCGGAATGCCCCTCTTCTGCCACTCTTTTTTATTTCTTTGCCTTTTCTTCTTCTCCACACCCGAATACCTTATCGATTGCTGAATTTTGCTACTTTCTAATCACATATTTCTTCACAGAAGATGGAAGAAATTAAACCGAACCAGAGGGTCTAGCCAAAGATCATTCTAATCCTCTTTCTATTTGCCAAGAAAAGCAGGAAAAAAGAACCAGTTCGAGGAGCGGAGTTAGATGGGGCAGGCATCAAGCTAATTACCTTAATTGGAAGGATGAGAGCTGAGATATCCCCGGCTTGCTGCTCGCTAGGACAGGAAGAGAACAGCTCGATCCGAGGATGCTTGCAAGAAAACTGGAGGAGGAAAAGAAAAGTTGTGGGCTCCAAGTTTTTGGTAGGCTCGTGTGACCCCAGCAGACTGAGAAAGATCTGTGGGTGGTAGCAAGGCAAGGGGGATAAAACATCACCACCACATTTTCTTTCCCTTCTTTTCAGCACGAGATTAATTCCTCCACTTATTTATTTATCTATTTTTGTTCGGCCACTGGGATCGATTTTCTCTTCTGATTTTGGCTCGCAATTTAATTGAACCACTTGTTCATATATAAAAAATACAAGCAATTAGATATCTAAACTTGGATAGGCTAAACAATAGTTGGTTTGAGGCTGCATTTGGCATCATACTGGATTACGATGCTACCGTTTGGTTGAACTACTTTTACACATTTTATTGTTTGACTATTTATTTTTATACAATGTACGGAGAAGAAGTGTAAAATCGCATCTTGGATGAGAGAAAAATAGAAAAGGTATATGCAACCGTGTTGTAAGTGTAGGATAATTATTTGGGTGTAATTTGAGAGTTAAGATTACAATTTGATTTGTCAAATATGACACTAGCTTTTCTAGTGTGACTTTTAAAATACCGCAAACTGGCTGTAGCACACCAGTAAACATCACAAACCAGATGCATGTACGTAAAAGGATGGACAACCATCCCAGAGATAGATTGCAGCAAGCAACATGCATGTATCATTTTCTTCTTCTTTTCTATAGGACTTAGTTCTTGGCACGTAGGAGGAAGATTCCATGGCAACACTTGCTTGCTTCACCTCCGCCTACAGACAGGGGGCAGCAAGCAAGCAATAGGACTGCAGTTAACTAACTTCAAACGTCAGATCGACTTGAAGCTTGTCAGAGTCGAGAGCACTTCTACAAGATAACATCTCAATTCGACATGGATGGTACCGGCCGGCAGTGCCTTACACGCCACGTACTGCATAGACGGATACACATAACAGAGAAAGAATTCCTCTGAAGAAAGCACACAGTTGGAACTCAAAGGAAGAACAAGCTCATGCTAGCAAGGATCGAACATGACATTCAGGCTTACGTACAGGCTAATGAAGCATTCTGAATGCATGGTAAGATGAGCAAGAATATGTTGACGAGCATTGATCAAGAATCACCCCTATTCACCGGAAACCAGATCCCGATGAATGAATACTAGTACCCCAACAAGCTAAAAAGGAGACAGAGAGTTCGTAAATTATACTTGGCGTACGTTCGTTCATAGGTGCCAAACATAGCTTACGTGCAGCATAGTTTAGATCACAGTACCAATTGCATAGAGATGACATATGTTGGCTGTATGTATCTTCTAATGTATAGACCGATGGAGTACTCTCTTCTATTATCGTCTAAAGAAATAGTATAGAGAAGATATGGTTATCACCTATCTAAAGAAATAGTATTCTCTTCTATACTGAGCGTGAGGCTCAATACAGTCACCTATTTGAATTACAAAATAGTGACTGGAAGAGGGTGGAAGAAAGATTCGAGAAGAAGTTGAGTAGTTGAAAAGGTAAGAATCTATGCACAGGCTGGTAATTGTGAATTCAGTACTAAGCAGCTTTCCCATGTCCATGTTCTCCTTTTTTTAAGTTTCTAGGGGTTCTAAAAAAATTGGATTATTACTGCTTAAGACCTTTTTGGCAAGGTGATTGCCAAAAGCGGAAGTATAGTGTGAAATGGAGTATTAGATCTCATCCCAAAGATTAGGGGGTCAGGAATTCAAGATTTTGACCTCAAAAATGTATGTTTACTCGGCAAATGGGTATTTAAGCTCCTAAGTGAGGATGATCTCTAGCAGGATCTTATTAGAAGAAAATATCTAGGAAACAAAACCTTAAAGCAGGCTAGTTGGAAACTGGGCGATTCTCACTTCTAGGCTAGCTTGATGAGAGTTAAACCTCACTTTCTATAATATGGGACGTTCCAAGTGAGGGACGACTCTTGAATCAGATTTTGAGAGGACTCGTGGCTCGATGGACACCCCCTTGGTTCACAATACCCACTTCTCTTTAATATTGTGAGGAAGAAACATGTTACGATTGTTAAGATGTTAGGTTCTATACCTCTAAACGTCTTGTTTCGAAGAACTATTGTTAGGGCTAAACTGTTGGCTTGGCAGGAGCTAGTTGCCTGAGTTACAGCTGTGGCAACTATTACCTGGGAGGGACTCGTTTAGGTGGAACCTACATGAAAGTGGTCAAATTTTAGTGAATTCTACGTATACGCACTTAGGCAATTTTACCCCCTCAATGAATCATAAGCTTTGGAAACCTAAGTTATCGTTTAAAATAAAGATTTTTTTGTGGTACTTACGAATAGGGATAGTTCTTATCAAAGATAATCTTTGCAAGAGGGACTAGACTGGTAGTAAGAAATGTTGTTTTTGTAACACAGATGCGACGATACAACATCTGTTTTTCTATTTCATTTCGCTTGTTTCGCGTGGGAGTAGTGCATGTTACGTTTAACTTGCTTCCATTGTTGAACATATCTAGTATGTTTGGGTATTGGCTGCACAACATGGATCGCATGTTACATACGATTATTTTGGTTGGGGCTGCAACTTTATGCTAGTATATTTGGCTCTACTGTAATGATATTATCTTTAACAAAAAAAAATCTAATCTCTTGTAAGTTATTTATATCTATCAACGGATTGAGATCATGAGCACTTCTACTGCATGAGGGGCAGGATATGGCTATGGCAGCGGCGTGTAACTCAAAAGTGGTGGTTAGGGATTTTTTACCCGGCATGGATAGCGGCTTAATGCGAGGGTTTGTGCTCGCTAATGTGTTATCTTGATTCTGGGTAGCTTTATGCGGCATGAGCTTTTGTAGCTTGCATTGACTTTCTTTATTTTGAGCATTTATAGCTTCGGCGAAATTTTAAACTTCATAATAGTTGGGTTATGTGCATGTTTTAGACGCAGAGGTCAAGGAAAAAAAAGGACATGGGTACATGGATCGGTGACCTAGATAGATGGGCAGGACTAACGACTTAATTAGCTGCAAACAAAAGTCAAAGTTGGTACATATAGACAGATGGATATTGGATTGTGTTGTCAGTTGGACTCAAGAGCATTAATATTCATATATCGTCTTCTCCATCTTCCTCTTGCTGTAAATTCTCGTCGCTAGCGTAATGTAATTTTCTCTTCTCCTTTCTATGTCTGTACATAACTTATCTTTCTAGCTTAATGAAAATGGCAGAGCGCCTGCCTTCTGTTCATCCTCGTCGTCTGCGAGGTGGATGCGGCTGAAGTCCATCTTCTTCCACTGTTCCCTGCTCCACGCATTGAATTAACCTGGCAATGTTGGCGTAGTAGTACCTCGATGTAGCCCTTGGTCTGCAACTCGTGGCGGACCGGGGCCTGGTACGCCTCGAAGTCGTCGTCCATCTTCTCGAAGAGCGCCACGTACGGCTTCCTCGTGCTGCTGCCTCTTCTTGTCGAACCACTCCGGCGGGAACAGGTCCAGGCTGCTGAGGCCGTCGAGGTGCTCGATGCTGGCGAGCTCCCTCTTGAGGGCCAAGATGAGGGCGACGTCGCCGTCCGGCCGGCAGCCGAATCTTGCCGCTTCCAGCTGCCATATGCCCATATCCATATATAGAGAGGTGTTGGTGGAAGCGGAAGCCTCCTGCTCCTGCTTAGCGTCAGTGGCTATGGCGATTTCAAAGTAGGATGATGGATGGATGTGGATGGGCCGGGGTACGTAGGTAGGACTAGCTAGGAGGCGGCGGTGCTGTCTCCATCAGATCACAAGTAATCTATATAGAGGGAGTGAGCCCTGCAGGCCTGGTTTGCTCCGGCCGGTGGGAAGTGAATCAGGGTACAAGCCGGAGCCGGAGCCGGAACCGGAACAGCTCATATCCGTATGCTAGCCGGAGTCGGAGCATGCAGTGGCCGACCGCACCGCAGGCATGCAACCGGCCCGCCGGCCACGTCGACGTACGTGCATGCGCCGTCGAGTCTCTACTTGACTAGAACACAGTGCATTCTGTGTCAGTTTCCTTATCAATTTGCACTGCTTATGTACATCAACGGCCAGGCGTTGAATGCCCAGCCGCGGTGAGGAGGCCGGCCGATCTTGGCCCCAAATTCCTTCCAAACCATGTTGCACAAGTATACAAGTACAGTTGGGAGCCGAGATAAATAGTTTCTTCTCCAGTTTTGGCACCAACAAGAAATTGCACTTTCATTTCCAGCCCATTTAAAACTTCAACCTATTATTCGGGTTGATAGATTACCGATCCCGATCGTAGGAGAATTCCTGTGCGCAGCTACTACGTAGACAGATTCACAATTGAACGCAAGTAGACGGACTCAGAGGGAGAGATGAATTGGTTGGTCGCCTCCACGCAAACTTGAAACTCGTCAGACTTCAGAAGCACATGCAGAGAAGAGAAGATCTCAATTGTACATGGATTGGATCATGGATGGTACCAGCAGTGCACTACACGCCACTACATACAGAGTCATACACACACACGCACCAGAAAGAAACAATTCCTCCGAAAGCTAGCTCTGCAAGCAACTCCCTCCTGATGTGCAGTTTCAAGCTAGTTGAAAACAGAAGGATTGGTGGTTGCGCTGCTCACTTGGACTTCAAGCACCTCCAGCTTCCTCTCTAGGTTGTCGAGCTTCTCGTTCAAACACGCTAGCTTGCTCTTCGTTGTAGCCTCTGCACGGATGCATACAACAAATTTGGAAGGTTATCTCATCTGCCTGGTTCTTTTTGTTTCCTCCACAACCACGATGTAGAGGATGAGTTGGATGAAAAGCAACAAAAAAACATGCATGGTTGTGCTTCACTATCACAGTTGGAGTTCCTAATCAACATGGAATAGGAAATTTCAGCACCAGCAATGGTATGAAATTGGAGCAACTTTGTATCCCATGTTAATTACAGGATATAACTGCAGAAAACTAGTTTAAAGCAGGTATCCATTGTCCATAACTATGGCTAAAGGATATACTCCATCCGTCCCATAATGTAAGGCGTATTTTAATAGGTTAAAACAAGGCTTTAACAAAAAATTACTTTATTAGTATGTGGCTTATATGACATAAAATTGATATTATTAGATTCGCATTAAAAGTACTTACTTATGATTGTAACTTTATATCACATAAACCATATATTAATAGAGTAATTGATGATCAAAGTCTTATCTTAACCAATCAAAATACACATTACATTATGGTACGGAGGGAGTAATTAGTTACCAATGCCTAGTAGTAATACATATTCAGGCATGAACATATCCACACAGACAAAGGACGAAGCATTTCCTATAGTCGTGTTGATGTTTTTCGCTCTTTCCGGAAAATGGTTGTATGGTCTTATGTATAAGCAAACAGGGCTAGGCTTGCAAAGATTGAAGAAGAACAACCCTCTCCCTCCTTTTTCTCTTCCCAAACAAACAGTTATTCCTCTCTTTTTGTGGTGAGGAAAGATTGAAGAAGAACAACCCTCTCCCTCCTTTTTCTCTTCCCAAACAAACAGTTATTCCTCTCTTTTTGTGGTGAGGAAACACTATTAATTGGTGAACAGAAAAATCACAGAATGCAGTTCTTGAGATTGAAAGTGAAATTGTTAGGTATCTGATAAGGTTGCTGCAAATCCGTATCCTAATAAGATAAATGTACCAAAATAACCTCTTTATGCACTTGCATTGGACTCATGAAGCGTTCTAAAAGAGCTGATCTTTGTGCTGTGAAATTTGCAACCATTGCAAGGGTACAAATGGATTGAGATCACTCGTTGATAGTGCCAGTGGCAACTGGCTGGTTATGGAGTTCAATTTATTTCCAAAAGATGGTAAGAGCAAAGGAGAACAAGTCTACAGAACTGTTTAGTTTGTAACTAGAAATTCTGGTGTTTAGTTAAAGGAGATAAAGCGCCATTAAGTTGTGGCCAATTCATGCTTGCCATCGGCAACAGGCAGGAGGAAACTGGTAATGGGAGTTGTCACTCCTCAGCTATAGCCAATTCGTGCCTGGCTGAACCTCATCAGGTAGGTGTTTTGTGCGAACAAGAGTCACGAAGGTCTGAAACAGAGAATACGAATTGGCAGCTGCTTAGACAGTGCAGATTAGAGAGCTGTTGTTAGGCAAGCTGTTGGTCAGAGTCAGAGAGACCATCTATCTGTAACTAATTAACCATGGATGGTATACAAAGGAAAGGGGAATTGTAATAGGGGTTCTATCATCAGTAAGGTCTTGTCCTAAGCGCGGATGCAGTAGGTAGCAAGAATTCTACTTGACCGAACCGAGGCGCCTTATCCTCCTAGAAGCGGATGAGCAAGATCCAGCTAGAGCAGATCCAATCCTACTAGAAGTAGAGCAGATGGGAAATGATTAGGGAATACGGACCGAATCGGAGGAGGAAGTCGAAGAGGCGTCGGACGTTGAGGGAGATGTTGGAGATGAACTCGCGGTTCTCCCAGTCGGCCTGCACCGCGATCCCAACGTTCACCGGGTTCCCCATCCCGCCAGCCCGAGATGCCATTGCTGCTTCTTCCTCCTCTTCTCTCCCCTTGTGCTGCTGCGGCTTCTCCCACCAAATGCGGTGGTCACCCACTCGCCTTAACCTTGCACGCTACGGTTGGTGGGCTGAGAAAAGTAAGTAACATTATGGACGGCTGCTCCTTCCTGTTGGGCCCGGCCCACGTCTCTTTCCGTCCTCCTCGTCTCCGGCGAATGCCACTGCGGCGGAAGAAGAGAACCCATCCATCACGTTTCAATCTTGGAGTTGCACTTGGAAACATTATGTGCCAGTTCTTTTGGCAGCTTCTCCCAGAATCTAGAGAATCTGTCTCTTCCCCAGCTTCTCCTAGAATCTGCCTCCCCCATTCGTTCGTAGAATCTAAATTAGTTAGCCTAAACCATTTAGATTCTACGAACGAATGGGGGAGGCAGATTTTGGGAGAAGCTAGGGAGGGGGTAGATTCTGGGAGAAGTTGCCAAAAGAACTGGCCCTATATCTGGTGTCCAAGCGGTCATCGCCGATCAGCGAGGAGAGCAGCAACTGCCGAACCATCATAAAACCTCTCCGGCGACCGGCTCCCACCTGCGTCGTCCTCCCTCGCTCTTCCCGACGGTCCTCCTTAGCCATTGGGGTGAGTTCCTTGTCCTATCCTTCCTCTTGATCCTTTTTTTCTCTCAGTCAATCCGTCGTCTAGATCATCTTACAAATATAGAGAAGGGATCGTACTAGGAACCAATGCTCAAAATTGCATCCTTTTTTCCTTTAAAAATATCAAAATTGCATCTTTGAGGATGTATTAAAATTGAGACTTGTAACAAGAAATCAAGTCTGATTTGAATGAAGAGACGCAATCGAGGTGATAGGCTCAGCAAGTTACATTTTGCGCCCCGTCCTCGACTGACTCAATGTCCGCGACGCTGCAAGGACCAGCGTCCTTTCCAGACGGTGGAGTCAGCTCCCCGCCATGTTCTCTCGACTTACCATAAGTGTTTGGGACTTCCTGCCTCAGGATGTGCACGAATTCTACACTGATGAAGTGCTTCGAACCAATGCAGCTGTGATTGAAGCGATCAGGAGCATCTTGGCACGCAGCGACTCGAGCCGAAACACCATCCACCTCCTGTCCCATGACTTTTTTTCTTAAGAGATGTTGAATCATGTAATGCAAACTTTTAGAATATTCCCAATATCTCAAGAACAAGATATTTACTAGAGAAGACACTAGAATAGTAACTTAGATAAATTAGGAAATTTCTAGTATTTAGATATTTACTTAAAAGAGTGTGGAAGGTATAGATATTTTAGAAGAAGGGCCATGATCTTGACACATGTCAAATATTCAATAGACCTTGAGCCCTATAAATAGAGAACTCTAGCCTCTTCCCCCACCATACTGAGAGTGTATAGCTAGTAAAAGTGGAGTAACTGTCATCTTGAGAGGTGTATATATACTCTTGTGTAATAGTGTCCACATATTTATAAAGTAGTGATTCATAATTGCTAGTCTCTCAATTAGGCCGTGCTATTTCTAAGTACTCGGTGCATTATTGAGTTATGATTCGACGTGAGCGGCTTGGTCGCCCGGAATCACAATGGACTTGCTTCAACGTGAGCGGCGTGCCACCCGGAAGCTAGTCTTGCTTTAACGTGAGAGGTTTGGTCGCCCAGAAGCTAATAGTGCATTAAGGAAGTGAAAGGCGTAGATTCTAAGTGGATTTGGATTTATGGCCACCTTAAATTTTCAATAAGAGATGATGACCCCATATCCATTGGACATGCTGTTGCCCAGACCATGGCGACGCACAAGGTTGAGATGGATGAATTCACGGTTTTGACAGTGAGGGATGCCATCCAATGCAGTGATGACCATGTAGCCGACTATGGGAGGCAATTCATGTTCTTCTTTGATGCTTGTCCAGATGCATTTGGCGGTCTCACACGCCTCGTATAGTGAGAACAATAGCACCAGAGCCTGGCCATGCTCAGAATCTTCGGATTTCAATCTGAAGAGTACAGGGTGAGCTATGTCAGGCGTGTCATGGAAGCAGCGGTGAATCTGGAGGATGTGTTCTTGTATCATGGGCCGGCGTGTAAGAAGTGCTATGGCAACCCTCCAAAGTGAGCGGCTCAGATTCCCATAGACCAAGAGGCAGAGGTCCTCAGTGAATAAGAGAATCACCGACGGGATCAACTCATTTGCCATAATTCACTTCCCGACCGCCGCCGTAATAAGGGCTGACCATCTTGTAAGAATGAAGTATCCGTAGTTCTAGTCCGTCAAGGAATTTAAATGGTTCATGTCACGTCTTCTTCTTTTAAGATGTGGGTTTGTAGCCCCAACGTCTTGTCTAATTACAAGATGTCGTAATTACCAGGCCGTAAATATCTATAGAAAATATTGTAAGTTTCTATACAAAAGGTCGTAAAACTGGGGGCGTAGAATAAGCTGTTATGCACGTAAGAGTAGAATAACGCAGTTGTAAATTTTGGTACATCGCCTTGTTGGGTGTCTGTCCATCAAAATCCATAATCCATGATTGTTCGCCAGTGTAAATTGTTCCCAATAGCGATGCATGACGTGGGCCCTACCCTCCTCTCTCTTTCATCTTCTCCTACACTGCACATCTCTCTTTTATCTTCTCCTACACCGTGCCGCCGCCTTCCCTTTTTCTCTGCCATGGGTAGCCACCACCCCGTCGTTTCTCCCCCCTCCCTTCCTTTTAGCGAAGATCTTGTGGTTGAAGCACCGACGCACCTTTCCCCTTTGTCAGTGCAACACTCCACTAATGTCGATGCCGACGCTATAGGAGGTGGGGAGGGCCTAGGTATGAAGTTTATGGACCCCATTTATTGAGTTATTTTGATTTTTTTTAGTTGAAAGTTCAGTTAAGGAGGTCGAAAGCTTGATCATTACTCCCTCCGTCCAGAAATATAAGGCATATTTTGATTGGTTAAGATGATGCTTTGACTAATAATTACACTATTAATATGTGATTTATGTAGCATAAAATTGATATAACTAGAATCTTATTCAAAAGTACTTATTTATGATTATGATTTTGTATTACATAAACCACATATTAATAAAATAATTATTGATTAAAATCTTGTCTTAACCAATTAAAATACGTCTTACATTCTTGGATGAAGAAAGTAAGTGGGTAAAGTTGCTGATTTTTTTGGTAGAAAGCTCAAGGATGATTTGGTTGAAAGTTGTTATGGTTTTGGTCGAAACTTGTTTGATTTCAATTGAAATCTATGGGAGTAGGACCAAGGGGAAACATGGAAGATGGAAGAAGGGGTGCGTCAGTTCCGACGGGGCACTCTGACTATCAGAAATCGATAGCGTCGACGGACGTTCGCAAATCTGCCCGTGCAGAGCTCACATGAATTTTGTGTGGGATTTCCATGGCGCTGCAGCTGCTGTCGCACCCGTCGCTCACCGCCGCGCAGCTCCAGCAGCTCCACACCCGCCTGCTCACCTCCTCCCTCCTCGCCGACCGCTTCCTCCCCAACAACCTCCTCCGCGCCCTCCTCCCCGTCTCCCCTCTCCGCGCCCTCCGCCTCTTCCCCCGCCTCCGCCGCATCCTCCCCTTCTTCCTCTCCAACAACTACACCTTCTCCTTCCTCCTCACCACCGTAGCATCCATCCCTTCCTGCTTCCCCGTCCTCCTCGCCTCCTACGCACGCAGATGCAGCGGCAGCGCGGCTCGTGTCCTCGCTCCACGCCCTCACCGTCCTCCTCGGCTGGGACGCGCACGTTTACGTCTCCAACGGCCTCATCCACGCCTACGCCTCCCACGGCCTCCTCCGCCTCGCGCGTCGTGTCTTCGACGGCGACGTCTCCTGCAAGGACGTCTGCTCATGGACCTCGCTCCTCACGGCCTACGCCAGGGCAGGCCACCTCCAGGACGTGCGCGCACTGTTCGACGGAATGCCGCAGAGAAACGCCGTCTCCTGGAGCGCCATGCTCAGCGCCTACGTCGGCGCGGGGAGCTTCGCGGACGCCATTGGGTTGTTCGATGAGATGCTGAGAGCCCGTGTCCGGCCCAACAGGGCGGCGATCGTCGGCGTGCTGGCCGCATGCGGAGCGCTGAGGCGCTGGAGCAGGGGAGGTGGGTGCACGCCCTCGTCACTGGGAGCAAAGGCGGCGATGCCAGTGAGAACAAGATGGACGGGGTGGTGGCCACCGCGCTCGTGGACATGTACGCCAAGTGCGGGAGCCTGGACATGGCGAGACAGGTGTTCGCGGCCATGCCGGAGCCGGAGTGGGACGTGTTCGCGTACACGGCCATGATCTCTGGCCTGTCGGACTACGGCCGCTGCATGGAAGCCATCGACCTGTTCGCGCAGATGCAGGCGGAAGGGGTGCGTCCCAACGAGGTCACCTTCATCTGCATCCTCACCGTCTGCGGCCGTGCCGGTGGGCTCGTCGGCCGCGCCAAGGAGATATTCCGGAGCATGTCCACCGTCCACGGCGTCGTGCCCGGCGTGGAGCACTACGGGAGCCTGCTCGACGTGCTCGGCCGTGCCGGGCTGGTCGCGGAAGCTGTGGGCGTGGTGCGGGCGATGCCGATGAGGCCCGACTCGTACGTGCTGGGCGCGCTGCTGAACGCGTGCAGGGTGCACGGCGGCGACGTGGAGCTGGGGAAAAAGGTGGTGGAGTGGCTGGCGGAGCTGGGGCTCGACCACAGCGGCGTGCACGTGCAGCTGTCCAACATGTACGCGTGCTCCAGCAAGTGGGAGGACGTGGTCAGGGTCCGGACGACGATGGAGGAGAAGAAGGTGGCTAAGGTGCCGAGGTGCAGCATGGTCGATGTCGGCGGTAAGGGAACTAGGGTTCCCTGAGCCGTCGGCAAAGGGTCAAACTCGATGCCACGTCACCCAAAGGGCGTGAGAATCGGGAATATGCGCTCGGGGGCTTGACCCCCCCCGAGCACTGTGTCCGCTTGGCCCCTACGGGTTTAGTCAAGTGGCCCACGTGCAGCGAGTGGTCGGAGATGCGGGCTCGGGGGTCCCCAAGCCCGGGAACCCCAAGCGTCTCTGGTTCCTCCCTCGGTGCCGCGTGGCAAGGCGCCCCGAGCGCCCCTCGGGGGCCCTACCCCGAGCACCACTTGTTTCCTCCCACGGCGCCACGTGGCGGGATGCCCCGAGCATCCCTCGGGGGCCTTGGCCCCGAGCAGTCTTCGTGGGTCCGTCAACCAGTACACGTGGCGAGGGTTCCGCGGCGCCCTCCGAAGGGCCCCGGCGGGCCCTTTCCACGTGTTCCATCGGGCGCATTTAAGGCCTGTCCGATGCATTTAATGCCTGTCAGCAGGCGTGCCTACTCCAGGCCCAACGCGGGCCCAACACGGACGTCCACCGACGTGATAAGGCCTGTCAGTTATCATCTGACACGCTTTATGACTTTCGGGCACGGTACGGCACGCCCAGGTGCATCCCTTGGGTCCGTGGGACCCGGGCGGTTGTCGCCGTGGCGGGGTGTTTGCCTGTTAGGTACTCCCCAGCGCACTTCAACTCATCATGAAGACCCGGTTTCCGAGGATGGTTTATCAGCAAAACATCCCTTCCGCAGCAGCTTTCGGCGGCCGGCATGGCGTGCCCACGCCCCCCCACGTAAGCCGCGTGTCTACTGTATTTAATGCCCTTCGATCACTGTGGTAAACCCCCAGGTATATAAAGGGAGAGCCGAGACCATGCAAAAGGGTTGGATCTTTTGGAGACGAACTCCCCTCGAGACAGAAAAGGCTCTGTAATCCCTTAAACATTAACACAAACACACACCAGACCAGGACTAGGGTTTTACACCGTCGCAGTGGCCTGAACCTGGATAAATCTTTGTCTCTGTTTCCTATCGTTGAACCGGGCCTAGACAGATCGTAACTCCTGCTCCAGCTCCTCCGCGGCCGAATCCCAAAGGGGTCCTTCCGACCACCGACGCCGGCGTTTAGTCGTCGACAGTCGAGTTGGACGGCATCGCCTGCGATTTTGTCGCAGGCGACCGCTCGCATGACCCGTGGATCACAGCGGTTGTCAGAGAGCTAGATGGGCAGCTCAGGTTGCTCGGCCATGACTGTTACCTCGAGGAGTTTGCTCGCCGCTTTGAGCCCAGCAGCTAGCGGCCATCGTCGGTGCAAAGTGCAAGCATGTTCACAGCGTCTGCATGGGAAAGCTCGAGTGGCATTGCGAGCCGTACAAGGTAACTCCACTTGCTTAGCAGGCGGCAGCCTGATCGATTGTGCAGCAGGGGCTGCTGCAGGTGGCAGGTCGTCCTAATTCCGGCGCCGGTGAGAGAGCTGCAGGAGGCCCGAGGATCTGAGAAAGAGGTGAGTCCTGGGTCCCACCAGTAGGATGTCTTGTCCTACCTGCCGACCAAATCGGTTGGCCGCTTCCGCAGCGCTCGTAGGTACTTTCAGTCATTGTTTCAATGCCACTAATCTTGATTTCAGAAACAGACGATAGAATGCTGCTCTGTTATGTCTAATCGTGTCTTTGTGGAATTTAAGTTGTCAACTGCCAGGATTCAAACACGCTATCCCCAGAAATTCAGTAGGACAGGCCTCGGACGGATGTGCCTTAAAGAGTATCCATCAACCTGCTCAAGTACAATGGAACCATGCGCTATTGCAAGGGTAATAGTCCCTTGAACAGTACCTAACTAAACGCGCTAATGATGTATATCATAATATTATTGATGATGGAAATGACAGTCAAATCAGTTTGAACAGAAGCACTGTTTGATTGACGTCGCATAAAACTTACAAATGTCCGTGTAGCAAATGAAAAATACGAATGACTGACTGACACGCTATGCAGCAACTGGAAGCAAGCCATTGTGCCTAAGCAGTGGTTCAGGCGAAGGCTCCCGTCCTCGGAAAGAAACGAAGACCTGCAATTACTTTCCAGCGTTACTATGTCTTCCAACAACTCAAAGACAGGCGGGATACTGAAAGTACCACGCGTATTTACAAGCCTAACCTCCAGCGGAGATTTTCCACCTCCAAGTGCAAGAACTGTTTCTCTGAATCGTCTGCCAGTTTCCTCAATGGCCTACAAACAGGCATTCATCAGTACCACAAATAAGATCGAAAAGTGTTGCATTTTTCGTTTTGCAATCATGGTAGGAGTATTGGGATTACATTTGACAACATAATCAAATAAATTTAGTGAATGACTACTGAACAAGTGATTCGGTCACAAGCTGGTTTGTTTCCTCTGGGTGAAAAACGTACCTTCTCATTATCCAGACCAGCATCTTCAAATGCTGAGAATGCATCAGCTGATAGTACTTCAGCCCACTGTAAGGAGGACATGAAAAGATACTAGCTTTAGTCGTGTTCGCATGGCACGTCCAAGAAATCCAAGGTCAGGACAAACAGATATTCAAAATTGTTGTGATAATTTACCTTGTAACTGTAGTACCGGCTGCATAGCCACCTGAAGATTGTCAATAGTATAAATGAGAAGTGAAATCTATGATGAATTGGATGATCTACAAGTTAGTTAAAGCATGGCAAACCTGCAAATATATGGCTAAAGCCACACAGGAATTTGTCCTCTGGCAGAGGAGCAAGAACCTGGGTTCGTTCTGCAACTCTTCGGTCAACATCATATACGGACAATGGTCCACTGGGATCGTAAGTTGTATGCAGCTCCATATCTACACTAGCAAAACGTATCTGCAGAGGAAAATTTTAAATAAAAGATGATGGAACAGCAAGGATCAGCCATTTCGAAGAACTAGCCAAGGAAAAATACATAAGATTACAGCATTCACATGTTTATGTTAGAACACTGTTCTTCCATTGCTTTTACGACAAGCAAGGAATGGATGAGGGCAAACGCTCAATCATGTGATGGTTCCTCAAACATGTGTAAGTGGTTAAATAAAATGTCTTAAGTGATAAATGTCCTCTGGAAACAGTTAGTGATGTGAGAGAAAGGTAGATGGCTTCAAAAACATGTGCATACATCATGCCACCTCTCTTACAAACAACAGTTTTTAAGCCATATACCTTTCTCCCCATCACGTAACTAATTCTGGACATATTTAATCACATATAGAAGTTTGAGTGCATAAATGTCCATTTATCAAGTTTATCGACCTACTTGACCCAAGCACGCAAGTTTAAGGACAATTTACTCTAAGAATTGTAATATGTATTATGCAATGTAACCATGACCAGTAACAAGATATGCCAGTACCAATTAATGATGATAACATAGGAAAGCACAAGTCAACATGGGCGGGTCTAGGGGTGCTATGGGTGCCATGGCACCCCCTAGAAAATATGAATTTTTTTTAATACCATATAGTATTTATACCTCAGCTCAATTGCCCAACTGTCCAAGGTCTATTTGAACCTATTTGTTGGAATTATTATGCTATGAGACCATATTAAACTACTTGTGTTGTAATTTTGACAAATTTTGAACATATGTTTAGATTTGTGATGTTTATACATGACAATTGAATTGTGCCAGTCAAGTGTGGCACCCCTGGTAGTAAAATCCTAGATCTGCCACAGCAAGTCAACATACCTGACGCAGACTGAAGGTGCCAGCACGGAAATTCTTTGCAGCCACAAGCTTTGCGTAGATTTCCTCCGGAAGAAGTTCACCGGTTTCATAATGCTTTGCAATGCTCAAAAGAGTATTCCTGTTACACCAATGCAATGAGTCAATAATGTACCAGAATCAGGCAAGACTCAAGCTAAAACCAAACAAGATAGATCCATCGTACTTGTGATAGCACCAGTTTTCCATGAACTGAGAGGGTAACTCTACGGCATCCCATTCTATCCCACGGATACCAGCAACAAAGGCTTCATCTTGTTTGGTAAGCATATGCTGCAGTGCATGGCCAAATTCGTGGAACACAGTTTCAACCTACAGAAGACATGTGCAATGGAATTTTTCTTACTAACAATAATAAGGATAGGTAGTACTGTATCCTCCTTTACATTTTTACAGAACACATACATATCATAACTTTTTTTTATACATATAACAGAGTGCTTATTTGTTAAAGAATACCCAGAATAATATACCATAACGAGTGTATTGCTTACCTCACGGAAGGTCATAAGACTGGGCTTACCGCCAATTGGTGGTGTTTGATTACACACCATATGGGCAACAGGAAGCCTCACAGCCGATCCATTGCGAGCTAGCACGCGACTACGAGAAAAAACCACATTCATCCAAGCCCCGCCACGTTTTTCAGATGGTCTTGAATATGGATCGAAGTAAAAATAAGCAACAGCGCTACCGGAAGAATCTTTGACACAATAAAATTTGACATCACCATTCCAAACCTGAAAAGGTAGTTGGTGGTCAACATTTATAGAACGTGTAGTTTTGTTAAGAGAGGTGAACAAATACTTACAGGAGCCAATCCATCTGCAGGTTCAACGCTTACACCAAAGAGCTTATTTGCAAGACTGAAGAGGCCATCCATAACCTTGGGTAGTGCAAAGTAAGGACGAAGTCCTTCCTGCAACGACCGTGCTAAAATCAGCTCAATGGCACATCATTACGATGTGCAGTATTTCTTTCTAGGAGAGCACATTTAATTCAGCAAATATATATTGGATAAGTATTTGCAATATATTACCATGTAAGGAATCTAAACAAAATGGTATGAAGAGAAATGTAGTCAAAACTGTACTCTAAGCAGAGTAAAGAGAAACCTATCGACTTGCAGCAGAAAACATTGAAATATACTTCTGTAAAGCAAAGAAAGAACCTCATCGATATCATATTTAGATTCCCGCAGTCGTTCACTCCAGAAGGTAAGGTCCCAGTGTGTCAGATTATTGGCTTCTGCAGAACCAGAATCTTTCATAAAGACTTTTAGATCTTCCATATCTGCATTAAAAAAAAACAGCAGTTAAGATATTTGTGATATTTAAGCCTAGTCTATAGTCTATTAGTCTTCATAAAAAGATATATGAAAAAAATATTTGTTGACGGAGAAATCATGCTGATGGATAGTTGCTCCTTTTGTTTGGGAGCTCTCAAAAGAGTTAAGGGCCTGTTTGATTGGGCTGTGGCTGTTAACAAAGCTGCTGTTGGCTGGCTGTCTGAAAAAACTACTGTGGCTGTGAGAAAGTGAACATATGGCTTTTGGTTGATCCAAATCATCTACAGCATTTTAGAAAATAAGCACTGAAGCTTCAACACATTGCAAAAAGCTGGCAGAAGGCAGCTTTTTCAAACAGCTGAATTTACACCGCAAAACCCACAGCTACCGTTGGCAAAAGCGATACAAAAACGAGGAACACAACCTCAAACGTAAATAACATAACAGGAGTCCAAACTTCTTGTATTACTGGATGCCACAACTTTAGCAGATTGTAATAAAATACACAAAATTCTTGAACTCTGTCTAGAAACAGGATATGATTGATCTGATGAAAAGAATATCAACGAGAACAACTTGGCTGGTTGTACCTTGAACAGCATGATCCCAGGAAGCAACACGAATTTTCTCAAGAAGCTCTTGCACCCGGTCAACAGTTGCCATTTTCTGAGCCATGCTAACCTTCAGGATTGCAATCAATTAGTTAAAACACAATAATACTGGGCACTGTTTCAAATGTGGTGGGGGCAAAGATAAGCGCATGCACCTCAGCATAGTTCTTGTAGCCAAGTAGTTTAGCCTTCTCTAGCCTCAAATTTAGAATTTGACTTATAATATTGGTATTATCAAGATCACCACTTGAGGCACGGGTTAGATAGGCACGATAAACTTCTTCACGAAGAGCTCTGTTCTTAGCATGTTGCATAACAGCCATATAGCTTGGTGCATCCAATGTGATGATCCAAGGTCCATTTTCAGCTGAAGCATTTTCATGACCCTAATAAAATTGCTTGTCAGCATATGAACTCAAGGGGGAAAACTTCTAAGCTTCCGTATTGATGTTTATAGTTCATACCTTCGACACAGCAGTCTGTGCTGCTAAGCCAAGGGCTGTAGCAGGTAACCCATCAATTTCTTTCTTATCAGTAATTAATTTCTCAAATTTCTTTGTTGCATCCAGCACGTTTTCACTGAACTTCTGTGTCAACTTTTCAAGCTCCTGAAATAAAGTTAGAACTCCATTAACTGATGTACATCGGCCAAAAGCAGAAATATGAAAAGAACAGATGAAGCAGCACTATGGCAGTCATTGGAAGTATCAACAGCATAAGATCAGCTACAACAAACTGCAGCTGCCCTAAAAAGTATCATCACAGAAGAAGCTAAGATCTATCTGTGTCGATGTCAAGAATCAAGATAATACTAGTTTGTTCATTTGTTCAACAATAGTGTGCATGGACACACATTGCACACAACAATTCTTAAGGGAGAAAAGCATAAATGACCCACAAAAAAAGCTGCAGTGCTAGTTAATACGCCACAGAATGTGATTCACAAACAGGGCACCACAAGTTTTTAGATGAAACAGTGTGCCATAAGTAAATATGGCAAACACAAAAAAAAAGAACAAGAACTTTAAGCAGATTACAAAATAATTCCACAAAGGTTATGTAAAAAGACTGTGATCCATCTATCAGGTGAAATAGATCATGGCAGAGTCTACATCCAACTGTCTTCAGTGCAGAAGAGTAAGATGCTATGTGAAATAAGCCAGCATACTGATTTTTTTTAGATCAACAGGCTCAGACACCACAGGGAATGACTTGCTGGATTATCAATATACATATAGTAATTTTTCAAGTAAGGCACATCCAACCAGCCAGTAGCATTTCTTGTCGCATCTACAGCAACTAGAATTTCCCAACATTTGATAAAAACAAAGAACTTACTTGTTCAATTTGATTAAATTTCTCCCTCTGTTCATCCTCGAGTGCAACTCCACCAAGAACAGCTTCCTTTATTTGGGCTGGCGAGGGAAAGAAGAAATGCTATTAGGGATGGAAAATGTAAATGTAACCTGTGTAGTGAAGCAGGAAAAGAAATGCGATCAAACTTCCATGGGCTCTTCGAAAGTATTGAGAGACAGCAACACTGCGTAATGGCAATATCATTGATTAAGTGTGGCATTGTGGCTATAGAGAAGGCTACCTTCTACTATACGCTTTTGAGCATCACTGAGGCTGTCCCAATCTGAGGAGTTCCTTATGGCCTTGAAAGCTTCATATATAGGCTTGCTCTGCCCCAGCCTTAGTTGAAATTTCACTTTCTCAGGCTGTTAAATGGAAAAGAGTGAGTCGATCAGGTGGTGAAGCACTGTAGTAACCCAAAGCAAAGCACTTTAAACATTTTAAACAACAGAAAGCATCATCCTCTAGTCAAGTGCTTATCCAGTATCTCCATAAAAAGCAACCAAAACTAAGTCGTAAGCACGACAGCAGGTTACATCCAGGATCTATCATTCTACGTATGCTGCATTCGTCGAGCAACATACATACAGATGATCTGATTTGCTAAGACCTCAGTCCTAATGACGTTCAATTCATACAGCATTAGAGCAAATTCTAATCCAGAGATTTCGCCCAATAAACTATGGATCAAAGCAAACACGAGGGCACGACAGGCGATTAGATCAGTGGAATGGAATGGACCGATGATAGTGGCAAGAGAAGGGAGTACCTGGACGTCTTCGACGGCGGCACGGAGGTCGGGTGAGTCCTTGACGGCCTTGAGGTGGTCGACCATGCCCCAGATGACCTCGAGCCTGTCGACGATGCGCTCGAGCGGGTCGACCAGCTTCCCCCACGCCGGCTCCACGCCCTTCTCCAGCTCCTCGAGCTCGCTCTCCTGCAATGAGCGTAACAGAGCTGTCAGATCTACTGTGTCAATGCGGCAATCGCGAGTGGAACGTGGATGGATGACTAACGAGGCGGGTGAGGAGCGCGCGGATCCCGGGGCGGACGTGGGTGGGCTGGACGCGGTCGAACGGCGGGAAGTCGAAGTCGGCGAGGAGCGGGTTGTCGTCTGCCATGGCGGCGTGGGAGGAGGAGTAGGCAGAGCAGGTGGCGGGGGAGGGGCTGGGGCAGAAGGCGCGGAGCGGGGAGGAAGGGGGGAGGAAGGAGAGGAAGAGGCGGTATGGCCTTGTAGGGTTTCGGGAGAGGACCGCGGGGAGGCGGACGGAGAGGAGGGAGACGGAGGAGAGGAGGGGGAGCATGGGCATGGTCGCGAGGAGGACGACGACGTGCAGACGTGGAGGGCCCATCGGTCAGGCACCTCTGTGTGTGTGGGCTTTGGACTCAGAGTGATGGGCCGCCGGGGCCTGTACGCTCGCACCGCTACCACCAAACCCCCATCTTCCTCCCTATCCCGTCAGTCTTTTCATCCTCGTCTCACAAGTGCTTATTGACAAAGCTATTACTAGTTGCTTATCTGAAAAACTGTTGCGGCTATTGAAAAGTAAATATATAGCTTTTAGTTGATCCGAATCATCTACAACATTTTAGAAAATGAGCACTGAACTTCAGCACATTGTAAAAAGCTGGCAGAAGGCAGTTTTTCCAAACAACTGAATTTGCACTGCAAAACCCACAGCTATTTTTGATAAAAACTATTGAAAAACCCAACTAAACAGGGCCTAAAAATGGAAGCAAAAGTACTGTAATAGGTACACGTAACTAATTTAAACATTAGAATATAAAATTTACGTAACTGAAAAATGTTTCAGAAAAATCCCTAATATACCATTTTCTTTCCCACAATGGATGCAGTAATAATCACCATCAAGTTTCTTTGACTGTCCACTCTGCAGAGTGCCAGATCTTTCGTCCTTGAAGGCACATTCGAGGTGGTATGACAAACCACATGACTCTTCCTGCACCTTTTAGGGCTCCTTTGATTCGTAGGATTTTAAAAATGCAGGAATAGGATAGAAATGCATACGCAAAACAGAGGATTGGAAAACATATGAATTTTATAGGATTGTGTGTTTGATTCGTAGGAAGAAGAAAACACAGGAATTCTAATAATATTTTTGTTTGCTTAATCAAGATAGTACTAAAATAGTGAGCAATGGCTCTCAAAGCAGGTACAGCACCTTGTTTGCTTCGGTTGACACAAAGGAAAATAAAAATGAGGTTAGACCTCATGTTTCTTTTCCTCCAAAATTCCTTTGGAATAGACCATTCCATAGGAATTTCATAGGAATCCCTGTGAGAACCCAAGTTTTAGAATACTCGAGAGAAGCGTGAAGTGAAGGTCAGGTCAGCTCGCGCTGCTGAGTTGACCCAATTCTATCGATCAACGTCGAGAGTTAGAGTAAGAGGGAAGGGTTTTGTTGTGCATTTCGCATTCATAGCATTGTATCATTCATCGCATTCATCATTCATGCATGGAAAGTAAATAATTAAAACTTAACTTTATTAATTAAACGAGTATTACA
This sequence comes from Stipa capillata, assembly GCA_019208055.1. Classification (NCBI taxonomy): domain Eukaryota; kingdom Viridiplantae; phylum Streptophyta; class Magnoliopsida; order Poales; family Poaceae; genus Stipa; species Stipa capillata. The sequence continues at coordinate 154,388 of JAGXJF010001649.1, forward strand.
AATGTTCGATACAACATTATTACAAAAATGTTTAATTAAAGAAGGAAATTACGTGGTTGGATATTCTACCTATACAACATCTAACCTAATTCTCAAACTTCTGAGTCTTCGAGTCTTGAGCAGCCGAGGATCACCGAGAGTCGGAGGGGGGAGGATTCTTCGGAAATGTAGGCGAAATCCGAGGACGTCGAGTATATGCACTCGAGACCAATTGGATTTCTACCGTTGCTGTAGGAGGCAAAAGATTCCTAAAATCTATATTTTAAATATGTGTGGTTTCACCGGCACAGTTCCGCCGACATCCGCAGGATTAACCGCGGGGGCAAAACCGTGCCGATGACCTAAATAATTTTTAGTTTTGAAAATAGTTTATAAAACATTTATTTCAAAATGTCCGAGGGCCACAATGGCTAAGACCCTCAATCGGACTGATCTACGATAATTGTATTAGGGAGAAAGGAGGTGAGGAATATCAAAAATAAGTTTTATTTATCCTATACAAAATGCCTCCATATTTTGTTTTAGCAAGAATTCACAAAACTCAAAAACAGGAAATAAATATCAGCCATCCAAAAGATTCACCAAGTAATCCCCGAGCTGACCATAGCCAAAATTTTAGATTGGAAGGCAGCTGAACCTGCACAGGGAACCACTGTGTATGCATAGTAGCAAATGCTACTGAATAGCATCCAGTACCAAATAAGGCAACAGTCCAATAGGCAATCCCGCAAGCCACAGTTTTTGGCCAAAGTCCATATTCTAACCGACAAGAGCAATGCTCCAAAGGGGATGACTGCAGTAAAATCTCCATTCGACAGCCAGGCAACCAAAAGAGAGCAGTGCAGCCACGTAACAGCCATGCAGCATGGGGTGGCAGGAAGCACCACTGGAGAAATCTAGGCGTACAACAGCAAGAGGAGCAACAGGAGAACAGCAAAAAGAGAGCTGTAGCACTGTAGATTCTCCAAGTTTAGCACGCAAACATCACAGCAGTAGCAGCCACCAAGACCACCAAAACCCAGAGCTGTAGCCATTGCCGAGGAGAGCAAGGACCAGCCACAAGAACAAACCCCAGGAGGCATCGCCAAGCTTTAGGAGAGGAGAGGAAGAAGTCCAGAGGAGGAGTGGAAGCAAGAGGGAAGGCTCCAGGAACCTTAGGCGACCAGAACAAGAGGAGACCACCAGGAGCAGGGGAAGGAGGAGACCATCAGCAAGCTGAGGAGCAGGACCAAGGGAGCAATAGGAGCAAGATCATCACCAGGTCCAGCAGACAAGGCCAACAGCTGAACCAAGTCTTAGCTCCATCCCAACCAGACCAAGGTAAGAATCCCTGGAGGCTCACAAACCACATGCACATACATTAGCATGAATAGGGACCCTCAGAATCTAATTCATCATCACAGGAGTTTTATAGGAGGCTGAGTAGTATCTGTTCTTATGTTCTTGGCCCATGAATGTCTCAAATAAAAAGTCCTCAGATAATAGATTCATCATTAGGTTTTCTTAAAGGCAGCAGATTAGGCAACATTAGCTATATTCTGTTCTTATCAGATTCTTATACCATTTCTCTTTTCTTTCTCAAAGTTCATCCCAGAACATAGGGATTTAGGCAACTAGTGCAGTAGATCTGCTCTTATCAGTTTTCAAAGCATTCATATGTGAGACACACATGCATATAAGTGAGATAAAAAGACCAAGTGTGAGCATCTGTTTCTTAGTTTAACAAAGCTGATATAGACACATGCCTATATGAAGAAAACAGAAGCTAACAAAGAAGCAAGTGGAATAGATGTTCTTACCAATATTCAGCATATACAAGCTGGCACATTATTTCAGATGCAAGAACACCGTAGCTAGTTAAGTGTAGCACATATATCCTTACCAATACTGTATCAAATATTCAACAGACTAAGCATCACGAGTAGTATCATGTTCTTTCAGAATAACAACTGATATCAACGGATGCACAGAAAGAAAAAGAAGTAAAGGAGCAAGTGTAGAATCTGTTTTAAAATCCAAATAGCCTCTGTTCTTACCTAAAAGGCTACCATCTCTCGAACCCTTTTTCTCACACAAGCAAATTATCTCAGAATCAAGGCTAAAACTCAAATGCAGTAGTCGGTTCTTATCTTCTCTAATGAATGGGGGCATCAATCCGAATTGTTCAACTGAGCACTTAGCGAAGCCATAGAGTTCTTAGCCGAACCAAAACAATTGGGGCACTGGGAGCTAAGCCTGATAATCGGACCGGCTTAAGAACCCTAGAATTAGAAGTGGGGAATAGGAGAGGTGCTAGAACGCTCACCTGGAAGGGAGGCGGTGGATGGCGTGGCCGCCAGGGCGCCACCGGCGGGAGGCGGGCCGACGGAGCCCAGTAGTGGGCTGCAACGCCGGCCACGGCCAACCGGGCGGCGGACCGAAGCGGCCGGGACAAGGCAACTGGAGAGCAAGGGCCGAAGCAGCTTGTGGAAGGCGGGACCGTTCCGGGGCGTGGCATCAGCCGAGGGAGCGACGCCGGCCGAGTCCGAGCCCTGGGCTCGTGGCAGCGGCATGGGGGCCAGCGACGGTGCCGAGTGGAACGACGGGCCGAGGCGGAGCAGTGGGGGAGCACCCAAGGCAGCACCGAGGGGGAACGCCAAGGATGGCGCCAAGGTCGGACCAGATCAAGGACGGCGGAGTAGGCCGGCGACGGCGGCTCCTAGGCGCAGGCGGCGCATGTGAGAGAAAAGGGGAATTAGGGATTTTAGGTAGGGAGAGAGGGAGAGTGTGAGTGGTTTGGGTTAGGTTAGAATAGTTAGGTTAAAGTAAAAGAAAATGAAAAAGAAGGAAAATGAGAAAGAAAAGAAGGAGAAGAAAAGAAAAGTTAGAAAATTTAAAAATAGTTTCTACTATTCTTGTAACAAGAAATGGAGTCAACTAAACCAGAAGAAGCATGAAAGAAAAGGATATAGATATATATGCTCAATAAGGAACAAAGGAAGATTCAAAATAATCACTTAAGTTGAAGTGTTCTTCTTTTTCTTCTAAAAAGGAAATTAAAGCTTAAATAAAAGGGTAAGATATTGTAATTAAGTTAAATGTATATTTTTCCTTACAAGGAAGAAGTTGAACCCTAAATTAATTCTCTTAAAGATCTTATCCGATTCCTTAGTTTAAATCCATGAGTTAAATAGAAATGTAAGAATTGAGAAGGGCAGTCAAGAGTAAATTGGTCAACGTCATCATGTGGGAAAATTAACGTGAAATTTAAAGTATATAAACACTCGAATTATTCTAGGAAGTCTTAATCTTTAAAGAGATATTAGAAAGGTTTAAGATTTAGATGGTAGCTTATATGCAGGCATCATCTCATGCATTCGATGCATGTCGCTGCATTCATACTCGGATATTTTATGGATAAGTCCTTATCGGACTATATTGTTTTTCCTTTCTTCAGAGACCGGAGTTCCGCAAGCAGAACCATCGAACTCCACTACCTTCTCGTTACCAGGCAAGTTCAGTTTCTTGTCCATGTCCGTTGAGAATGATCCACAATTTCCCTCTTGTCTATAACCTGCATGAAATGAGAAATCTATCTTCTAAAGAGAAGCAAATGCTGTTTTGTTTTTGATCGCCGGTCTTTGGGCGATAGCACGGTGGGTGATGAAATCCTGGAAAGGGTGCGGTTAGCACATTGGAAGGTGGATTTCATCACACGGGTTTGTTTCATATAAGGTTAATGCAACCAACGATCGAATGTGCTTAAGGGCCGTAGTGACCGCGCTTACCACATACCCTGTATGGGCAGGGCAGAGCTAAAGTACCCTTGCCCTAGGTTATACTCTCCTGGGAAAGCAAGACCTCGGTAGTGGGATCGGCTACCGGGAAGGTGGGTTGGTCGTAGGACTGCCCACACTTTGTCAAAGTGATGTTAGTCGCCGGGCTACTCACATTAGGAATTGGGGACCGGTAGTCCTATACGGACTACGACGTGGGGTATAACCGAGCGGGCGGCGAAACAGCTCTGTGATCATGGGTACGTGATCTGGGATTAGCTACCTCGGGTACATAGTTATGATCTTTTGTGGGTACAGTTGCGCACCTCTGCAGAGTGTATAGAATCGTGGCATGTCACTCCGTGTTCCCGGTTGGAACTGCGAACCCGGCAAGAAAGGGATTCATCGGGAATCCTAGCAGCTTGTAAGACATGAGATCGTAGTCTCTTAAATTAAAATTTGACTCTCTTACCTTGCCAGACTGCGTTGCTTTTGGAGAACGTTGCCGTTCTCAGTAGATAGTGCATCAAACACCTCTTTGCTATTCCTGGACTTGTTGAGTACCTTCTGTACTCATCCCTCTATTCTAATTCCTTTGATTAGACTGTGAGCCGACGTCCGAGATGGAAGTGATCTACGTCGAGGTCGACGAGGACGTCCCCGAAGAGCAAGCGCCGAAGACGGAGGACGAAGGCGTCGATTACTACGTCGACTTCCGCGATGAGAGCAACGCTGAGTAGGAAAATAGGTTGGGGAAGTCGAGAGCTATAGGAAGGACTTTTGCTGCAACCAAATGATAAACGGTTTTAAATTTCCCGTATTTTAGGGAATCAGTTTGTAAGACCTTGTATTTTGCTGCAAGTTGTAATTTCAGTTTGTAATATATGGACCGCTGCGGTGCTTCTGTGTGCTACTCTGTACGATGTGTTGTGGGCAGAACGGCACTTTGCCTACAATACGTCGGAGACCGGCATACTATCCAGGAGGGTGGTATGTGGGTCGCCGCAATCCCAAAGTGCCATTCCTTTGAATCAAAGGCATGCATAGGAAAATTTCCTATAGGATTTGAATCCTCCAAAATTCCTTTACTTTTCCTCCAATTCAAAGGAGCCCTTAGATTTTACGAGTGTTTTGCTGTTTTGCGCATACTTTCATTCTCACCATTGATATGCCTATTTTGGGAATTCTGTGTTGAGGGCAATCTGTGATGGACATAGATAATTATTTCGCTACCATGCCCAGAATGATGATAAAATCGCAGCAAGATGTAGGCTGCAGAAAAAGGTATGCAAGCAAGTCTTAAGTAGATGTTCGCTTACAAAAATGTTTATCAAAAGAACACCTTCCTTGAATGCTCCCTCACGAAAGATGAACAAGTTCCACGTAGTGATACACTAAAGGGCGCTGAAGGAAACTGATGAGTAGATTTAATTTTAACTATTCAAGCAACGTTGGTGGTGAGGATCAAGAACCATTTGCTGCGTCCTTTGAACAATTTGAACATAGTTTGCAGTAGCACAAGGATTAAGTGATAATTATGTGAGCTATCAGGTACCGTTGTATTCGTATCGATCCCATGTAGAGAAATCAAATTCACAAATACTCTAGCTACAATCGGGTCCTGGGAAAATTCTATAAGAAAATAACGGACCAAATTTGCTGATGCAACGTATATTAACCCCACTATTAGGAACGGTTTATGGATTTGAATGTACTGTCTATGGTGAAGTGTGTAAAATCCAAAATACTGCTAAACTCATTTGTTTGCTGTTAATATGTGAAAATCGTTGTTCTGGAGAGTTTATTGCATAGGTTGGTAGAAAAATCAATCTAAAAGAAAAAAAGACATTAATATGACAATATCAAACACTACATTAAGTACGGATAAGTTTACAGGATTTCTTACCATCAAAATAGACTACCCTAGATGAAGTTTGCTCTCCAGCAAGTACATAAAGAAACATTAATACACTTTGTGATCATTACATATCACGAAATCCTCCAAGGCAAGCCTCACGCAGAAGGCAGTGGCAAATCATAACATTCCTTGGCCAGACGAACACACTGTAACCAATGTAGCACCTCCGCATTAGGGTCCTTCTCCAGAACCACGTCTCTAACAGCAATCTGGATTGCACCACGGTACATGACAATCCTCCCTCGAACCCTCAACAGAGTGCCGAGACGTATCACCTCTGACATTGTCAGTGCCATCTCTCCAGTTGGATCAGAATTTAGGGTCCTAGATGAACTGTTTGCATTCATGTACTGGTGGTTCAGCCACAGAACACATGGTACACAGCTAGTGCCATCATCAAGCAGGAAGCGGAGAAACTTTTCCCTGTGATCACGTGAAACCACAACTCCGACAACCTCGGCGCGAGCAACTTTACGGCCACAGCGAACAAAGGAAGGTGGCGAAGTGTGTCGGACAGTTAGCGAGAGAAGATCGGCAGCCAGAAGCTTGACGTGCACAAGATGAAGGGAGTCCATGCTCATCTGCAGACAACCTATCAAGTTCATAGAAGAGATGTAACTAGAGCTTCACAGTTGTTATCACATAAGACGAAAAGGAAAGCAGAAAAAAGGGCAGATTTCCTCAAAGTAACCGAACAAACATAATGAAATCTAGACGTATATCAACTACACCACTCAAGATTCCTTGCGGAGTATCGTGATCCTGCAGAACCAACTACATTACTACCTTTGTTTCTCACTAATGCTTCTAACCACTGTGTGCTCCTGTGAAAAAGAGAGGGGAGGGGAAGAGAAAAATAGAGGGCACGGTAGGGAAGCCTCGTACCTTGCTGCTGGGCGGCGTTGGAGCAGGGCGCTGGAGCAGAGCAGAGCAATAGGAGTGGATGGGGCAGAGCAGAGGAGGGCGAGCACCACCGGCGTTGGAGCCGTCCCTCAAGAACCCTAGGTGGGTGCGGCTCTCTCTTTCTGGGCCGCCGGGGCCTGTACGCTCGCACCGCTAGTTTTGTCCCACATAGCTAAAATGTAGTGTTGATTTCAGCATAGGTGCTCCTGTTAAACTCTCCGCATACATCAACTCTTGCCTCGTCAGTAGGATGATTAGCATTACTACAGTCTACAGGTATGCATGCAGTCTGCTCTGCTTGCTACCGCATCGCTACCCGGCTGCATAGCCGCGACACATCCGACGGCCGCACAGGCTTGATCAGGAACTCCTCCGCCCCCTCCTCCAGGCACCGCCGAATCCTCGTCGGCGAGTTCTCCGACGACATGATCACCACCGGGATCTCCCTCAGCTCCACCGACTCCTTGACCCGCTTCAGGAGGTCGTACCCGGTCATCTCTGGCATGCAGTAGTCCGTGATGATCATATCCACATTCCGATTCTGTTACACACAAGGACTTGATTTGTTCAGTACACGCGTTATTTTCAAAAGGAAGATATCCAGTGACGCTTCTCAAATCTGACATCTTCCTGTCATAAACATACCAGGCTGAGCACCTCCAATGCTCTCTTGCCACTGTCCACCGTGGTAACTGCAAGCCAACAAAGGAAACTTTAATCAGTTTTCAGAGCAGGACTTCTTCTTTCTTCTGACAAGACACGAGAAACGTTTCTACAAAAGAAAACTACTTCTTCAGATATATGAACTGCTAGCTAGCATGCTGACAAAGTTCGCACTTCCTTAATCTCAGCTGCAGTACATTCAAGTCCTGAAATGGTACCTCGATATTTGGAGCTGCGGAGGAGCCTCGAGATGACGGCACGGTCGACGATGCTGTCGTCGACGGCAAGGACGTGGTGCTCCGGCACTGTCGTCGACATTGGACAGTAGTAGAGAATGGAGCAGCAGACAAACTTGTTGCGGATTGACAAGTGGTTGGGCAAATTGGCAACAAGGCGCAGAACTTTATACAGGGTGGGTTAGTGAGGGACTGGCCACAGAGCAGAAAGAAGAAGAAAGAACGAAATGAGATGTAACCAAATAGGGAGAGCTGGTGGTGCAGCGCTGGCCGACGCGCCTACCCGACTATCCAAATCCCAAGTTTTCTATTTGGGTTTCTCGGGTCCCCAGGTAATTATACTGGTACCTGTTGCACATGGCACAGTCGAGCGCTGCGACCCCAGGCAACTGATGATGAGTTCCTCATCTAACAAACAAGCATTAACAAGTCAACAAGTGTGCGTGCGTGCGCGCGCGCGTGTGTGTGAGAGAGAGAGATAGAATAGGGGGCTAAATAAGATCGAGATGCTCGATCTCATCCATTCGCATTCCTGATTAGATGAGACACGCTCATATGGTTTTGTTCTAACTACATAAGATCCAGATATTGAGTAGTATACTGATTTGGTAGGCTAATCTCAAGTCTTGGCTAATCTCTACTGCTCCCCCACATCCCGGTACATAGTAGCATTAGGCAGGCAGGCTTCTTTTACTTTGATGATTTTGCCTCGCGTTACATGTCTAATTTGGATATCTTGAGTGAAGTAACTTGGCTAGATTCACTCTCGATATTGCCAACAAAAATTATTGTCCAACCATTGAATCAACAGTCACACCAACGGAGAAGGTTTAAAGTATGCAATGCAAGGTGCGAACATGGAAGCAAAGTTCAAAAGGCATTTTTAGGGAATGCCACTCTTACGGGCACCATGTAATGTGCATATATCCACCCGGACCGCAACCAACAGTAGGTGCACTAATCCATCCATGCTGAACAATAACAAATTCTGAGGCATCAGAAAAAAATTTAATCACGCACGAACTATGCACATTCAGCACACCCAAAATGCTTTCGACAGGGAATCTTTCGGATAGCTTTTTCTAGTTCACAGCAACTACTACTCCCACCACGTTCTACAATTGAATTGGCAGAAGCATGCAATAATTCATAGGCTAATCAAAATATAAGAACTCGGAGATTCTGAAACATGATGCCTGACCTGAAGATGGATGGTGGACAAGCCCTTTTTTTAACTCCTGGAGTCAGTTTCTCTGCATCTGGACTGCCATTCAGAAGCCGACATCCAGGCTCCAGCAAATGGCTTGCGATGGCAACGTGATTGGTCGCGGAAGAGGGATTGCTGCTGCTGATCAATCTTGGGGTCTGCTCTTGTTGCGAAAACCACGAGGCACGCGTGAAAGCGTAGATCTAATCTGAGGATACCGTAAAATTGGCAATGAGAGATATGATATTTTTAATGTGGTTCGGTCACGAGGCCTACATCTACGGGGCTTAACTACGGGCATTCCTCCCCATTTATTAACTCTCTTTCAAGTTACATTGTGTTGGCTTGGTTATATTATTTGGTATCCCCCTCCTTATATAGGAGGCCAGGATACATGAGTCTAATTCTAACTCTATTCGTATCCTATTAGGACTCCTTCCATAGTATCCTATTACAATACTACGCCTTCTCTAGTTCAATTTGTAACACACTCGTACATATATTCGATATAAACTCAATAAACTCCACCTTGACGAATATGTCCTTCGCCACCCTGAAGATGTCTTGTTCGAACCTCCTTGCACCTTGGACTTGAGATTCACCTTTGCAGCTCAATGTCCAAAACTACCGATGAGACTCCATTGCTACTCCCTGATTCCACCACGACTCCACCTGCAATTGTACTTCCTTCTTCATTCTAAAAAAACTTTACAGTCATATCCTGAGTCATCTCACTAAGTCAAATTCACAATTGTCTCATCTTTCCTTAGACAGTTTTTCCAAACCATCTTTACCTGCGTGCGTCTTCAGCCGCACGCCTCGCCACAATTCCCGTGTCGAGCCTCCGTAGCCTTGGTCGAAGATCTCCTATATAGCTAGCCCACACTTCTTTTAACCCCGCTTTTTCCCTCCATCAATTTATCCACAATTGATGCCGAGTCCCACGCCCTCACCTTCGGACCACCGAGTACTCTGCTCCTCCGGATCACGTGTTCTCCAGATTGCCTGTAAGCTTCAACTCCTGAGATCTCGTCCCTTGAAGCCTCCCCCTAACCCCTGCTTATATAGCAGTCCTTGGACCCTCAAATCTAAGCCGGACTCCTATTCTGAGTCACTTTTCTTCCAAAATTTGGAATCCACTTCGAATTGGAGCAAAAACAGATTTAATCCCGAAATTTAGCTAGAAAAACCTTCCAAAACGCGTCCTAGGCCTCTCCCAAGGCTCCTGGGCTGCCCCCACGCGTCCTGAGCCCCTCCTGGGCCTCCCCGAACCCCTCCAGCCCCACCTAGGCCACTCCCGGGCCCCGCCAGACCCTGCCGAACCCCTCCCGGTCTCGCCCGAGCCTCCCCCGGGCCTCTGCCGCTCCTTCGGGCCCGCCTCAGGCCGCTCCTGGGCCGGCCGAGCCCTGCCTGGGCCGACCGGGCCAGCCCCGGCCTCCTCCTGCAGGCCGCCTCCGCCCCGGGCTGCCCCCGTCGCCTGAGCCGCACGCGCTCTCCTGGGGCGGGCAACCCACCTGGGCCGGCGCCCTGCCCCACCTGGGCCATGCCGGCAGCGCCTTGGGCCGCCGCCCCGCTTTGCCAGGCCGGCGCGCCCGGGCCGCTAGCCGCGTGCGTGGACCGGCATGCCTGGGCCGTGCTAGGCTGCTCCGCACGGTGGCGAGCCGTGGCCGACCGGCCGCCGTGTCCGACACGTTTTTTTTCCTTTCTCGCTCCACCTCGCGCCAAAGATTTTTTCACAAAAAATTGTGAAAAAATACCTGTGCCTTTTGAAGCGAATTTTCACGACCCGCTTCAGGCTCCACCTCGCCTTGTACACGCGTCGCCGTCCTCCGTCTCGTACTTGCCGGATTCTTCTGCACCGCCTCAAGATCTACCTGAACCTCGCGCCCTGATACCACTTGTTGTGAAAACCACAAGGCACACACGGAAGCGTAGATCTAATCCGAGCACACCGCAGAATTGACAATGAGAGACACGACCTTTTTAACGTGGTTCGGCCACGAGGCCTACGTCCACGGGGCTTGACTGCGGACGCTCCTCCCCATCTATTAACTCTCTTTCAAGTTACATTGTGTTGGCTTTGTTACATTGTGTGGTGTCCCCCTCCTTATATAGGAGGCCAAGATATATGAGTCTAATTCTAACTCTATCTGTATCTTACTAGGACTCTCCTCTAATACCCTATTACAATACTACGCCTTCTCTAGTCTAATTTGTAATCCACTCGTACACATATTCGATACAAACTCAACAGCTCCCTTTTTCTCTTTATGAAATATTTTACCAGTTTATACTTCAGAGTGCTAGAGCACGAGCCGCTGCTTATGAGTAAACATCAAGGAACAGGAGCATAAGGTCAACTCAAGAAAAATGCAATTCAGCCGTTGCTTTTGAGAAACATAAGAACTAGAAAGGCTAATGTCAACCGAGTGATATAGTACTTTCGCTTGAGCTTCCATTCAAATTTGCTGCTGAGTGCAAAGTTGTATTCTTACCCTGTCAGTCGAAACAAACCAGATATGGTTTCGACATCCGGTATGATTGCGATATGAAGTGCCGTGAGATATTTTCCTCTTCCCTACTAAAAGTTCCATCAATTTTATGATTCACAGGCCTTCAAAACGGTACAATTTTAGGTACCTGAAGCAATAATCTACAGAAAAAATGGCATAATAAAGATATGAGTCACATGGTATAGTGCTTAGTGTTCTTCAACTTCGAGGCCACATATTATTGATTTGCATTAAAAAATTGAATTAAGAGTAAATTATCTGCATAACACAACATATGTCAGCCAGATTGCATTACGGAGCACATAAGATCCCTCGTTTCAGGCTGCACAAAAGAAGAGTTCACATCAAGTATTAGTATTTTGGCATGTCATCTCAAAATTTTAATAGGTCGACATACACTTAACCACGGTACTACTTGTGATCGACAAGATATTTAGAATTTGGGATCAATACTTTATGCAAGTCATACATGTTACGGGGATTTGAAGCATCTACCATGACCTGCCGACCAATGACTGCGGGATCGTAACAGGTCATTGACAACTGGCAGCATGAATACGATGTTGCACAACTAAGATGTTAATTACAGTGCAGGATATCAGGCAAGTAATGGCTAATGAGATAAGCCTTGTGCGACATGGTTCATCTAGAGTGAGGAGTGACAGACTGACAGTTCTCAAGATATGCTATCGCACAAACCACTGAAATATGCCCAAATTTCATATATGACAAGTTAATGACCGTACAACAGCAAGAAGAGAGTTTAAGGAAAACACGACAATATGGTAGTATTAATTTGAACTGAGCTATAGTTCTATTATCAATACTGGACCATATACAAAGTAGTATCACACATATGGTAACATGAGATATTTCTATCTGAGTTAACTAGTGTAGTACCTCTCCGATGGGGTTGCCTCAGAACATGGATGGAAGAGAGCTTTCAGAGAGTACCATTAGTTCTGTATGATAGCTCCAGGATAAAGATAAGAAGAACATCATTAATCCTTGGAATAATGAGAACCTTAAAAATTCATAAGCCACAAAAAACAGTACCAATTATTGCAGAGAAAAAGAAAAATAAAATTACAAAGGATATGAGTATTTGACAAAAGTAGGAAAAATCTTTGACAAATGACAAGATATATGCTGTACTAACTTGAAATACACTAGCAGATTCTCTCTCTTTTGTACTCATTACCAAAAAGGAACCTTCTGCTGTTTGCATATGCTATACACAAAAAATGCAAACCTCTAATAGACTAAAACCCTTCAACTCATACAAAAAAGGGCAGACACGAGAAGCACTCGTGTAAACTACCACTGCCTAAAAGAAGAACAGCTGGCACTGTAACATATTATACAGGGGATATTGGTGGCAGTATGTTTACCCAAATATACAGAACTATACATATGTATACACATGTTTACTTCAAACCAATGTTTTTTAGAAAAAGAACCTCTGAAAGACAGCCTTATCTTTCAACAAATCACAGATTCTCGACAGCAAAATGCAAGAACTTTGACGATTCCACTCCAAGCGCAAGCAACTTAATTCAGAGGTGATTCCATTTTGTTCACCTCTAGATGACGACTTTTGAGAACTCTCATACCACTTTGTACAAAAACTCCATATATTGGACTTCTTGACCTCGTTCTCTGACCACACAAAACTTGCAACAACAATGCTTACTCAAACTTCGGTTGTTGCACTTCTCCAGTATTAAAAGCTTTACCAAACGCACAACTGAACCAGCTTCAGTTGCAAGCCTTTAGATGCTCTTGCGAGGTTGCTCAGTAGTTGGCTGTTCTACTGCAGCACGTGCAGTCATATCATTTTATCTGCTTTGAGTATCAGTAGCAGCTGATGAAGGTAGATGAGCATTAAGACAGGTTCGGTATACTGCACATCAGCTAGCTCGGACATCAGGTTTGGTGTACTGCACATCAACTAGCTCGGACACAGTATTGCTCCCGGTGCTATTACTGATTGTGAATACTGGTTTCCTCTGCTGAAGCCCAGCTACTCGGTGCCACTTCAAATTCATCGTTTGTCCCCATTGCGGAATCTCTCCAAGAAGAATCTTTTGCATAAAGTTCCACAGAAGGCTTTGGTCCCAGAGCAGTTGTAATTTTCATCTATCCCAAGAGGATCGATGGGATTATTCTGCAGCAATCATATCAAGCCAGTAAGTAGAGTTCAGCTACTCGTTGTGCAAGGTTCCAAAAAATCATAACTCACCTCAGTAAAGAAGATAGACGTTCAAAGCCACATCTGAGGGTGTGGGACTCACCTTATGGCCGTCATCCAAGTCTTCAACATCCTCTTTCATTGTCATCAAATTAACTGTCATTTGTTTCCTTCTCCTTGGGGGAAACTGAAGAATAAGAGGCATCAATTAACAAAGATCCACATTTTATTTTCTTCAATGAAGTGACAGCACAGATTCGATGAGTATAGCTGTAATGTGATAATGTCGAATAATCCATACAAGAATTATTGAACTGTTTCCTTTTTCTTTTCCCTTTTTAGTAGCACCGTTACTGTCAAAGCACTCTTTTTTTATTTCTATTTTTAGGAAGTGGAGAACATATCACCATATCGGACACTATCTTTAGCCCATTTTAGTCAATTTTTTAATGCATTACATATCACCAATGGAGTGAGTGTGGATTGTTCTATGCAAAACTACATATTTCAGAACTAAATGTTTTCTTTTCCATCCAAAACAAGCCAGCACAGCAAATAACAGCAATAACTTGGTTCTGATTTCAGAAAGTTCTTTTCACAGGCATTCACCTTTTCTCCTTTCAGCATCTGTAGGAAGTTCTTGGGGAGACTCCATGAAGCTGATGTCATGACAAGATGCCACAGAGCTGGAATTACCACGATTTGAGCTACTGTTTCTTCACTGTCAACCTCATATGGGGAGATAGAATTAATTGGCTTTTCATCTTTTGGCTTGAAAAATCCTTCTTGAAGACCAAGGAGACTTGTTGTGTGGATCTGTGAAGTATGCCTAACAGAACCTGAATAGTTAGAAAAATTCTCAGCATCACTGTCAGCATCTAGAGATATCGAGGTCCCCTCAAAACTGATGATGCCGTTGTAAAGTATCTCAGATGACAATCTCTCTGCACCTTGAAGAGTCTCTGCCATAATGGCATCTGGAATATCTTGAGACCCTGAATTATTAAAATGATTTTCAGAGGTCGCTTCCTGGCGGGCCGTGTAAATATCTTCAAACCCGAAAATGGTTTCATCTTGTTGCTGAGGAGTTCCTTCCTGATCAACGCCCAACGGTTCAGTCAAGTTGACCTCTGTAGAACACAAGGATGACTTTGCATTGCCTAAATCTTTTTCAGCTTTGGAACCCTCATCTGGATAAACCAAAATATCCTCAAAACTTAAGGGGTCCTGAGATTCAGGTTTTGCTTTTTCGTTGAAGCAATGGCTGTCCACTGTGTTGCGAAGATCTGAAGCATAATCAGCAGCCAAAGAACTTTCAGCATCACTAATATCTTCAGGAGACATGTAAGTCCTGTGGAGTAAAATCATCTTTATCTCGGGACTCGGACAAACCATGCTGAGCAGCTTGCAAAGCTACAATTGATATTTTCTCACCATCTTGACGATCACCAATTATATTGGTCAAATAATTTTCAGCATTGTTGACTTCCTTAGGGGACATTTTAATCTCCTCAAAAGTAAAATCATTTTCACATTGCAGCTCAGAGAAACCCTGACAAGTTTGCAATGGTTCAAATGCATCAACTACTGGAGCAAATGAAGAGGACAATAAGTTCAAGTGTTTATCTGATTCTCAGATGCCATTGCTTACATCTGGAGCTACAGTAGTACCCAAAAAGTTTGAAGAAACCAAGTAGTGAACCAGCAGTTTCCATCATGTTGGTCTCTAGAATAAATTCAGCAGTCATTGGGTTGTTTGTATAATTTTCTGTACTGTTCATGTTGTGAAGTATCAGAGAGTTCCTCTCACCAGAGCTGAAATCACAATCATTTTCTGGTTCAGAAGATGTGCCACCTCTGAGAGTTTCAGTCATGTTGACCTCTGAAACACATGAAGATGACCTGGAATAGAGTGAAAATATTACAGAGTTTATGGCCTCATCTGAAGATACGAGACTTTCCTCAAGAGGAAAAGTAACTTCCTGTGATGTTTCAGATGGAGCTTGTTTGTGATCGTGAAGAGATTGAATCCCATTGCTGTATGGGATACATTGAGAAGATCCAGAGTTGTCAGCCAAATTTTCTGCACTTCTAACCTCATCTAGCAAGATGGGAGTATCTAGAAAAGTGAAAGCCATTTCATCTTCAGACTTAGAAAGTCCTCCATGACCAGCAAAGGGTGCTTCGACTTCCACTTCATCATTATTGATCTCATCTGAAGATAAGAATATTTCTTCAGAATGACAGACGCTTTCGTTTGGTAGCTCAGACAATGCTTCCTGACCACCTTGAAGAACTTCCCTTACATTGGCATCTGGAATGAATTGCACAGACATCGAATTACTTCTCGAATTTTTAGCGTTACAATGATCATCTGAAGAGGTGACAGCAAGCTTCAGATGGTTAAATGCTCCCTCGTCTTCTGATTCAGACAAAAAACTTCCTCGACGGCTCCATGAACTTCGGTCATATTGACCTCTTCACCGCATAACAAAAGTTCTGATGTAACAAATGAATCTTCAGCAGTATCAACTACAAGTGGATCTGGAAAAGGTTCCTTCTCCAGGTTAAAAGGTAGGCCCTTCTGCTCATGTAAGTGCAAGTCAGATGTTTCATCCTCCTCTGAGTCCTCATCACCCTCTGCAAGATGTGGCGCAGTTCAATTCATGACTGACTGTAACAAAGTTGACAACTCCAGGAACTTCCATCGTCTTGGCATCTTGACTGCATAAAGAGAACTCTGGAGTTCCCAAGCATTGTTCAGTCGTACTGACTACAAGTGCACCTTGCAAAGCTTCCTCCTCCAGATTGATGGGTGTAACATTCTCCTCTTTTGTGTTTAGTTCGCATGTTTCTTTCTCCCTGGCATCCTCACCATCCTCCACGGCTAACTCTGGAGAGGATAAGAAGCTTAACTCAGGACTGACCTTAATAAAGCTGTCACTTCCAGTAACTTCCATTTCCTCAGTCTCTTGACTGCATAAAGAGAACTGTGGAGTCCCCACGGAGTTTTTAATATTATCGACTGCAAGTGTGCGTACTAAAACTTCCTCCAAATTAAAGGGTGTCCTGTTTTCCTCTGGTACACGGAACTTGGGCAATCCGTTCTCCTCAACTCCCTCACCAAGCAGCTCTGGCCTCTGGACGAAGGTTCAATTTAGGACTGACTGTATCAATGTCAACTATAGCTGCACTTCTAACCTCATCTAGAAGGATGGGAGCATCTTGAGAAGTAATAGCCATTTCATCTTCAAACTTAGAAAGTCCTCCCTGGCCAGCAAATGGTGCTTCGTCTTCCACCACATTGGCATATGAAAAGTACAAATTTGAGATGCTTGAATAGGCTTCATCATTATTGAAACAAAAACAGATTGTCCAGTTGTGCATCAATTCATGACATCAAAGGAGCCAAGTAATGATCACCAAATAACTCTGGATCCTAATTTGCAAAAAGGAGGAGAATTGCGCAAGGAGTGATCACTAATAAATACTCCGATTCCTAATTTGCTCCATGAGAAGTACTCATCCGTGACCGTGACTACTAGCAACAATGAGTTGACTGCTCGCGCATAAAAGCAAGCAAAGACCTGAAGCCCCCCTCCTGGATCAATCTAGGGAGAGAGGGGCAAGCAAAATCTCACCTCGAGGTTGAAGGAGACGAAGGCGAGGTTCCGGCCGACGCGCCGTGCCGCCGCCGCTCGCCTCACCAGGCGCGACCGTACGGTTGCGTCCTCCCCACCGCGTTTTCCCCGTCACCATTGTCGCCGGAGGCCTCTCCTCGCCTGCACCAACCTGAAGCCACGGCCTGGAGGCGGGACGAGACGCCGGAGACGAGTCCGGCGGCGGCCATGGGTGGGTGGTGGCCTTTTGGGTGGGAAACGGGAACGAAAATTTGGACCAATTAGAAACGAGGCCACTACTACACTACCTTCCTTTTTTGGTAAAATGATCTTGCCCGCTAAAACATAGCAAAAAGATGCAAAAGCTAGGGTTGCCAGTTATTTTATTTGTTTCAGTCTTCATTTATTCGTTTTCAGAAAATCAGCACCAGTACTATAAAATGATTTGGCAAGGCTAGGTTTTCATTTGCATCCAAGCTAGCATGATAAGTGGAGCTGTGCCATGCCAGCCCACAAAAGACAAAACTTGTCTAGTGCCAACTGCCCAATTGCCACCTTTCATAGGTTTAAAGAAAAACAAACCAGTTTGCCTCGCTAATGATGCAATATGATAGTTGAGATATATTCTCCTGCTTTTTTCTTCTTGAGTTTTGATATGAAAATGGTACCTCAGCCCACAGGAAGTCAGAAAGAAAATGTAGCCTGTACCTTTCGGTATATGTCTGAAGAGTCAGGTGCTTCCAGTGCCCACATTGAGTTCAACACGGTTCATATATTTGAACCAAATCAGGAACATTCGGAATCTACACATCATAAAAGGTTCAAGTAGTACGAGCAGTAAGCTAATAGACTGACAAGAACAGATGGCCTATGAGGTATGATAAAAATGTGCTCTGTTGCATGGGGAACGATGCTTGCAAGAGTAGAGTAACATGGGGCACTCTATTTGTATATGTTCAAGACACCTTTCAGTCTTGCAATATTGCAAGACGAACTGAAAATTAATGTAAATACAAAGATGAGTACAAATAAATACAAAAAAACATTCATTCTTCAATGCATGCCCTGGATGCCACATCAACAAGGAAGATTGAAATTCATTCATCTCCGATATGGAAGCTCAATCGCGAGTCCTTTTGATCTTTGCTGCAGCAACTGGCTCAGAACTACTACCAGCAGCAGCGGCTTCTGGATCATACTTCTGCATCCATCCATCAGGGTATACAGCAATTAGCTAGTATAGACAGTAAGAAAGAAAGAAATAGTGTGGTCCGTTATTCTTTCTGTACAAGAATAAATTAACCACATCATCTTTATATGTTCATTTAGATTTTATAATGTGTCTGTGTGCAGACCTCGATGAGCTTTTGCATGTTCTGGTGGCTGCCCCTGAACTGTCCAATCTTAGCCTTTCTTTCTGCTACAAGCGTTTTCAGCTTCTGCTGGTCCCTGACATCAACTGCACGCATGCAAAATTAAACAGACTGATCATCGTCATTGCTGAAACAGTTGTACCAACTGATGCGTGATATTTCTGGTGCATTTCAGAAGGTGATGATATTGATTGAAGGGCAGAGTTTCATGCATAAGCCAATCAAATGCAAACTTACACATTTTTTGGAACCGGGAAAATGCTGTGAAGATGATTGTAGCTAAGGCAGGTACGGCGAGTAGAGGAAGCAGCAGCTTCTTGTGCCAGCCCACAATGCGCCGTCTTCTCGCCGTCCAATAGGCATAGATGAACGCAAGAACCTGGCAATTAAATAGCAGATCAACGAACTAATCTAACTTTACGCGCGCGATTGATCAAAGTTATTTCTTAACTTCGATTTAGCCCTTGAAAAATCTGCAAGTGCATGATCTGTAGAGAGTTGACGCAGTTAGCGCATGTGTATGTAAAATGTGGACAAGAGAGGCATCAAGATCGACAAGAGCTAGCAACAAGATGAAGACTGAAAGAGAGGCAATGGCATGATAGAGAAACCGGATATTATTTCGTGTCCTTGGAAAAATGTCAATATGCTACGCATGATTGAATGAACAATGAATTGAACCTTTGAAAAGGAAAAGAATGGAGAAAAAAGAAGTGAGCTTGGGTTTCAACGCACCTCGAGGCTGAGCGAGGTGAAGACGATGTTCCGCCGGACACCGCGGGCGCCCGCTTGGCGCCTCTGGATGCGAGCCCTGACGTCGGCCTCCTCGTCGGCGATGGCGAGCAGCCGCCGCTCCACCATGGACGGGTCCCCCGCAGCGTCGCCGAGCTTCCACCAGACGCCCGAGAAGGAGCCCGTGCGGGCCAACCGCTTCGCCGGCGGCGCCCCCGCCATCGATCGCTGTACGAACTTAGGAGTAGCTAGGAGAGATAAATGGCAGGAGCTCGATCGCTGGCTTGATTCAACTCCATGGAAAAAATGCGCCTTCAGCAGAATGGAGGAGTTATCCACCGCATCGGAATCCAGCTGCAAGTCAAAAGGGAATGAATGCACTAACTAGTAGGGAAGTACAACAAGAAAAGGGAACCAGTCCATCTAGTTTTGCTTTCACGAAAGAAAATATTATCTTAAATTTAATTTGCACAACTCAGTCGTCGTCGTCATTTATTTGCTGAAACTCCAGGCGCACAAGCTAGTTAGTTTGCTGCATTAAGGGCCATCTCTCGCTTTTCTATTGGAAATTTAATGTGGTCGATAAGTGGTGTAATGATCGAATGTCACCATCAGTATGAGTGTCACAATAATCAAGTTCCAAAGATTCTATGTTCCTACTCGATGGTGAGCACGTCAGCCGGTCAGCGAGCGGGTGCATAGTTGAGCACCACTACCACGAGTACTCAAGCACAGCTGAACTTCAGTATTACCTTTCTATGCCCTTTTTTCCAATTAGTTCATGTGTTCCAAACAGGACCTGAAATCGGGTATGATTGCAAAAACAAGCTTCACAGCTGGCAACCACAACAACAGGGGTCTAAACAAGTCCCAGACGAGAGATCATCGAATTAAACATGGACATCAGACCATAAAAGCCAAAATCCAATTCCAAATCGAAATGAACAGTATCCTGTCCAAAGCAGGAACGCGATAATAGTGTTACATGAGCTGGTCCTAAGATATATATACAGTTCATGTCACCACCCAAAGCAACGAAACCACTTCTTTTAAGTTACAGCAATACAGTCAAGCCAAACATTTCAACTAAAAACCACACGAAGAGAGCTCCGGTAGACATCATGATCAAACACACAGTGCCTTCTCCAACGCTCAGATTAGATCGGCGACATTCATTGGCATTTCATCGATTTGTGTGCTGTAGTACTGCTCAATGTCTCTCAGTATACGGATGTCATCCTTGCGGACGAAATTGATCGCCACACCCTGCAATGGCACACAAACATTTCTCGTGACATCAAAATCAGCTCATTATAAGTCAAGCAGCAATTGTGTCCAAGCGAAATCATTTCCTCAAGCACATAATTGGCTAGGAACATTTGAGATGCAGGGAGCAAACATTTAGTTCAGATTAGCCATGTCTTAAATGTCCACTTTCTCTAGAGTTCAAACAAAAATGTGATAAATTATTGAATTTACTTAAATAGTCTTCATTATTGACGACATGGCATTGCCCAAGAATTGTAATTGTTGGTTTGATTGTGTTGAGCAACACCAACACTAGAATCAAATTATCTAGTATGAACTAAACACAGGTAAGTAGAGGAGACGCGGTACAATAAAAGGGGTGCCTAAGTTTTGCAGCACGAATGTCTAACTTTACCTTGCGCCCAAAACGTCCAGAGCGACCGATGCGATGGATGTAAAGCTCACGATTATTCGGGAGGTCATAATTAATGACAAGAGAGACCTGAAGAAATGGAAACATTCATAGTCAATACTCAAGATAAGCATCATGCAACCATGTTTGAAGAACCAACAAACGGAAGCTTAAATTATACAACAAGACTTGCCTGCTGAACATCCAGCCCTCGAGCCCAAACATCTGTTGTGATTAGAACACGAGTTGAACCCTCCCTAAACTCTTTCATAATGGCATCCCTTTCCTTTTGAGGCATGTCACCATGCATAGCTGATACCGTGAAGTTGTTGGTGCGCATTCTTTCAGTAAGCCAATCCACCTGGCCAAAAGAGAATTATCATTTTAGTATGTGAACAATCAATGATGTCAATAGCGCATAGTTAACAAAGCTGGACATCCTTTAAAAAGAAGCTGGAGAGGACTGTACATACTTAGGTCAAAGAAACACATTGTTGCAATTTAACGGAGTAATCAATAGCAAACCCAGAACATCAACTGAAACAGGCTTAGACACAAGTAAATTCTTGCACTGACCAACATGGATCAGGAGAAAAGGAGTAACACCCAGATGCAGCAAAAATGTGAGATACATATGCTATGTCCGTAAGGAAAAACAAGAATTTGGTGTAGAAAAAATGCCAACTGGAGTAGAGTGAGTAGAATAATAGCAGTTTTCTGGTGGCAAGCGTATGAACAATAAAAATAATTCAACTCCGCTGTACATTACCTTTCTCTTAGTATTGCAGAAAATGACAGCTTGGGTGATGGTCAGTGTATCATAAAGATCACACAGCGTATCAAACTTCCATTCCTCTTTCTCGACAGCAACAAAGAATTGTTTGATGCCCTACAAACATGACATGGAAAATGTAAGTGCTAAATAAGATAAAATGCAATAAAGCAAAACAAGTAATTATGTTTACCTCTAAGGTCAACTCATCACGCTTTACAAGGATCCTGACTGGGTCAGTCATGAACTTGCTAGTTATCTCCAAGATGTCATGGGGCAAAGTTGCAGAGATCAAAACAACCTGTGTACAGTTCAATATGAGATATGTCAGGGAGATGACATTGTTTCTAGTCATCAACTACAGGCCCAGTGCTTATGTTATGTTTTAACTCCAAAATGCTCATGATTCTCATTGTCTGTTCACTGCTTCAGGAATGTGACAAATGTTCAACTGATAACATGCGGAAAAAATAAATGCAGAAAAAAAGGTAAGAAAAAACCGAGGAGCACAGAAAGCTGTCTGTGTAGGTGAATAATAAACCATACAGTGGCTAGCTGTAGGCAAGATGACTGAAGTATGAAAGTGTAAAACATGGGTAATATAGAGGTAAAGGAGATTAAAAAAAAATACAGTCAGCTGACAAACTGACTTCTGTGTTGGAAAGAATCAACATGCTGAGAGGACAGACTGAAAAACTATGCAAAATAGCTGGTTGGGAAAGGTTTAACCTCTGAGACCGACCTGAAGTTCTGGGGGCAGATATCTGTAGACATCATATATCTGATCCTTAAAGCCTCTGCTCAACATCTCATCGGCTTCATCCTATTATGAATGCATGTTAGCCTCGTCGAATTTGAGCAAATAAGAAAAATAAATGCAATATGACAAGAGTAAACTAACCAGAACTAGGAGCTTGATGGCTCTTGTACGCAAGGTCCTTCTCTTGATCATATCACAGACTCTGCCTGGAGTTCCTGACACAACTTGCACTCCAGACTCAAGCTTCCTAATATCCTCACCGATACTTTTGCCACCGACACAAGCATGCACATCCACGCTCATGAAGTTACCAACAGCTTGCATTACTCTCTCTGTTTGTGTAGCAAGTTCTCTAGTTGGCGACAGTATCAATGCCTGCACCCTACAAAATCAACGTTATACCCGATATAAACTTGGAACAAGTGCTATGTGCATTATACAAAGCTGATGCATTGCAGGAAAATTTCCAGTAAATGATGATGCATCACAGTAACAGCACAGAAACTCGGACTGACAGGCACAAGGATTCCTACAAAATACACACACACACACACACACACACACAAACAGCAGGAGACATGATGTACTTATTGGCCAACTGAACAATTCGTCTAAAGCTACAAATCGATTGCCATCACCTAAGCCACTATCCTAGCCCTGCTAAAGTCCATGGAACAGTAAGGAAATCAAATATGCATCTAATGTCTCAAAACCGGATAGAATCAAAAGGTTTTAACACATTCCACAAATCTATGTCAAAATCACACATGCTACCACAAATCTACAATACAAGACAGCTGCCAGCGCCCTCAATGGTCCGCAACAATCTATGCGAAAAACATAAGTTCTAGTAGGGAGTGATAATACGGGCCAAGTAAGTAAATACTAAACATAATTGCTCCAACTAGCAAGGACAGGGTGCGATGTAACTAATTCATCCAGCCAAGCAAGCAAAAATAGATGGAATAATTAGGGAGGGGGGGGGGATTTGTAGAGGACGTACTCGCGGACTGAGGTGTCGACGATCTGGCAGACAGAGAGGGAGATCATGGAGGTCTTGCCGGTGCCGGACTGCGCCTGTGCGATGACGTCGCGGCCGGTGATGATGGGGAGGACGGCGCGCTGCTGGATGGCGGAGGGCTTCTCGAAGCCGTAGCCGTAGATGCCGCGGAGGAGCTCGTCGCGGATCCCCATGTCGTCGAAGCTGCCGACCACCTCGACGCCCGCGGAAGTCTCGAAGGTGAGGTTCTCGTCGTCCATGGCGCGGCCGCCGCCGGGGCCGCGCCTGGACGTGGTGGCCGTCATCGCCCCCGCCGCCGCCATTGGGCGAAAGCGAAACCCTAGGTGGAAACGTGGGGAGCAGGAGGAGGATGAGACTTTTTGCGCGAGGGTACCTCACCACTTGTGCTACTCTTTTCATATATAACTGGAAGGTCGGTTTGTGATGTGGTTGGTTGGATCACAAGGACTTCAGGGTTGTTTCTGTAAAACATATATTCAGTAACTAGTCCGGTCCAGGCCCGTTGTTGGGCTGATTTTCACTTTGCGTTTTACTGCTATGTTAGTTCGCCTGATTTTTACCTCAAAAAAAAAGTTCGGCTGATTTTCACTTTGCAGCCGAGTTGCATATATGCTGAAAAAAGAAAACACAGATCCATGTGGCATACATATGCCGGGGGAAAAAACAGATTCTAGCCCCAGTAGACCAGCGTTGGGGCTAGGAAGAAAGGCTACCCTTCCCGATTGGTGAAGGCGGCGAAAGTCTCGACGATATCGCCCGAGGAAGAAAAGAGAGTGAGGGTAACAACGTGCGAGAAAAGTGCAGTGGAAGGGACGACCGACAATGAGGGAGGAGAAGATAGTTGTGACATTGCAGGGTGAAGGTATTTTTTTAATTATTTCATTAATCTTGAATTACCAAAAATGTTACTTGCCTACCTTTCACTACTAGAAAAAAGGTCATCCGTTGCATATTATCACTGACGGGCAGGGAGAGGCCCGTCACAGTTGTTTGTTATCACTGACGGGCACCGGGTGAACCGTCAGTAGTGAATCTACCAGACGTTCCAATTTGCGTGGGGAAAGTCATCACTGACGGGCAAATATATGACCCGTCAGAGATTACACAGCTGCCGGCGACGAATCTTACCAGTGACGATCTTGTTTTTTTGCCCGTCAGTGGTACTTTAGTCATCATAGACGGGCGAAAAACCTGCCCGTCAGCGGTAACATTGTTACCGGTGACGGCTATTCTCAGTGACGGGCCTGTAGGACGAGCCGTCACCATTTTCTGCCTCTTCGCCTCCCAGAGCTATAAAAAACACATACCCCACCGAGCGTTTCATCTTCCTCTCGTTCATCTCTCCGTTCATCTTCCTCCCCTCACCGTCTCGCCACCGGCCGGATCCGCGATGGTGCGGGAGCAGAAGACCGAGGAGTTTCCTGAAAGCGCGTCCTCGAGGAAGAGGGCCCGCCACGAAGCTCCCCAGCAGGTACGTCGTTCTCCTCGCATCAAGATGTTGAAGGAGAAGGAGCAGATGGAGGAGGCGGAGCAGTTACGTCGTTCTTCTGGCGCGGAGCTGCGCGTCGAGCCCGTGGAGGAGGACGACGCCGCTGACGCCGTCGAAGAGGAACCCGTGGAGGAGGACGACGCCGCTGCCGCCGTCCAAGAGGAGCCCGTGGAGGAGGGGGACGCTGCTGCCGCCGTCGAGGAGGAGCCCGAGGACGAGGACGACGCCGCTGCCGCCGTCGAAGAGGAGCGGCAGCTCCAGGAGGCGATACGTCGGTCCATCAACTATGAACGCGCCAGGGCCGCCATCATAGCCGAGGAGGACCGCATGACGGCGGAAGCCGTGAAGGCTTCCCTCGCCGATGCCCGCGCCGCGGCCGCCGCCCCTGCCCGGGAGGGGAAGATGAAGGAGGTCGAGAAAGGAGGACCTTCTGGCTCGGAGCCGCGCGTCAAGAATCAGAGAAAGAAGGAGAAGATGGTGTGGGTTGTCGAAATGACGGACAACTGAAAAATTTCTTGTCTTGTATTTTGCAATCGGATGAAATGGATGAACTATCGATGGCGTACTAACTTCTTTTTTCACTATGGATGAATCGGATGAAATGGATGAACTATGGATGAACTATCGGATGAAATGGATGAAAAATTTCTTGTCTTGTATATGTGCATTGTTGATGGCGTTCTGTATTTTTTTTGAGCCCACAGAGCTCACCACTGACGGGTGAAACTCGTTCGCCCGTCAGTGGTATTATACCGTTGACGGTTGGAGAACGGCGGCCCGTCAATGATGACTTCCCCCGATTTTTCACTGAGCGGTTGTAGCGTTACCACTGACATTTCGTCAGTGACGGGCATAGAAGGCACGCCCGTCAGTGGTAAGCCTAAATTTTTTACTTTACACAACAACAACTGTTAGAACTTAGACATTTTAGGCGCACACAACAACAAATGTTAGACATGAAGCAAAAAATTTCGAACTTAGACATGAAGCAAAAAATTTAGGCGCACCAGCCTATCCCGAGCACAGCGCCCAGACCCAAGAGCCCAGGCCGCGCAGGGGACCTGCCATAGGCCTATCCCGAGCACAGCGCCCAGGCCCACGAGCCCAGGCCGCGCAGGGGACCAGCGGTGGCTCGTAGTATCAGTGAAGCTTGTAAGGAATTCAGAAGGCGAAGGCGCAGCTGCCCTTTTAAGCTAGTGCGCGTGCTGCTCGCTCGGCGAGGTGGGACTAAAGTTGTGCGGTACCACCGGTGGTAGCGTTACCACTGACGGGCAAAAAATACGTACCCGTCAGTGATGATAAGTTAATACTGACGGGCCTTTATTTGTTGACCGTCACTCATAAGTAGAAGTGACGGGTCGGTATTGTTTGCCCGTCAGTGATGATTAGTTAACACTGACGGATCCTTGCCTGATGCCCGTCAGTGGTATTCCTTCCTATATAAATCCAGCCCAGGCGCGAAAAAACTTTCTGTGCCCGCGCGTCCCAAGGACCAGCTGCGTGCGCCGCCGTCGCCAGCTAAACTGCTGCGGCCCGCGCCTCCCGAAGGCCCTCTTCTCTCCAGCCCGGCCTCTTGATCCCTCTCTCAAAGATTGCTAGCTACCCGGGCTCCTGATTCTCTCCTCCCCCTCATCTCAAAAGGCCAATTTTTCTCTCCTCCAGTCCCCATCCCCCTCTCAAAGACCCCAGCAGCCTCCTTGTCAACATCCCTCTCCCCGAAGGCCCACGATATCCGTCGCTCCTAGCTCCTCTAGGGTTTTTAATCTCTAACATGGTAAGTACTTTATTTTATTCGCCTGAGAGAAGAAATGGCTAATTTAATATATTTATTTTATGAAACTAAGTTTATTTTGCCGTAGGGATCGATTGATAGAAGTTGGATGTATGGAGATCGTGCCACACAGAGTTTCGTCACCGCTTTGAACGAGTTTCTTCGAGTCGCTCAAGAGGATATGGCGATCAAGGGGAAAGCGAAGATGTGTTGTCCATGTCGTAAATGTAGTAATATGCAAATGTTATCGACGACGGGGGAGTTGCAGCTACATTTGCTGACGAAGGGTTTCATGGAAGGCTATACACGTTGGACATGTCATGGTGAAGAGAAAGAAGTTGCAAACCCGACAGAAGCGGTGGACCTCGTTGAGGATGAGCACGGCGTAGCTATCGAGGAAGAAGCTAATTCAGAATCTTCAGAGGATAGCATGGGGAATTTGAATGACATGTTGCATGATATGGAAGAAATGACTTCGACCCCGGAGAATGAAAGAGAGTTCGCAGAGTTTGTACGATTGTTGGAAGACGCGAGAGTTCCGTTGTTTGTTGGATGTAAACTCGAGCATACGCGGTTGTCCGTCTCGTTAGAACTTCTAAAGCTAAAGGCAGCGTACAACTGGCCGGACACAAGTTTCACAAAATTATTAGAGCTCCTTTCCAACGTTCTCCCGGAGGGGAACGTCTTGCCTACAAGCACTTACAGGGCAAAGAAGGTTATATGCCCTCTCGGATTGGACGTTGAAAAATTCCATGCGTGTCCAAACGACTGCATCTTGTACCGCAGAGAGTACGTAGACCTACGAAGATGTCCGGTGTGCAAGACATCCCGGTACAAGCGTACTGCAAACCAGCTCGATCGTGACGAGGACGACGATGAAGCGAAGGGCCCCCCTGCGAAGGTTTGCTGGTATCTTCCTGTTCTTCCCCGTTTGAAGCGGTTTTTTTGCCAACAAGAAAGTTGCAAAACGAATGCGTTGGCATAAGGAGGGTCGAATTGAAGATGGAATCCTGAGGCACCCTGCCGATGCATGCCAATGGAGGGCAGTGGACGATGCATTTCCAGATTTCGGGGAGGAGGCGAGAAACATAAGGTTTGGGATGAGTACAGACGGGATCAATCCATTCGGCAACATGAGTAGCAGACACAGCACATGGCCAGTCCTTCTATGGATGTACAACCTTCCTCCATGGCTGTCGATGAAGCGCAAGTATATACACCTCTCCGTACTCATCCAAGGGCCGAAACAACCTGGAAACGATATTGACGTGTACATGCAGCCAATGAAGGAGGAACTAGAGACACTCTGGCACCAGGGGGCTGAGGTTTGGGACGCTGATAAAGTAGAGTATTTCCAGCTACGAGCTATGTTGTTCACTACGGTCAATGACTATCCAGCGCTCGGAAACTCGTCTGGCCAGAGTGTGAAAGGATACGAAGCTTGTGTCTCGTGCCAAGAAGAGACTGCGAGTTCATTCTTACAGAACTCGAGGAAAATCGTGTATATGGGTCACCGAAGGTGGCTGGCCAAAAACGATCCATGGAGGCAGTGCCCAATTAAGTTTAACGGAGAAGTGGAAAATCGTTCGAAGCCGGTGGAGAAGACCGGTGCACAGATATACGAGATTGTCAAGGATATCGACATTGTACCCGGAAAGACACAAGAGCTAAGACCGGGCATCTGGAAGAGGAAGTCGCTATTTTGGGACCTGCCTTACTGGCAAGTTCTACACACCCGTCACAGTATTGATGTCATGCATGTCGAGAAAAATGTGTGCGACAGCTTGGTTGGTATTTTGCTGAACATTCCAGACAAGACAAAAGATGGTGTCAAGGCACGGCTTGACATGGAACAGATGGGCGTCAGACCAGAGCTGTGGTCCGAACAGATAACGTCAAAGACAAACAAGGGTGATTTGAGAGTCAAGACGCGCCTACCTCCCGCCTGTTACACCCTGAGCAAAGCGGAGAAGAAGAGATTGTGCGAGTGTCTTGCTGGGGTCAAAGTTCCTTCCGGATATTCGGCAAACATAAAGAAACTTGTATCGATGAAGGACTTGAAATTAATTGGTATGAAATCTCATGATTGTCATGTGATGATGACACAGATCCTACCCATTGCAATTAGAGGCCTAATGGAGCCAGGAGTCCGCAAGACCGTCACCAACCTTTGTAGCTTTTTCAACACGATCTCTCAGAAGTCAATTAGCCCAGATCGCCTTCATAAACTTAAGCAAGAGATCGTCGTGACCATCTGCGAACTAGAGATGTACTTCCCTCCTACATTCTTCGATATCATGGTACATCTCATGATACATATCGCTCCGGAGATACTGAGCCTAGGCCCCGTGTTCCTACACAGCATGTATCCTTTTGAAAGATACATGGGCATTCTGAAGCGCTATGTTCGTAACAGATATCGGCCTGAAGGAAGCATCGTCCAAGGCTATGCTGCTGAAGAGTGTGTCGAGTTCTGCACAGATTACATGGCTGAACATCGACCTATAGGTGTGCCAAGTTCGCGGCACTCGGGTAGACTCATTGGTGTCGGCACACTCGGAAGAAGACAGTACGATCCTTTACGTACCGATCGATCAACTGACTTCCATAGAGCACATTTCGTGGTCTTGCAACACCTGTCAGTGGTTGGGCCTTATATAGAGATGCACCAGCAACTGTTGCGCAAAGAAAACCCTAATAGAGGACTTTATTGGATCACAAAGACGCACAACGCGCAATTTTGCCGTTGGCTAAAGGACTACTGGTACGGAAGGGAACCGACCTGTGAAGAAGAAATAATCGTCAAATGGTTGGCAAGAGAACCCATGACAAACATCGTGACATGGCAAGGGTATGATATCAACGGATACACATTCTATACGGAGGCCCAAGACCGGAAAAGCACATATCAAAACTCCGGGGTGACGATAGAAGCTAAAAGTAGTATTGATGGCCCGAAATGCAGGTACTACGGCATCATCGAAGAGATTTGGGAACTTGACTACACCGTGACCAAGGTCCCGGTGTTTCGTTGCCGATGGGTGCACCTGAAGGACGTCTGTGTCGAAGATCAGAACTTCACCACGGTGAATCTTCGGAGTGTCGGGTCCAAAGAGGAACCATTCATATTGGCTAAACAGGTCGCGCAAGTGTTCTACGTACTGGATCCATCTAATAAGAAGCGCCACGTTGTAAGAAAAGGAAAAAGGAGTATCGTTGGAGTGGATGGTGTAGTGGACGAAGAAGACTACGACCAATTCGATGATCCGGATACCGAAGATGAAGATGAGAAGACAAAGAAAAAGATGAAACGTCATACTGATAACAGTGCCAAGCCGTACGTACGTACTGATCATAACGAAGGACTGACATATCAAGGGAAGAAGCTACTCGATGACGATGAGGAGAACGACGGAACTTAATATAAGTGTTGACATTTATGTGATGTAGATATGTAAATATATATGTGTGATCGAGATAACTGTTGTCATTTATGTGATGTAGATATAAATATATATGTGCGATATAAGTGTTGTCATTTATAAGGATATGCAATTTTGATTATGTTGGAAGCCCAGCAAGTGATGAATCCTTTACACTTAGCAAGCATTTGGTTGGATGGATGGAAGTTGGATATGATGAGCCAATTTTATGTTTAATTGGTTGGATGGATGGATTGCTATGGTTACCATTTGTATGCGATGGTGAGATTACCCACCTGAGTCTCAGGTGACAAACTCAAGCTATCCTGTTCATTCTCAGGTGACAAACTCAAGCTATCCACCCGAGTCTTAGACTCTGGAAACACTAAGATGAAGTCAACACTGACGGGCCTTTATTAGGAGACCGTCACTGCTAAATAACACTGACGGGGTCAAATACAATCCATCCAGTTCTTCTTGGCGCCCGTCACTCATACATACAAGTGACGGTCACTACACAAAGGCCCTGTCAGTGTTAACTAATCATCACTGACGGGCAAGGAGCGGAAGCCCGTCAGTGGTAAAGCCACCACCGCTGCTACCGCACATCTTTAGTCCCACCTCGCCGAGCGACCAGCGCGCGCACCAGCTTAAAAGGGCAGCTGCGCCCTCGGCTCTCGAATTCCTTACAACCTTTACTGATACGTCGAGCCACCACTGGTCCCCTGCGCGGCCTGGGCTCGTGGGCCTGGGCGCTGTGCTCGGGATAGGCCTCTGGCCGGTCCCCTGCGCGGCCTGGGCTCGTGGGCCTGGGCGCTGTGCTCGGGATAGGCTGGTGTGCACGAAATTTTTTCTAAGTGTCTAGTCCTATAGAACACACTCATCACTGACGGGCAGAAAAAAATACCCGTCAATTTTACATACAAGTGACGGTCACCACATAATTGCCCGTCAGTGTTACCAGTCATCAGTGACGGGCATAGAAGGCACGCCCGTCAGTGGTAAGCCTCAAATTTTTTACTTTACACAACAACTACTGTTAGAACTTAGACATTTTAGGCGCACACAACAACAAATGTTAGAACTTAGACATGAAGCAAAAAATTTCGAACTTAGACATGAAGCAAAAAATTTAGGCGCACCAGCCTATCCCGAGCACAGCGCCCAGACCCAAGAGCTCAGGCCGCGCAGGGGACCGGCCATAGGCCTATCCCGAGCAGAGCGCCCAGGCCCACGAGCCCAGGCCGCGCAGGGGACCGGCGGTGGCTCGTAGTATCAGTGAAGCTTGTAAGGAATTCAGAAGGCGAAGGCGCAGCTGCCCTTTTAAGCTAGTGCGCGCGCTGCTCGCTCGGCGAGGTGGGACTAAAGTTGTGCGGTACCACCGGTGGTAGCGTTACCACTGACGGGCAAAAAATACGTACCCGTCAGTGATGATCAAGTCAACACTGACGGTCTCTTGTGTGGTGCCCGTCACTTGTATATAACATTGACGGGTATTTTTTCTGCCCGTCAGTGATGAGTTTGTTCTATATATAGGACTAGACACTTAGAAAAAATTTTCGTGCCCGCGCGTCCGTTCAAGCCTGGACCAGCAGCGAGCCCTAGTTAACAGTGCTGAACTGCCGCCGCGCCGCCGACGGATCTGCACTGCTCCGCGCCCGCTCCATGGATCCCGCCGCCACCTGCTCCACTCCCGCTGCCGTCGGGGCCGCCTCCACCGCGGCCACCGCCGCCGAGGTCGCCTCCACCGCGCAAGCCACCGCCACCGAGGTCGCCTCCGCCGCGGCCACCGTCGCCGGGGTCGCCGCCACCGCAGAAGCCGCTGCCGCCGCCTCCTCCTCCTCGCACTCCGGTGCCGCCACCTCCTCCTCCTCCCACTCCGGCATTCCCGGGTACATCGTTCATTCCAAGTTCTTAGCTATGTCCCCAGGATTTATGTAGCTAGGTTTTTTTAACTTGTTTATGTACCTAGAAATTGACTAGTGAACCTACTTCCATAAGAACAGATGCTCTATTTGATCTAGTTCCTTGATATACTGATACTTATCTGAGAAAGAAGTTTGGGGAAAGGTGTAAACTTGATAAGAACAGATTTCATGCTTGATCTTAGCTATATTGCTGTGATGATATTATCTAAGAATTAGTGAAAAGGTCAACTTTCTGGTAAGAACATATTCTGGGGTTCTACTTATTATAGCACATTTCTATTTGTGTGCACATGACAAGGTATGTTGCTGGTGGCCTCCTTCCTTCCCTAATCCTTGCTACTCCTCCTCCTCCTCGGCTAATCCTCCTCTTGCTGTTCTTGGCCCTTGCTGGTCTTCTCCCCTCAACATGCCTTGAGGTTCTTGATGTTCTTGGCCTCCTTGATCTAGTTCTCAAGGAACTGTGGTGGTCTCCTGGAGCTTGAACTTTCTAAATGCTCTAGTGTTTGGGCTATGGTTCTAAAGCTAGTTCTTGGTTCTTGAGGAAAGTCATTGTGATTCTTCGATGAGTCTTGCAGGGTACCTTTTATGCAACCAACTATAGTACGTTTTTACTTTTCTAATATCAATCGATCAGTAGTTTGCCGTTAATGTGTTGTGTTATACAGCCCTACTTAAGTTACATGAATTTTAATAATTCTGGTTACATTGATCTTATTGTTATGGCTCTAAAAAAGGATAACTTCATTCGTATTAAGAAAATGGGGCCTGAATTTATTATTTGGTTTGCTTTATTATTTAATTCAATTTCCATAGTGGACAGTATTCGTATTTAATTCAATTAGCTTTATTATAAACATAGTAGGTCTTTATTTAATCTAGTTCATATATTTACGTAAAAAAGAGGCTCTGGACCGTTCAATCCTGGGGATGAGGTCGAGGCCGAAGTTGTAACGGCACCAAGAAGGCAGCGCAAACCAAGAACGGGGAACAAGCTGCCGACGCAGACCTTAGTCATCACGGGGGTCGACCCCGACACAGGCGCACCACGTGAACCAACGAGCTCGGCGTCGAAATTCAACAACGCCTGTGGGGTGCTCGTACGGGAGAACATCCCGATCACTACTCCCGAATGGAACCAGGTGCCCCGGTCAGAGAAAGATGCCTTGTTGACTTCGCTGTTTAACCTGTTCGAGGTCCCGGAGCACCTGAAGGAGACGGTGAAGCACCACGCGGAGATAACGATGTGTAATGCTCACAAGAACTGGAGGCACACTGCGACCAAGGAGTACGTGATGAAAAATCGCCATCCGGGAAGAAGATGGTCGAAAGTAACTGATGAGCAGTGGGACCAATTCGTCGCCTCGAGGAGCACTGACGAGTTCAAGGCCAAGAGTGAGAAGAACAAGGAGCTGCGAACGAGGAATAAATTCAACCACAGAGTTGGCAGCCGCGGGTACGCCGGGATAAAGAGTAAATGGGAAAGAGAAGATGCTGCACTACGAGCGGCTGGGAAACCAGTTCCTTTCGAGGAAATATCGGAGCCTCGCGCCAGAAACTGGGCCAGGGGTCACACGAAAGTGAACCCGACGACGGGGGATGTGACGTTCCCCACGGAGGAGGTCCAGGCGGTGTCCAATCGATTGGTACTCACTCGACCTGTCCTGTCAATCCATCGTAAATAACTTGTTTCCTAAACGCTCGGTAGTGAAATATGGTACGTCTCTATTGCAGGTACAGTTGAGCCAGCAGGAATCGTCTCAAGATTCCGTACATTCCGAGAGGTGGCAAACACCTCTATCGGTTGCTCTGGGAAACCCAGAGAAAACTGGGCGTATACGAGGTGTCGGTGTAGCCGCTACATGGGATAGAATCTTTCCCAAATCAGCTGATGCCGCCCGCCAAAGGAAGAGGAGCAGGCACGAGGCTTTAATGGAAGCGATGATGGAGAAGGCGAGAGAGGCGGCGAGACAGGAGATCAGCGAGGATTTCCTGAGACGGTCGAAGAGGCGGCACGAGTGGCGGCAAGACAGGAGTTCGCAAGGCTATATGGGGAGCTGCCACCCACGCATCGTGCGCCGAACGTTCCTGGAGGGAGCAGTTGCGCCTCTACCAACGCGGCCACCTCTGATGGGGTAGCTACAACGTATCCGTACGAAACTCTAAATGTAAGTTCATGGCACTTAGTAGAATCTTTCATACACATCTTTATGTTTCAAACACTGCTCTAATGGCCGAGAACCAACCTTTAACTGTTCCACAGGTGCAGGTGCCCACGAAATGCCGATTGGTTTATCCTGTGCCGGGCGCCAATGTTACCGTCGCACACGGCCTACTGATGCCAGCTTCTTCAGGGGGCCCTGACGCACCATCAGATAACATCGCCGGACATGGTGAAGGTACAGGTGGATAGGGTAGTTGCCGAGTTCGGTGCCATGACTGTCCCATGTACCTCCTGAAGAGGATGCGACCACGCTAGGACAATGCCTGATGACCTTCATCTAGTGGCCGAAGGCTCAAGTGATTGTAGAAGGGGCCTCGACTCGCACATCTCCGGCCAGCGCCTCTCCATCAACCCAGATATCTCCTTTGGCCTTGAGCCAAACACATCTGTCGTTCGACCGGAGAGACGAAGACCCGATGCCAGCCCATGAGGGATCGGAGGCAGGTGCCACTCCAATGGATGTTGACCTGCCACTTGTCGATGCACCCGAGCCGCCGAGACAAGAAAGACGCACCAAGCATAGGCAGGACCCAAAGAATGCCGTACCGCCAGCGGAGCCAGACAGTGCGCAAGGTGCCGCGAAGACTTTATCTCCAGGCACACTTCATGGCGCAATGAAGGAGGCATTTGTTGGCCCTACGCCTAGGGAAAACATAATACGTACGGAGAGTGATCCAACTGCGGTCCAAAAGGCTCCAAAGAGAAGGAACACCAAACGGGGCGGCACAGCAAAGAGGAAAGCAAAACAAGATAGCGCCGCTAAGTCCCTGTCCTACGCGTCAACTCCTGAAGCATGACAGAAAGCAAGGGCAGACAGCTACATTCCCGGTCAGCCGCTCCTCCCGGACGATGAAATACAAACTTTGGGAGCCGAGGCAAAACAACTGCATGATATGATCGTGCTACAGTCGAGCCAACCGGAACGATTTGTGTCCTTCATCAAAGTCGAAGTACCACAAAGTTACCACTTTTATCGAGAGTTTGACAGTCCTTCATTCAACGTCGACTTTGAAGCCGTCTGGTCCATGTATAACCTGAAGAGACTAGACACTGCGCTAATGAGGGTCTGGACACTCTGGCAATCTAAAGAGGCCAGGCGTAACAAAGCGGGCATTGGGTTCATCGATCCGTGCATCTTGCACGACCGCCACATCGACGAAGCATTTGAGTCGGTCGTTGATTTCATCTCCGAGGCATGGCTCGCGCAAAGGGACAATGAACTGCTAATCGTGCCGTATAACCCTCCGTGAGTTCTTTACTAATTGCGTCCAATTTTGTGTTCAAGCACTTAATTAAATAGCTGAGTGTGTTTACATGCATTTCATCTGGTCTATGCAGCGACCATTGGGTCCTTCTCGTGATAGTCGTACCTTGGAACAAGGTCTTCTACCTTGATTCTCTCAAGCGCGGAGAAGGACTACCCCCTAGGGACTTCTCCAGGATTCGGCGGAGCATTGACGAGGCGTACACCAAATTTAGGGCAATGGGAGGGATGGCGCGCTGGAAAAAGTCAAATCCTAGGCTCAGTCACACGTTTGACTTCCCGTGCAGGCAGCAGCCGGCGAATAGCGTGGCATGTGGGTTTTATGTGTGCGCGCACATGGACGCGATGGTTCGTCGCTGGAACCCACTATCCACTGAAAAAGACTTCAAGGACTACATCGCTCTCGACTACGACTACTTACGAGATCAATGCCGCATGAGAGATGTCTTTGCGTACTTCTTGAACCAGTATGTCGTCAGGCCAGGCGGTGAATTTTACGCCGGCGTAGAGCTGCCTCCCACCTCCGGAAAATGTTGACTTACTGATAACTTAGTTCATATTTGTATAATCTATTCTCTTCAATGCAACGTGAATTTCATTTCGAGTTGTAACCCTATAACTTAGTTCATATTTGTATACTCTATTCATTATCAACGTAGATTTCTACCTTATTCTTGTTTCAATACAATGTTGTTATATTGTGCCGTCTACTATCTTCTTGCAGGATATACATCTTCACGATCATCGAACGACTCCTCCGCAACATCATAGAAGCTTGATGACATATTTAATTATTATGAATTTCAATGTGCTTGGGTGTAATATATGTGCATTAATTTAGATTTGTGAATTTCATATATTGTGAATGTCTTGTACTATGTTGTCAATATATATGTGCCGATTTCTGAAGTTCATATAATTATGAATGTGCTTTTGATGCTTTGTGCCTCGCAGCTGGGGCTGCTGAGAGGCTGTGTAGCTGGGGCTGCACAGCTTGGGCTTTTTACAGAGGGCATGGCTAGCAAATCCTGAGGCTAGCCAGCAAAAAATGGTGCAGGGATGCACCAGGATATGGTCATCACTGACGGGCGCAACATCAGTGCTGGCTTTTCCTGCGTCAACCGTGGTAGTTATCACTGACGGGCAGAACAAAGAGAGCCGTCAACGCTACAAATCATAACTGACGGGCAGATAATCCAAACCCGTCACTAGTAACCAATTATCACTGACCGGTCAAAATAGGCTACCCGTCACAGGTAACACATTACGACTGACGGGCAGGAAACACTGACCCGTCAGAGGTAAGCCATTATCACTGACGGGTGGATAATGGTACCCGTCAACGTTAGATGCTATCACTGACGGTGCCTCTCTATGCACCCGTCAGCGATGACTACTACAGGTCTTCCATGGCGTCCCCCGAACTGGTCATATGTGACGGGTCCGTGTTTCCTGCCCGTCAGAGGAAATGTGTTATCTGTGACGGGCGGGTGCACCCGTCAGTGGTAACATATGTTACCACTGACGATTAGTTCCTGACGGGCGCTCCACCCGTCACAGGTGGGCTGTTCCTGCCCGTCAGAGATGACCTGTTCTGTAGTAGTGTTTGCTTTACTCATTCTAGCACGAAGAACCAAATTATTGTAGTAACTATTTTATTTGCTTCTCGTAGGTTCGACAACCTTTTATATTCAAAAGCTACACTACAATCGACTTTGTCCACTTGTAAAAAAACACTAGTCACATGAGTTTGTTGAAGACAGGTATGAAAAATGACGAAGCTCTGGGGTAACAGAACTAAAGTTACGTGAGACATTTCTCAAACTAGAATGATAATTTTGCTAATTATGTGAAATTCATCCGTGTGGATGCTTTTTGTAAAGGGTGTCCAGTGAGCAACGAACTAATACTTAAGATGTCCAGTAGTTATATAATTTGTTGTACTATAATTTGTTTGTACAACGCTATTGGAATTTGTGGTTTGAGAGAGAAGCCAATCTCTTGCATTAGTATACAGTGGAATGTGCCTTGGTTCAGCCATCGACCTAGCCTTTTGTTATCTCTTGATAAACAAATTTGAGAGCTTAGGGTGTAAAGTGGATGATTTTAGTGTAAGCGTGTATTCTATTCTGTGGTGCACTAACCAAGATTTTGTTTATCTCCATCTTATGGCTGTTATTTCTTTTATTAAAATTGAATCCTATGGTTGTTGAACGACTTGGGGGCTTGATGCAACGCCCCGGTGTTCTATAAAAGAGTTTGGTCCCCCTCATCAAAGGTAAATTTATCCAGTGACACCATCCACATCCGTACGTTGAGAGGAGTGGAAGACTCCACGACTTCTTCGACGACTTTTTCTGCACATTCTCAGCTACCAGGATCACTAATGGCACCCCGTAAGTTAACTTATTTTTGCGAGTGCCATTTAGATCCTTTTGCTTTCATTTAGTTCTGAAGGTGAATTTTAGGCTCAAGGTATAATGGAGGGGTGTAAATTAGATCATTTTTTTCCTTAAAAAGTCTAACATGTTTGACGTGTTCCTCATATGTTATGCACATGTTTTGGAGAGTTCACATGAATTTGATAGTGTTGCAGAGAAGTTCACAAGAAATCCATGAGTTTTCCATAAGCGTCACACGTTCCAGATATATTCACGAAATGTTGTGCACATATTTTACAGTGTTTAGTCGCGCTTCACGTGTGTTCGATTGGAATTTGAGAACTTTGTCATACAAATTTGGACAAGTTCCAGATAAGTTGTATGATGACAAATTTGAAATTTAAAGGACAAACACTAATGAGTTGCACTCAAAAGATGAACATGGGATACTATGCGAGAAGAACATGGGATACTATTGTTCGCCCCATTTTCTCAGTACAAACATAGAACAGGGATGAGGCAAGAACATGGGTCATTTCGCCCAATGTCCTCATCGCTTGGCTTCATCGATCGAGTAGTACTTTATCTCCGAAGGGGATCGAGCCCCACGAGACCAGATTCCGGCGGTGGCGGAGGAGGTTACCTAGCGGAGCGTCCGGGCACTTGGAGAGGAGTCGGGTGTGGGAGACAGAGTGAACAGGAGCGGCCACCACGACCACACCTCTACAGCTTCTAGGCCCACCGGGAGAGAACAGACAGCACGCAGTAATGGTGCAAGGGATACACACACATCTCAAAGTGGTTGGAGGGTGGATTGACGCAGCGGGCACGCTATTTTTGCTTTTCTGAGTTGTAGTGGTAGAGGGCCACCGTGGCACAAAAACTACAAACTCAGGGAGCCCGACGCCGGCGAGCATGACGCTGTCGGCATCGAGCCCGATGCCGGGACGCGAAGGCAGGCGTTCAGAAGCAAAGCCGATGCCATCTTCCCTTCCTATCGCCACCCATGCAGTCCATCTAGAAGCTATCAAGAAGCAAGAAGAATCAAGGAAGAATAAGAACGTGGCCGTGTTCTCCTTCTCTATGGTATGACATGATTTATTTCTCTCTACTCTCTTCTATCCAGCATGCGAAGAGGAACAGGGACGGGGAGGCAGCGGACGACGCGTAGAAGGAGAGGAGGGCACAGCAGCGCCCTACACGTCAAGCCCAGCGGGCACGCTGGGGAGCAGGCGGGAGGAAGACGGAGGAGGTAGTGCAGGCCGCGGAGCCGCCCTGAACGCCAACGTAGCATCTCCAGGCCAGCATCCCTCATCTACACATGAACGTACAAGAGGAGGCTGCCTACCAAGGCCAGGCATATGACGTTCTCTCCCAATCACGGGAGATCAACTCCTGCGCCCACACGCCCTCGACGCTGATGTCTCCGCACACGTCCTACCCGACGTCTCGGAGCTCGTCGTTGCACGACCCATGGCCACCTCATCGTGGTTGCCGCGACCGTCATTGCGCACGCCCCGGCTACCCGGCCGTTCGACGCTGGCCATCCGGAGGCTCTGTCTGGAGGAGCTCGCCGCCAGCGTAGCTATCCGCCGACGCGCCATTTGAACCGTCGTGGACGTCTACGCCCACGATCAAACAAAGACATGATCGAGAAGAAAGGTGTTGTGCATGCATCGATCCCAAGCACGTGCACCTATACGAAGCACTCACATTGCTACGCGTGAGTTCATGGCGCTGTGCTCCTGTATGTTGCGCGCGCCTCACACGGTGACGACTGACGAGTAGACGCGCCGTGAGGATTAAGAAGGAGCGCGGCACCGTCCCCCAAGATGTAAGCCGGGCGGACGCGCCGGCAGCGGTAGGCCGGCACACACCGAGGTGCAGGAGCACATGAAGAGCAAGCAGGCCAACTAGGAGCCGACAGCGGAGATCCCCGAGGCCGTCGAGGAGCAGGAGACGCTGACGGCCATGGTGTGGTGCCATTGGATGGCCATGCCGGACGAGCGGACGTCGTTGGTATCTGCGCTCCGCGAGAGGGGATGCCACCAACTCGACGTTTCGGCGCTCGCTGCCATGAAGCCCACCGCCGCTGGAGATCGTCTCCACCAACATCTACGTCAGGACCGCGTCCACGACCTCGACGTCAACACTTTTCATGGTGGTGGTGCCGCTCGGGAACAGCCAATGCCGAGGACAAGGCCGCCGGCTTCGGTGTACCGGAGCTCGTTCACACGCAGCCCGCGCCGTGAGGGTGGTCGTAACCATCATCACCCTCGTCGTCGACACGAGGTCATCCAGAGCAATGAGCACGTCCACCTGAAGGCCTAAGAAGCAGAGAACCAAAGCATGGCCCTCTCACGTGTGCATGCATGCACACACGTGCATGACTATGCACACGTACGTCTACTCCAGAGAGGCCAATAAAAGAAGCCATCTACCATACCGTGAGGTCGTCAGAGTTGCAATCGACGTGGAGCTGACGTGATACTGCCGCCGAGTATACCGCGTCTACTCGGCGTGCGACCAAGACGAGACGAGGTCGTCGACTACACTGGCCGTCGTTAACTCGACGTCCGACCAAGGGTACACCGCTGGCTGCCGCCATCAAGCCCGACGCCCCGAGGCTGCCCAAGGCAGGGGCGCGTTGCGGTCGCGAATCAAAAAAAAAGAACTTAACAAAGTGGAATACCCGACTATTGTTCTTAACCCAGATCAAAGAAGACAACATAAATACTCGACCTGGAG
Source organism: Stipa capillata (assembly GCA_019208055.1). NCBI lineage: Eukaryota > Viridiplantae > Streptophyta > Magnoliopsida > Poales > Poaceae > Stipa > Stipa capillata. The sequence continues at coordinate 194,936 of JAGXJF010001649.1, forward strand.
AGAAGACCACTGACCAATCTAATAATAATAGTCTAATAGACCAACAAGAGGAGAGGAATCCTTCATAAATCGTCTTGCCTTGCTTAAAGAGGTTTATTAAAAACCGCCCGTAGAACTCTTGTTTTGAGGTAGCAATGAACGTCGCCGTTGACCACGTCGGCAAGCATAGTGCCGGTCTCTATTAATGATCTACTCATTCAAGGCGTACTCCTTGCTTGCCCCAACAAGGCCACCGCCATCTTCGCTGACCTTCCACTCAGTGAGGTCATGGGCTATATCAACACGTTGACGTCGTCTTTATCGACCTCTCACTCCACAAGACCGTTGACTACACTGAAACGTAGGGGCCATCTTCATCGAGGACACTGACGCCGTCCTCACCAACTTCTCACAGACGAGGAGAAGCCGTACTCTATCACACATCATTTTTAGGTGAAGCAAACCATCACCTGCTGAGCATAGGTGAGGCAAAGGCAATTCATTCAATCTGACACTAACAAGATGAACACTACCAGGGGCGGGCACCGACGAGGCAAAGGCCACACACATGTCTCAACTGATGAGGCTAGTCATATTCATCATCGGACATCAACAAATCAGATGAGTATACTGAAAGATCGAGGTCTATCAACTAGAAGGGGGTGAATAAGAGATTATCAAATTTTACTCAAATTAGTTGTTTAGCATGCAAGAGTAAAGCAGTTTAAGGGTGAAGCAACAAACACCAAACTAGATCTAGCTCAAATGAAGAAAAATACTTAAGTAAAGAGTTAGAGAGAAGACTCAAGATTTAACCCGAAGTTCAAGTTATTGGCAATAACTCTACGTCTTCGTTTGGAGAGGCTTGAGCATTTAGCTCCGAAGTCACACAGACTTCACCTTCTTCTCCTTGAGCCAAGTTCACTTAGAACTTTCTCAATCACTCGTGGTGGATCTTGAGGTGATCCCCGAACCTTCACAAACTTGTTGGAGGCGAATCCACAAATCGGATCTCTCAACGATGCCTAGCCGGCTAGGAGATGTCAAATCTCCAAGAGTAATAGGTCTAGATTACTAGATTCGAAGAAACTCTTGCTTGAATGCTCAATCAAGTCTCAGATCTCACAGATTTTTTCTCTCTCAAAGTAGATCTCAAAGAGCAAGAGGAAAGGGGAACACACAGTGTGAGAGAAAGAGTATTTTGCACAGAGTGTCCTCCTGAGCCCGCAGGGAGTCGGGGGCTATTTATAGACACAGCTTAGAAAAGAGTCGTTGGAAGAAAAGATTCTTCCTCGGAACAACCAGAACACGAACCCGGAAGCACCGAGTTTCAAACAACGGTCATATTCTGAGGAACTCATACACAGCGAAAGTCTTCAACTCAAAGTTGGTATTTCCGAAAGGAACACGGTCACACCGGGATGGAAGATTCTACTCCGCAAAGTTACTTCTAGAAGTGATTCCCGGTAGTGCTGACTTTGACAAACGGTTAAACCGAGATTTGAAGTAATGACACGTTCTTCTCTCACAAGAGGAAAAACGGTCAAACCGGAAATCAACTCGATAACACAGCACTCACAAAGACCTAAGTCCAGAAAGGATTCTCGATACAACCGAAAACGAAGCCGGTAGAACCAAATATAAAACACATGGGACTTAGCTTAAGACAACAGAAGAATATCTCGGAAGCACCGGTTTTCAAGAACGGACAAACCGGTTTCCGAAACATGAAACTAGGGCAAACCCTAAGCGGCAAGGTTCCCTAACTCTCCGACACAGAGGTCATTCTCGGCAGCACCGGGCTTGAAGATCGGTCGTGCCGTAATTGAAGCTCTTCGAGGCTTGAGACGACCAAGTCATCAAACCTCGCAACAGAGGCCAATCTCGGTACATCCGGTTCTTCAAAACCGGTATCTCCGAGAATCACTTTCTGTGTCTCAAAAGAGATTTTCGAAGAAGTCTTCTGAGATTTTGACTGAGCACACATGAAGATTCTTCTACTAGCTTAGATATCTTACCCCTCTTAATAGTGCGGCTTGTCCTATAGACTCAAATGATCTTTGATCATGTTAAACACTAAAAAATCATCACTAATCTTCTAGATCCAAACCTTCCTTCATCATTAACTTTTTAGGAATCTACATCCACTGGTTAAACCAATTACCATGGGGACCATACACCTGTATACACTCAGTAAACTATTAATCCCTTTATCGTTTGTCATTAATCATCAAAACCCACTAGGGGGCACTAGATGCACTTTCACATACTATTTGATACCGACGAGGTCGAACAGCTACGGCCACCCTTCCACTTCATCACCACGTCACCATCATCTACACCAAGCACATGAGAAGACGAGAGTTGAAGACAATGGCCATTTTAGCAGCTTAATCAGATGTGGTCTGCGGGCTTGACATGAGGACGTAATTTATCAGGAACTTTTTGAGACCCCGTGAACCAGATCATCACATCGCTAAGTCATATTGGCCGCGCTAACAAACCAATGAGCGCAACGTGTAACTGGATCTTGTAATTTTGTTTCTCTAGGCGAGATTAGTAAAATGCGTATTTTCCTATATTTTTATTCATGTACTTAGTACACTGGCACGTCCTTGTTTTACTTCTCTCCTGGCGCATGAGAGATACATTTTTGTTAAAAGTTATTTCTCATGTCAAACAACAATTGCAATAAAAACCTAGAAAATAAAATTATTGTGTGTATACAATATCATTTTTATTCGCAGAGGACGCGGCCGACACAAGGTCCCGCAGACGAGAGCAAGTTTTGTAGTGGTCCGAGGCGGTAATTTATCTGGTATTAACAACTGAAGGCGTGATTTGTCCGATTTAGAATCGTCGTTTTCCATTATTCGATGAAGACTGGGCTCTAATCCGGGACATCTCACTTCTAAAACGGATTGCCAGATTTCAAAGTGTAACATATACAATGAGACCTCACAAGTGGGACCTACGTATCGGTTAGCAGACAATCAAGCCCCAGTTGTCATGCGGCTGTTCATCATGTTGCCATTCTACGGCTTCAGTCGCCAAGCCGAAGCCTAGCTAGGATTAATGCAAAGCAACGGACTGCTCTGAAGCAATATATCTTTCTCCTGGATCTGATGATACAATTCCAAATGATTTACCAATCCAGCACAGATATATAGTTAATTCTGTACCTCAGATCCTAGATACTAAAACCTAGAGAGAATCACCGAATGAAACCGTGAAACTAAAGATGGACGTCTACATGCTAGACGTACGTGGTTGAATGATTCTGCTACGCGCTACTGATCCACTGCACTAGATTGCCACGAAAGTGATTGGTCAGTCCCTCTCGGTGAAGCTCTCGCCCCCCTGATCCCGCGGCACGCCCACTACCGCGTCCGACCACCGCGCCGGCGACCGGTCGCTGCTGTTCGACGACGACATCGCCTCCGCCCTCGCCTCCCTCACCATCCGGAGCACCTCGGGGGTCGTAGGCCGCCTACCCGGGTCCGCGGCCACGCAAACCGCCGCGACGCTGATCAGCGCGCCGAGCTTCTCCTCGGCGGCGCCGCCAGCAGACGCCGCCGACTCCACTCCAGACTCCGTCTCCTCCTCGCGCGCCGCGCGCACCCAGTTCGGTATGTCGTCGCCGTGCAGCTCCACGAGGTCCTGGAACGGCATCTTCCCCGTGAGGAGCTCCAGGAGGAGCACGCCGAAGCTGTAGACGTCGGACGCCGGCGTGAAGGCATGGGCTGACGACGAGGAGCGCGTCTCCGGCGCGCGGTAGAGGAGGGACGCCGAGGAGGCGTGTCCGGTAGAGGGCGTGAGGTCGGCGTGGACGTGTGAGGGGAGCAGCGCGGGGACGAGGCCGTAGTCGGTGAGGCAGGACTCGAAGTCGGGGCCGAGGAGGACGTTGGAGGGCTTGAGGTTGCCGTGCACGATGCCGCCCGAGGGTGACCGTGACTGGTGCAGGTGCACCAGCCCGGCGGCGATGTCCTCCGCGATCTTCATGCATGACGTCCAGTGCAGCGGCTTTCCCTTGCTCGAAGGTCTCGATCCTGCAACCACCACCAACCATGCGTCATGACAACGCTATTACAGAGACCCCATGCTTCATGCTAATGCAGGTAATTAGTAGTAACAAGCACAAGAAAACACATCTCAACATTTAACTGTCATTATATAGCAGCGAGCCTGTGACATTTTTGTGGTGCTAGCTAGCTAGCTGCATGAACATTTACTAGCACCCACCGGAGCTAGCTGTGTGTCTGTGAGGCCAGCCATGCATTGTCTAATTTTGCCTCTAGACTCTGTTGTTCATATCTGCTGTAGCAACAATTACTGCTGCTCAACAAGGAGCAAGGACCACATCACCACATGTCGTGGTCACAGACATCTGCCTAGGCATCTATGCTCTTGTCCCTTATCAGATGTGGATGTACCGAATTTGAGCTCTGAAGAAATAGTGCGACGGCACAGGAGGTACAGGGTCTATCTCCTGTCTCGGATCAGGACATGCTAATGCAGTCATGGCCTTTGACTGACTGCCTTAACTAATTTGGACGGTGACAGACTGCATGCTCATCTATCATGGACCCTCTGCTAAGCTCAGTGCATGGAAATGGGCAGAGCATATTCGGATGCGATCTAGCCATTAACCAAATCAATAGCTTGTGAAAAAGATTAGGAAGGCCTGGAGAAGACTCGGACAAGAACACCAAGATAGGCATAGACTTCAGTGCATGGGTTATAGCACTAGGACAAGAACAGAGTGAAAGTATCTGTGTGACTCAAATGACTCGCATGAACCTCCCATGTTCACCTACTGTAGGATCAGTCAGAGCTGTTAGTTTTTGTTTTATTTTCGACTTGATGTTTTATCATTCAGTTTTTGGTCCCTAAATTTATGCCGTGTCTCCATAGGAACGTGTTCCCCGGGATCCTCTGTGGGTAATGGTTGAAGGTTTCTGTCAATCTTGTCATGGGAACACCTAATTAAAGTAAGTACCACAGTGCAATGCAATTAGCCAAGACGTTCTGATAGAGGTTCTCTACTCTCTTAAATCTGCCATCCACGAGTTATTCTGTGACATGGAATCTACCAGTACTGGGGCTGCATGATTTACTATTCCAACAATAGTACTACAGTTGTGTGTAGGATTTGCATCGATTAATAAAGTAGGGTCTTCTTCCTCCATGCACATGGCTTGGTACTACTCCTAGTACACAATTTTTTTTAAAGAAAGATTTTATTGATCCTCTGGCTCTGGCTGTGCATCAAGCCCACTCCCAGTACACATGTTGAGTCATTCTTGCTTGTAAATTAAGAGCTGGACCTAACATCTAGGCAGCATGTACACAAGCTTTACAAAGGTGAAGCAGAAGCATGCCATGTAGCAGCCAGCAACAAGCAATGAAGGCAACAGTCCAACAAAGAGTCCTCCTTCCGCTTTAGTTAGTAACTGCAGTGCACGTTAGATCCATGCATGCTAGCTAGCTACCTAACAAGAAAGAACGATGCAACTATTGCATGCTTTTCCCTCCGTCCTTGCTCGATACCGTGACAAGGAAAAAAAACATCTTTCGATCGTGATCTGGTTTTTTGTTCCATTTGATCCAGGGGGCATGGGCACGGGCAGGGCAACGAGAGGAAGCTAGCTAGCAGGATTTGTCCGGTTCATATAAATGCTTGCTACAAAATGTTCATGTGTACAGATAATACTCACCGTAGTGTTTTGCGCGGTATCAAATTAGCGGTGCAAACTAGTAGTATGATTTTGACATGGGACCATGCATGGCAATGAGGAATTGAGCTAAAATCAGATGAAATATAGCAAATTCTTGAGAAACTGAGCTAAACAAGGAGAGCATATGGCAATGGCAATGGCAATGTCAAGCAGGATGATGAATGAACAGAGTAGGTAGGGGTAGGGGGAGGTGAGTGACCGTGGACGAGGGAGAAGAGGCTGCCGTTGGGGTAGTAGTCGTAGACGAGGAGGCGCTCCTCCTTGGCCTGGAAGTACGCTCGCAGCGCCACCACGTTTGGGTGCCGTACCCTCCCCAGCTCCTCCGCGCGCCTCCCGAACTCCGCCGCACTCACTCCCACCCCTCCATCGCCGCACCGCATCCGCTTCACCGTCACGATGAACCCCGTCTCCATCACCGCCTTGTACGTGCTCCCGGCCTCCCCGCGCCCCAGCGTCTCCGCCGACGCCCGCAGCAGCTCCTCCAGGCTGTACATCTCCGCCACGCCGCCGCAGAACACCAGCTTCCCGATCCCCTCCCGCTCCCACGAGAACTCCCTCCCGCCCACCGCCGCCGCCGCTGCCGCCGGCACCGCATTCGACGTCTGCTGCTGCACCTCCTCATCCTCCCCCGGCATCGCCCTTCCCGCGCCGCCCTTGTCCACGTCGCCCGCCACGCGCTTGTTCCTCCCGCGCCCGCGCCTCGACGCCATCACCGCCGCCGCCGCCACCAGGATGCCCACCACCACAGCTCCCGCCACCGTCGCACCCGCCACGATGGCAGCGTTCTTGCGCCGCCGGCTGCTCTTGGAACCGGGCGGAGGGAGGGGCGCGAACGCCGCCGTGGCCGCGCTCAGCGGCGCGGGGCCGGGAGCCGCCACGCATCCTGTCCGTCTGGGAAGAGGTAGACCGCAGAGCCCGACATTGCCAAGGAACGACGACGCGTTGAACCGCGCGGCGAGCACGGCCGGGATCTCGCCGGAGAGGCGGTTGCCGGAGACGTTGAGCAGCCGGAGCGTGGGCTGCGCCAGCGGCGGCACGGGCCCCGTGAGCAGGTTGCCGTCGAGGAGCAGCGACGTGAGCCGCGGCACGGTGGCGAGGGATCTGGGGATCTCGCCGGAGAGGCGGTTGTCAGACAGGACGATGACGGTGGCGCGGTGCAGCAGGGCGAAGCTGGTGGGGATGCGGCCCTGGAGGCGGTTCCCGGAGAGGTAGAGCAGCTTGAGGTTGGGGAGCGCCCGCGGGAGCGCGTCCGGGATGGGACCCGTGAGGGCGTTGGACTTGAGGCTGAGGACGCGCAGCTCGGCGAGCGGCGCGAGGAGCGCGGCGGTGAGGGAGCCGGTGAGGTTGAGGTCCTCGAGGACGAGCTTGGTGACGCGGCCGTCATGGCCACACTGCCGCACACCGGGCCAGGAGGAGCAGAAGGCGGCCGCGGTGTCGGAGAGCCACGGGAGGCGGTCGGACTGGTCAAGGGCGGACTTGAGGGCGAGCAGCGCGTCTGCTTCGCTGGCGGCGCCGGCGGCGGGCGGCGGAGCCAGGTAGTAGAGCAAGAGTAGTAGGAGGAGGCATGGCGAGATGGCTCTTGGGGGCATTGTGTGCAATGTGGTGGGTGGTGAGGCGGGTGGAGGAAGAGGAGGCGAGGTGGTCAGCAATGGCGGGTGAGCGGCATTAATGTGTGGTCTGGTTGGGTTCTTGGTGGAGGAGGAGCAGTGGAAGGGAAGAAGCTGTAAAAGAAGAGGAGAAAAGGAGCAGGAGGAGAGGGAAACTCCCTCGAGAAAGGAAAGGAGGCAGCTTTGAGGTGCTTAAATGCAGCGAGGCTGGACTGGAAGTTGGCCCGGCGAGAGGAGGAAGAAGACAGCTCGGCTCGTCCCGGATTCAGCAAGTAATGACAAGGAGTAATGAAACCAAGGTGTAAAAACACCTTTGGTCTGATCTGATGTATAATGTGATGCAGCAAGCATAATGAAGAACGGCGAGTATGAGAAGACCCAACGGAGTGAAATCAGTGGGTAGAGAAGCTAGCGGCTCATCTTGAGTTGCAGGCAGCAGCAATGGCGCAAGAAGCGATGGGAGAGAGGGGTAGGTATGGGGGATATGCTTTGCTTCTTGGGGTTTTGTAGCTCGCACTGTATTTTACTGATTGCCTTTCTGGCGCCCTCTCTCTATCATATCCCTGGGTGTGTTGCCTTGGTGAAGAAAGAGCACAGGAGCAGTAGTGTGTTTTGGAGTCCGGGCTGCAGAGCTTAGTTGATGACTACTATTACGACTTTTTTTTGACTTGGTGGTAAGCACAGCCACACGCACATGCACGGTGATTATGCTCACTGGTCAGTCAGTCAATGGAGTAGCTTAGCTCCTCGGGGTTCTGGAAAGCCTTTTACTAATTTTTACTAGCAGTAATCCCTTTCCTGTGGCCATCCATGTCTATGGCCTCGATCCATCTCCATCTCCATCTCCATCTCCATCTCATCTCATACGGCGACACTGTCCATCAACTGACTTTTTAAAGTAAAGTTCACTCACGGTTACTTAATTTACACAGTAGATTCGACTTATACTCTCTACTTTTAAAATGCTCACTTGACTCTAAACTTATTAAGTAGATTCACTTTATTCTAAAAGTTTTAAAATACTCATTTGACTCTCTAAACTTATTAAAGAGGTATACTTTAGTCTAAAATACGCTTTCCTGACTTTGACTACTTACGAGTTGTGTTAACTATGCCACGATGGTATCCAACTCAGCTTGGAACCTTGCAACCCTGGAACCTTGCAACCCTACTTGGCCTGCTCACACGCGTGTCCCGTTAATCTCCACAACCCCTCGTCATCCTTCGCCTTCATGGCGTTAGTCGCATGAGACATCGTCGCATTCCCATTGCTGTTCATGCTGAGCAACTTGTCACACTGTTCAAGAACTCGTTCAGCATCGGGTATTGCACCGGTAAGGGTTGCACACAGTAGATCCGCTTGACGCCGACCTCATCGCAACCATGCACATCCTAGGCTAAAGAGGGAGGAGAAGGGAGATGTTAGAAATAAGCCAACGTGGCCCATGTGGATGAGGCCCATTTCTAAAAATTTAAAAGCATTGCAAGGTGTAGTTCCGTATTGCAAAGAGAAGGAGGTGTGAACCAACATGTAAAGTAGAATTCATGTCTGCCAATAAAAATACGAGAAAGATGGCATGAGAGGCTTATGCTAAACATGCACGTGCTCACATAGGCACACTCGCATATTCATGTATTTTCACATGAATATCCACGTGACTTGTGACTTGAGATGGTATGGCGCATTGTGACTATTAGCACATGAAATACACTTATTTGTTTTGATAAATCTTGCTGTTATCTCCTCATTAATCTAGCGTTTTGAACTTTGAATTCAAATGCTTAATTTGGTGTTAATTCTGTTGGTTACTAATCAACATTGAAGGGAATTAACTATTGCGGTTACTAGTAATTAACAGCTATTAATTTGAGTTGTTACTAGTGTGAGGCTGCAAGTGTATAATATAGAGATGTCCACATTATTCATACATGAATTTTGCCATCTCTCCATCCTCCATGCTCTCTTTATCTCTCTAAAACTTGTGCCGAAGGATTGTGTCACTTGTCCTCGTCAACACTTGTTCTCGGCATGCACCAAGGAGGAGTGGGGCGGTATCGCTGAACTCTTTGCCATGTTGAGACTTAGACAAGGCAGCAATAGTGTTTCTAGGCAGCGACTGTGCGACCGCTTGCTACATCGACTGTATTGCTCTCCATTACATCATTGTACTATTTTTCACTACATCAACGTACTGTCTCAAGTCTGCACTACTTCCGATCATGGACTTGTTGTAAGTTCTTCCCGAAGAACTGTACTACTCTATTGATTTTATTTGTACTGCCTACCATGTTAAGTTGTACCGTGTTTCTCGGATTGTTTTACCTGTTGCTAGAAATGTTATTTGCATCATTTACTTATTGCGAATTATTCTTCCTTGTAATTCTTGGAACTAAATATTGCCGATATTTTCCAACGAGAGACGGCGGCGCGATTCCTAATCCCGCTCGTCCATGACTGAAGTAACGCTGCACTGGTGGTGCCACTCCTCCCAACCACAAAATAGATTATCGATGAGATGCAGCTCGACCTCCTCTGATTTGGAAAGCTGCAGTCGTGCTTCACGGCTCAGCACGCATTCGGACCACTCGAAGAAGGCAAAGAGCACAACCAGTTAGATGTGTTCCAGAATCAATTCACTACTACCTTAGATAATTTCAGTTCATTCTGGCGAATAGAAATCCGAGCACCTCCATTTCACATGGTTCGATTCATAAGTCATAGCACATGCACAAAGGAATTTTCAAGATCTATATGCATCATTGCAACAAAAGCAAGTACAAGAGAAATATTTCAATCCATGAACAAGCTCCTGCTTGTGCACAAGAACTACACCTGCCGGCAACTATTGCCTGTGATGTGCCTGGTTGTGTCGTCATCAGTTCGACGGACACCCACAAGGGGAGGAGCCCCAGCGCCATCTCCTCCGCAACCGAAATGACATCACCACCCAACAGGCTGCGAGCTTCCAGCAATTTCGTGAGGAGTAGGACGAGTGGTGTGACCTGTGCCACGCGACAACGTCAGGTACTGTGTATTGAGCCTGGCCCTCGAGGAATCCTACTGTGCTGACCTCCATGCCAGTGCTCCACTCTACGTCGTTCACACCCTCCTCGGTGGTGAGCTCAAGTACTATGACGTTGTCAGATCTATTGCGTGGCCGGCACCTTACGAGATCGTTTCAAGGTGGAGTGGGCGTGGTAAGGTGGTGGTTCGTGAGGAGTGCATCCACGAGGTTGGAGAGCGGCTAGGCGGTAGGGAGGTCTCGAGGTGGCCTAGAAGCAGATGAGCCACCAAGACAAGCGTGGGGAAAGAGAGAGGAGATAATAGGAAGAGGGGAAAAAGGGTTACCTCACTGGTGGGTTCCTTGTTGACTTGGATGCGACAGTGATATAGTCAATGCACCACATTAGTAGTCAAAGCCAGCAAATCACATTTTGGACCAAAGTAAACTCCTATAACAAGTTTAGGGGTTCAAATGGGTATTTTAAGAGTAGACGGACTAAACTGAGCTTATCGCGTAAGTTAAATGACCATCAGTGCATTTTACTCTTCTTTTTACGGCTTTATCGGACTAGTAGTAACCATAGTGTTGTAGTAATCTGCAAGGATCTGAGATGCTTTAATTAGATCACTACCATCCTAAATCACACTCCCACCATATCACAAAAACGTGACTTGTTAGATATAGTTTTGGTCAAACTTTTAAAACTTTAACTACTAATATCGTTTTAAATATTTAGATTAGGTATTCGAGAATCATATTTATATATTTCTCTTGATAAGTATTTTCATAATAGTTATAAATTTATTACATATATATTACAATAAAAATTAGTTGTTAGAATTAAAATGTCATGTTTCTGTGGTACAGAGACAATAGTTGCCAGAGAGTATAGTAGATCACATAGGCAGAAAAGTACCTGTATCTGTGGCTTCATGGTAAATTAAAAGTGTACCCCTTCTTATCTCAAATTTAGGTCATTTTGATTTTTTATAGTCTCTAATACAAGACTTTGACTATATTATCATTCATAACATGTTATAAAAAATAATAAGAAGAGCATAGAATGAAAGAGTTTTACAAGATGAATTTAATAATATTATTTTTATAAAGTGTACCAATGTACTTTTACATGTTACGGTGACCAATATTTGTAATAAAGGAATATATTATACTATTATGCGTTTGTGTGTGTGTGAGAGAGAGAGAGAGAGAGAGAGAGAGCGCATGAAATGAAATGAAAAGAAAGCAAATCGATCTGTAGGAAAGGGAAATGGGTGAGAGAATTGAATGCTGCCACATGCAGCTACCACAGTGTATTCCGCACTTCGCAGAAGGCACTTAAAGGCCCCCTTCTAGACGGTTTCTCTAGCGGCTTCTCCCAGAAGCTGCCCCCTTCCAGCTTCTCCCAGAAGCCGCCCCGTCAAATTCGTCGGGGCTTCTAAACTTGTGAGAAGCTGGGAGAAGCTGGGAGGGGGCAGCTTCTGGGAGAAGCCATCTAGAAGGGGGCCAAATAAGCTCGCTCGAGCTGGCTGCATGTCTTAGAGTGCTAATATCGGGATGTAATGCATGTAATAGGTGCTTGAAATGCTAATTTCTTTTTTTAGACTAGCTGGTCCGAGCTAGTTTACTTATCTCTACTTACCTCTTTTCACAACCGATTTATGCTAATTTCTTTTTTTAGACTAGCTGGTCCAAGCTACTTTACTTATCTCTACTTACCTCTTTTCACAGCCGGTTTATGTTGTGCTTCTGGCCCTCTTAGGGCCTCTTTTAACACGGCATTTAAGAAATCGCATGAATAAAAAAAAGTACGACTGAAATGTGGCTTGTCGTATCCTACAGAAAACAATAACACAGTAATTTGTAAAACTGACCCTTTGAATGTTTCACATAAATTGCACAGGAATTTAAAAATAGAAAAGGTTAATGCAAAACACATGTGGTTCAAACTCATATTAGAATTCCTCCAGAATTTCTATGGGGTAAGCCATCCTGTAGAATTTTCGTAGTGTTCAGTGAGCTCATTCCGGCAATGAAAAGGATCTTCATAGAAAAAAATATATGGATTGAAATTTTACAAAATTCATTTGAAAATCTTCCGAGCCAAAGAAGCTCTTAAGGGTTGTAAGTTTGTCTTGAATATGATGCTACCATCTTATTTTTTTAATAAAATAATCCTTTTTATCTTTATTTTATAAATAATTCCATCGGCAAACTATTTCCAATTCTGGCCCTTTTTGCGGTGCCATACAGACTGGCACCGCAGAAACATCATGTGGCGCCAAGGTTAGTGGTGCCGCAGACCTTAGCACCGTGGTGGGATGATGCGGCCAAATCTGCGGCACCATGCATCATGGCGCCACAATTATGGTGCCACTACCCTCGACGCCACAGCGGGTTTACCCTTTCGAACTGACATGCCGGCGTCTCATTTTCTCATTTTCTCTCATTTTCCCTAGGCCGCTGCCTCCTTCCCTTTGTTGCTTCAACCGCCGAGGACGCCACTCGCCGCACCAGCCTCCTCATCCTCCACGTCAGCCTCCACGCCGTCCTCCTCAATTTGCAAATTTAGGGTAACTTCTACTCCCACCTCTCTCTCTACACATGTTTCATTATTTTAATTACTGGATGTATATGTTTCACCCTTTGTAGTTCACATCCACGCAAGGAGGGCGGAAGCACGCTGATCCTAGTGGTGTCATGGATATGCCAAGACGAGAAAAGGCGGGAAAGGCCGCTAAAAGGTGGACACTGACCTCCGGCAAGCGCAAGAAGACGAGTTGAAGATTGTAGCTAGCTACTGTGTAGACACCGAACTATCTATTTGAGTATTTGTCACTAACAAGTCCTAGGAATATTTTCACTTTGGTCATGCACTGAATATTGATCTAGTTGATCATGCGAATTATCACTTTCTTTCTATTTGCAGTACCATATTTGAATGGATGGCTTCTGCTTGCTGGAAATATTGGGGAAAGCTTGAGTGGGCTTTGGCTGCTTGGAAGTGGAGAGAAATTGTTATGTTTAGTGAAGAAAATGATATAAACAAGAGCTTCATTCTTCGGGTATGAGCTTGCATTTATTGTTGGCTAAGTCTCCGAATGAATGTAAGAGAGTAGAAGTCAGCTGAGGACTTAATGAAATCCATGCTACTCAACAAGATGTGGAGTTGTATCCTAGCAATAGAGTGTTTAAGGAGACAACACGAGGACATATGGAGTGGCTACAAAAATGGTACAAGAGTATATCTGAATCTACTCCTTATTCTCAACCAAACAGAGGAAATTTCCTTTGGGTGCTGTTTCAGTTGTGCTGCTTCTGCTCCTAATGGTTGTGGCATCGCCAGGTTTGGTGCCACAACTTGGCCTTGAGGCGCCGCCAGGTTTGGCACCTCAAAGCCCTATGGCACCACCAGTTCATATGAATTTTTGTACAATTTCTACAAGTTTTCATCATTTTTAATATTTTCTATCTTTTTCTCAATAAGGAAAAATAGGCGTAACTTTTTATACCCAGCTTTATCATAGCCTCAGTGAATGACCAGTGGGGCGAAAAGCCAGCCCGGGCTGGTCAAGTCTGACTAGCCTATTTGGCTTTTGGGCCCACTTGTCATACATTGGGATATTTTCTTTTCTTTTTCTCTATTCCTTTTGTTTATGACATATGGGACACTGCTGTCAGTTTTTATTTTATTTTATATTTTTATTTAATAGAACACTCAAACTTGAGGGACCTAGCTATCATACACTCAAAATGGTTAAACTGGTTTTAACAGAAAACTCACTACCGCAGACCCACATATCGGTCTTTGCTTAACCTAACGGTCATAACTAACTTAATGGTCGGGGCCCACGTGTCAGTTCACCGTCAGCTCAATGTCGGCGAGGCCAAGCATCCAGCAACGTGGCAAGGACACGAGCAACTGCCAGACTGCACCATTTCCAATGATGTTTGTCGTATTGAGCTCCTAATGACACAACAGATTCATCCCCGTGGTCGGCGAGGCCAGAAGCTCATCGGAGCTCTAGCCAGCACCTTGTTGGCGGCGGCCGGAATAGAGGAGGATTGGGGAGAGCAATGTAGAGGGAAAAAAGGGAGAAAGGATGGGTCCCTTCGGTCAAGGGCCTCATCGGGAATTGATTGGAGCTCGCAGTCAAGGCCGAGGAGGTCTGAGACGAAGAAGATGCGGTGGATGACAGCAAGGTCAACACAACTCCGTCAGGGAAGAAGGAGGAGGCATCTTCCGACTCAGGTCTTCATAGCAACAGGTTGTTGGGAACTTCCTGATCATTCTCCAATCATCGACCAGTCGAAAAGAGGGCGAATAAGGAGACTTTGTTGGTGATGATGGACGGCGGTGTTCAGATCTCGTCAGTGAGCACTTCAGAATGGCACAAAGTTCCATGGCGAATCTCAGCCGGACTTGGAGATGATGATGGCATGTGGGCGTTTCATGCCAAACGTGAAGAAGAAGATGATGCTAAAGGCAGAGCTCACGATGCCGAGGGTGTTTCAGCAAGAAGACTCTACGGCAAGGCTCATAGAGGGCTCGGGAAGGTGCGTGAGGCTATGGAGAAGACGATGTCGGCTTCAGGTCAGAGAATGGGGGAGAAGCCATGACATAATCAATAAGGGAGGGTTTTGTTCGGGGGAGGTCGGTTGCAGCCGTGATGGTGAGGTGAACAAAAACGACGCCATTAGTGGTGAGGGAGAAGGCGGTGGCAAGCACTTTTATTTCTGATTTGTTCTAGGGTTTTATCAAAAATGATTCAAACCTCACATTTAAAATCTGGAAAACTCACAAAGTATTCTTTATCCTCCATAATTTTTCTCAAATTAAAATAATTTCATTTGGACTATCATTTAAATGTAAATGCAAAAGTTGTCCAAATTATGGTTTAAACTGTAGTTAGTTCAAAATCTCTAAATATTTTTTTATTTTTGAGTCCTAGGATGTAAATAACCCTCGAATGTGAAATTTTATAAAATTTAGACTAGAGGAAATTCACTTAATTAACCTACTACAGTTGTGTTCATTTTGAAATAATTTGAAGAATCATTTATTTAAATATGCAAAGCAAGGTCAAATGACTTGGAAACTTTTGTATAACTTCTAGGAGGTGTTTATGACTTGTAAATTACTAGAAATAAAATTGGTTGTATTTAGTTTCATAGTTCTTATTTAAATTGATTCTAGGTCAAAATTTTAAGGTTTTTGATTTAAATCATTTGGGGTGTTCTGCATGCTGAAATGAGATGAAGAAAATCCATATGATTACATGTTGATCTGCATATGATTACATGTTGATCTCACTAATCTCATGTACATATGGTTACACAAAAGGGGTTTTTACACCCGCACAACATGATATTAGAACTATTATTTGTATCTTACAATACAAAATGCTTATTCGTGTCATCCATTCTGTCGTTCATGGAGTGAGAGTTTGAGAAATCACATGTGTCACCATGTTGTACGCTTTTCTCTGATGAATCTTGATTGATTACCCTAAGGATTGACAAAAGTGATTTGCTTAATGAAAGGACATTTATTTATGGATAGATGTCTACATCATATTTCGACTATGCAATTGAATTGTTTGCATCATACCACATGATTAGCTATCTCTTTACGATCTCATGCACCACTTCCCATATAAGCTTATTCTAGCACTATTTGCTAATTTTTTGTTTGTCATTATTCTCCTTACTTTTATTTATCGCTTTCATTAATTTTGTTTTTATTATAAAAATCCTTCAAAAATGTCATCTTCTATTTCATAGTTTAAGTGTAGGTGCAATTGCAAGTGATGCCATAGTTGTAGAAAAAACCTACTGCTTTTCAATAACGTTCTTAGTGGGTTCGATATAAAACTGCAAATGCTTTCGTGAGAAAATGCTACACGGATCCTATGCACTTGTAGGTCATCACTTGTCGAATGAGTTCATTGAGATCACCTTTCATGGCGAAAACTACTTGACATGGAAGTCTGACATGGAGATCATCTTCAACGCTAAGGACCTTGGAGTGTTCATTGGTCGAGGTATGGGGTCTGCCTCATTTGTGTAGAGGGGCCAAGGACTACACTTCCTCTGCCACCATCTCTCACCCACTTTGAAAGATGTGTATGCAGAAAAGGACGCTATGACACTATGGACCTCCTTAGAAGAGCACTTCACGAAGCTCAAGTATGTGATCCTATCCAAGGCAGAGGAGACATGGTGAAACCTCCGCTTCCAGTACTATAAGTCTTTGGCTGAGTACAAACTCTACTTTGCACAAGATTTGTACTACCCTTAGACACTGCAGCAAGGAGCTCACAGAAGAGGAAAAGATAGAGAAAACTCTTTCCACCTTCCATGCTAGCAATGTGGTACTGCAGTGCCAATACTGCCATGACAAGTACAAGAAGTACTATAACTTGATAGATGTCATAGAAGTTGCCGAACAACGAGATGAGATTATGTTGAAGAACCATAACTCTCGATCCAAAGGGACCACGACCGGGCACGAACCCATGTCGCTAGTGACAATGTGCAAAGGCCCACCTTCAAGAAGAAAGGCCAAAAGGCTCGAAGGGAAGAAGACAAATGCTTATAAGGGATAGCCTTACCGTCAACAACAGAAGAAGGGAATGAAGACTTAAGAGAGAGAGAAGCTATATGGTCTGTAGGACCAGAATTACTTCCAATGTGGCATATGGGGACATTGGTCTAAAACTTTCGCACCCCCAAGCACCTTGGTGAGGTCGATGCGTACTTCTTGGGATCAGTTTAAGTACCTACGCGTACTTTAATAAATTTTATCAGATATTCTTATAATGGTTTTTGCATTTGAAAAATTAATAATGATGTGTAAGCTCTGCGAGCAAATATGTTTAATTTTATATGTGTGCTCGTAGACATATTTTATCAGTATGATAGTAAGTCATGTTTTATCATTAAAATTTTGTTATACCACTTCTTCCTCTGCTGCATATTTGCTGAATTTTAATTTTTGATATAGAACTTGTGTAGCATATCATGAGATATTTGCCATATGAAGTGTCATAATATCTATGTCTTAGAATGATGAGAAAAATATAATGATCCCCAAAAGTCAAGAAGACTTTACATGTGCTATTTGCACATTAAGGAATGACAACCACCTTTGCCATATGAAGAATGGATTTGTGAAAATATTAGTCAAAGAAGACCGATATACCGACATTGTTAAATACATGTAGTCTTGCACGTAGCAACTCTCATCAATTCTAAACTACTTGCATATAATATCACTTTACCTTATGATCTAGTGTAAGAAATATAACATTGAGTTTTAATATTCGAAGATTTAGGTGTACTATATATACGCATATTCCAAAAAACAATAATGGAACCCCTATACGAAGAAGGGATACATGACATCCATGAGAAAAGAACAATTAGACCCTTGAACAAGAAGCTTCCATGGTTCGTCGATCTTTGAGGTCTATTCTCAACGTTAGGGGGGAGGAAATAGGATCGTTAATGAAAAATGTTGAGAAATCTTATGGAAATACAAAGGGATCTGTACTCAAGGCCCATATACTACATAGGGCGAACACTAAAGTTCAAAATAGAATAATTAAACTGCTCAATTATTTCACTAATCATAGAGGTAATGTAAAGTTGCATATAAGACATGCATCGGAGAGAATAGAGGTCTCGCCTCATACTATCCTCTGTCCTAAGACCTTCTTATATTTTATAAGAGGACGAGTACTCCGGCTTCTCAAAAACCTTGCATACCAGAGACATCTGTGGAAAGTAGGGTAGGGGGACTTGCCTACCTAGAATAATGAAATACCTCATATAGAAGAAAGGAAGGGGAGCTAATTGAGATCTGGCACATGTATGAAGCCAAAATTGATGACATTAGACATGAATCTTCCTACGAAAGGAAGCCACTAGCTAAAGAAGTATGTGCACACATGAGACGCCAGAGACTAAAAAAATCTAGTACCCATAAATAAGAAATAATGTAATACTACACGGAGCATAATGGAGAAGCCCTTTACGAAGAGATTCCTTCAACCATGTTAAAGGAAAACAAGATGGAAGATGCACGAAAAAACCATGATTACTATGAAAAATGGCAAGTATTTATGGCAAGCAGCTCGTACTCCTCCCCATATGATCGAAGTTACTACTCATATTAAACTCTAGTCACCGGTGGAATTACCGCTAGCTATTTAATCTCACTGGCAGAAAAGACAAATGATATTATTAATGGATATGATATATGAATAAGCAACATTTTGTGCAAGAAAGGCTACGATAATAAGGGATATCCCTATGAATTTATACTAAAATCTCTGGATGATTTCTGTATAAAATAAGTCTATGTTGATGAATTGATCATGGTAACAACATAAGATAGATGAAGCGAGTCCGTGCTTGAAGCTAGAGCTTGAATGAAATAATAGGATCTAGGTAAGATCAAGATATGTTTAGGCTTGCAGCTCATAAAGTCCACGAATGGATGTAACACATTAACTTGATCGATCCCGTCTGAATGAATCCTAACACAATGCAAACAAATTTGCACTTATGAGTCAAGAAGACCCCGTAGAGAAACTCCAGTTTAGAAATTAGAACCCATATTTTAAATTTTTCTATAGAACCATACACACAAATATGACTCCAAGTAGAATGCACTATAAGAATGTATGGAGCCTTATAGCACAATCATCTACCTTACCCGAAGTTCTCATGAAGTTAGAGCGGCTTATATAGCACAATTGAGATTAGTTATGTTGCATATTGATTTCATGTATTACTCCATAAATATATCACTTACAATATTTATGAATGAATAATAGATGGTACATTAGAAACTCAAGGAAGACTCATCACAGTTTCTAGTATTACTTGTGAAAAGAAAATCGAGGAGATTGTATATATTATGTGATAGTCGTACTCTATACATAAGTAATATCACCCATTGTGTTTCTCTAGAAACACCCAAGTTAGACATGAAGATTCTAACGAGAGCCATCTTGAGGGGAGTAAAAGTAAACAAGGACTTAAATGATCATACTGTAGCTACGAAACTTTGTAATTTTGACTCATTTAGAAGAATCAAATACTGATAATTGCTCTATCCTTTGGGATATATTCTACAAACGAGGATGTAGATTAAAAGCATCAATTCTTGAAGACTTAACTAGAATGAAAATTCACTTCGTATGTGCACATAATCTGGGGCAGTAATTCCTGAATTAAGGACTACCCAAGTGATATAGTAATGATGAAAATTACAGGAGAACATCACTCAATGATTAAATCAATTGAAAATTAATCAAACTCAGATAATCGCACTCTTTTTCTTTGATGAGTTTTCACGAAAGCTTCTCATCCACAAGGTTTTTAATGAGACAACTAATGCTTTATAAAGTAAAGAATGCTATGCGCTCTTTTTCTAATTTGCTTCATTGGATTTTTTGGAGTTTTAGTAGGGCATGGATATTATTTTACATAGTAATTGCTCAAGAGGGAGTGCTATGAAATTGGGCCTTCTAGGGGTGGGCTGGCCGGCGCATGGCGCCCCCCTTAGGGCCGATATGATCAACTACTAAACTAGCCATCACATAGATGGTCTATAAATAGAGATGTGATATCATATTATTTATACGCATTATTGAGATCTTATACTCATGAGAACAGATTAATAAAGAGAAGAACACAACCTTATATTCTCGTTACCGAACTTGTCATCAGAGTAGAAGTCACGGAGATCCACGTAGTTGGGCATCGGCTCTCGATTGTATGGAAGGGTAAAGTCGTCATAGAAAACCCTCATCCGAGAAGTCGGTCCTCTGCGTGGACCTTGTCGGATCTTGTGATGATTTTAACGTTTATTCGACGAAATCGACCGAAGATGTCTCCAAGGTCGGTGCCATCTGTCGACGATTGGTAAACCGTCAATCTTACGATATTCGTGATCCGAAGATTTGATAAAGGGTAGGGACCCCTGGGGCCGTGTTGAACCAAGCTGAGGTACCACAGAACAACAATTTAGGTTCGGGCCTCCCTCGTGATAACAATCATATGTCCTGTTGGTATATATTAAATCTTGAATAGAGTAAAAGGGAATTGTTAGTAGCTAGCTTAGATGAGATCTACAACTAGTCGAGAATCTCCTTGCGTTGATCTGCTAGGGCTTTTCTGGTGTGTAATCGGTGATGATGTAGAGGATGTAGAAAAGCCTCTAAGATGTCTTCTAACAGGGTAAAAGATGCCCTCTCCGCAGGGCCTTCGTGTCTTTTTATAGAGGGTACTCCGTACTTGACACGGAGTCGTCTCCGACTAGAACTCCAACTATTCTTAGCCGTAAGGATTGGTTCCTAGTTTAATTAGTATCCAGTATCCTGCGGGTAGTTACCTTATCTCTTGGAGTCCTTCACGAATACGTTAGCTGTTTCGGGTATACAAGATATGGCATACATATACTGTCTTCCTATACGATAGAATTATACTACTTATCGTCAAGTTTGCTTTTCCAGATAGCCGCTCACAAGTCGGTAGTTACGATCGTCTCTGTAAATTAGATACTCTATGTAACATCCCCAAAACTTAACCTTGTTATGTGCATCATTAGCATGAGCATGATCAAAAATTTTGAACTTGAAGTTTAGTTGAATGCTGTTTGAAAGAAAGAGATGAAATTCAAATCAAAAATCAAAACAGAAAAACAAAAGCAAAACAAAAGAAAATAAAAATCTAAACCTAATTTTCCCTCTCCTGCTCTCACCGAATGGGCCTGCTCGGCCCATCTCCCCGCACCTAGCCCATCTTCCCCTTCCGGCCAGCCCGCCACCCTGGTTCCTTCTCCTCTAAGCACCTCCGCCGCTTGCTCATCCTCATCCGCCGCCACCTCCTGGGCATGCGTGGCAGCACCCAGGGGAGCTCCCTGCCACCTCCAGCTTAGGCCGCCGAGCCCTCTCCCTCATCTTCTTTCCCCGGCGCCCGAGCTCTTCTCTCTCTCTCAATTGCTCGCCGCCGTTGCCTCACTCGCCTCCGCCGCTCGGTTCCTCGCCGGCCACCCACCCGCCGCTCCTTCCCGGTGGCCCTCCTCTCGGCTTCGCCGCTCCGCCGGAGCTCCGCCTCACCCCAGCGTCCGGCGCCGCTCCCCTCTCCTCGCCTCGGCCACCGCCTCGGTGCCGCCCCGCTCGCTTCAACCCGACCCCCGAGCGCCCGGCCTCCCCTCCGCTCTACCCCGCCGCCGCTCCGGCCGCTCCCGAGCCCGGCGTCGCCTCTCACTCGCTCCGTCCTCCCGCCTTCCTGCCTCACCACCCCGGCCTCCTTCCGCCCTTCCTCCGGTGCCACTGACCCGAGCCCCGCTGCTGCTCCGGCCGCCCTCGCCGCCTCCGAGTTCGCCGCTCCACCGCGCCGCTTGCCGGTAAGGCCTCCGCCGCCGCCCCGTGTTTGCTCGCCGCCGGTCGTGCCAAGCCATGCCTGCCTCGCCTCGGTCGGCCGAGCCGACGGCCGGGTCCGACCGGACCAATCTGGGCGTTAAATGCCCCTGTAATGGTGTCGTTAGGGCACCATTAGTGCCAAACCCTCTGTCATTAAGTACTAAGCATGATTAATGCAGAGAATTTCTGTTCGGACACATTAATTACCAATGATAATTAATTAATGCTAAACCGACACGCTAATTACTGTATTTAATAGCTAACAGTGGCATAAAGGAGCTCATTAGTGGTGTTTCTATGACTGTGGGCCCCATGCGACAGAAATAAAAGAAAAGAATAAATGGAAAAGAAACCCTATGACAGTGGGCCCCACCTGTCATAGGCTCAGTCAAACTTTGACCAAGCTGACCCGTAGGGCCCACCTGTCAGCCTCTGGTGTTATTTGAATTAATTTAAATATCATTTTACTGAGAAAAATACAAAAAGGGATTAAATCTTGAAAAATTCATAGAAAATCCATTTTTAATCAGAAAATGCAAATAATATATCAAAATATTCAGAAAAATGAGATCTATTCAAAAATGTCTTTTCCATATATGTTTGCATGCTAGGAAAAACATAATTGGCCAAAACTCAAATTAGGGTTTCCGATTAGCTGGAGGATTTTCGGATCGTGATATTTTATGCGTCCGGACTCCGATTAAATTGATTCCACTTGCATTAGTCTTTATTTTGCACCCTCTATGCCATGGCATGCATTGCATCCCATGCCGATGTTCCTATTTTGATATTTACATTTATGCCCTTCTTTCCGGTGTTTTCGTTCTTCTCCGATAGAGCCGGAAGGTCCAGAAGACGATAGTCTCGATCACGAGCAGGGTTTAGTTGCAGAGCAATAAGACAAGCAGCCCCTTTGGTCACATTGCAAACACCTACTATTTGCAAAGTATTAGTTGTTTTCAAATTCATTATCACATGCGTTCAAATTCTATTTTTCCGCTAAGCAGAACCCTATTCCTGTGGATAAAACTTACTTTGTCGCTCAATCAACTCCACTACCATCCAAACGTATCTAGAATAGTATAGTGTTCACTGTTCTAATGCTCGCTATGTTATTAATGCTTGCTATGTTATTAATGCTTAGACATGCTTAGACATGTAGAAGTCATAATTTCTTGGATGGCAGGCAAATTCACACCATGGGATGAGTTACGTGGTAGATGGGTGTTCACTGGGAATCAACTAATAAACCTGACTAATCTTCATTTGGTTAGACGAGAGGCCATGGCTGGGAGCATGCTGGGTTGTCTCGTTTTCCCGCAAGCACCGGTTCCCGACGTACATTGACCCAAGATTTGCGTACTTCTACACGGGTGGGATAATGGACCACGCACGACTGAATAATTTGCCTAGACTTAGAGTATGAGCTACATAGTTTGCCGTTTCTATTCACCGGGTGAGTGAAAAATGATGTGATGGTGTGCTTCAATATAGGTGTAAGGGTTACACACGGTCGAGGACCGGGGATGTATCACCTGCTACAACTTATGGGACCGTGTCGTAGTCACGGTCGGACTGATGTACATGGATTGGCCCGTAAGGGTGGCTCATACCTAGGTCGAAAGCATTGTAAAGGTCGTGTTCAATCACCCTCCGCCAGCACACCTCGTGAAGTGTGTGAATTGCATTGGCATTAGGAGTCGGTTGATGCGTGTAGGTAAAGATGTACACCCTTGCAGGGTTTGAACTGTTTAAACAGCCGTGTTCGCGGTTATGGACAACTTGGTGATTACCTGCGTCGAATTAGACAACTACAACAATACTTTAAAACTTGCCAACTCTAAGACTGGTGTTAGCGACTGCTTCCTCCCAGGGTGGTTGAGGAAGAGTCGGGGTAACTAAGGTGCGGTGATCTGCAGTAGGGACTGATCGTGAAGTGTTCAACTCGTCCTCTTTGAAAAAGTATTCTGGTAGTCGGTTTTCATCTACTTAACTATTATTGTTAAAAGAAAACTGGCTTTCTGCAAAATAGTCCACAATTACCCATTTGTTGATACCTGTCACATCTATTATTAATTTCCACACTGTAAGTCTTGCCGAGTACAATTTTGTACTCACCCTGCTATTGTTGACATTTTTGTTGCAGAGGAAACTACCCCTTCCGAGGGTGGGTTTCTGCCTAGAGATCGACATCCATGACGACTAGTCGCTGGAAATCCCAGGCAGTGATCCTGCCCCCAGGGGTTTGACAGCTCGGTTTGTTCTGCTGCCACTTTTAGCCTTACTATTTCGGCTTCGTAGCCTTAATTACTCTTCCGCTGTACAGTTGGATCTTCGGATCCTTTTTATGAATATGATTTGTTAAGTTTCAAAAGTTTATAATATTGCAGTTTCAGTCGTAGAGTTACTGCTGTGAAATCTGGTTGTTTTCGCCTGCTCATGTGCCAAGTGTGTTTGTTAATGAAGCACATGTTGTGGGTAGAATTTCAGAGTTTATATCATAGAGTTATTAGGTTTAATCACCCTTATGAAGTGACTCTGCTACTGAGAGGTTGGGAACTATATCATCCTACTCCAGCCGACCATTAATTTGCCGGGACGAGTTTGGGATTGACGTTCCGGCTCAGTAAGAAAAGAGTGAGGATACCATATCACCCTACTTGATCTGTGCATTAGTTTGCCGGAGCAAGTTCGGGGTTGACGTCTCGGGCTATTCGGAGCCATATCACTCCACTCCTCTTGGGATTGACCCCCAGGGGTTGAGGTCGGGGTTGACATTCCGATTTAGCGGGTGGTTTCACTTAAGACTCTCTGTTATAAATTCTGGAGTTCGACATTCTATTGTATTTAGCTTCCTGCATGTGAGTCGTTTTAATTAGATGCCAATCTAGATGTCATGGCATTTTATAAAAAGAGAGGAATGAATTAATATGACGATGATGGTTTATGAAGACATGACATGATATTACGTAGTCGCCTTAACCCAAAGAGGCATAGGCATAGGCATACGACACGACACGACAGAGAGGCAGGCGGTGGAGAGAGCAGGGAAGGATCGAGGCCTCCGACTGTCTGGCTGGCTCCCTCGCGATCTCGAGCTGGCGACCCCGCGCTCCTCCCACCACCTCTCCGCCGCCGCCGCCGCCGCCGTCGCGGCCGCGGGGATCTCCTACCCCCCGCCTCTGCCCCCCACGCCGCAAAGCGCGGCGGCCTCGGCGCCCGACATGGGCGCCGGTGGCGCCGCCAAGCAGATCGTCGATTCCCTCCTCGCCCGCTTCCTCCCGCTCGCCCGCCGCCGCATCGAGACCGCGCAGGCCCAGGTGCCTCCCTCTCTCTGACGTTCCGAATTCCATCGCATCCGACAACTCCCGTTTCCCTGAGAGGTCAACGAGAATCCCAGTCTTCCGCTTGCTACCTAGGGTTCACTTAATCGCTTAGATTGAATTCGGGAGCGCTTGCTGGTAGTGCCACGGCACCAGTGATTCGATTGATTTTAGATGTAGCTTTTAGCATATGTTAATGCTAGATATCAATTAGGTTATAATTCTGATCAATGCTCCAATTTTTTTTTCCATTTACAATGTTATTGTTACATCTCCTTCTCTGCTAGTTGTGTCGGTCAGCGCGAAATGCCCCGCTTGATTTACATGTTCCAAATCGTGCACACGTCTTGAAAAATGTTGGGATTTTACTCGTGCGTGCATGCGGGTTATTACTAATTCATGCTCTCGCAACACGTGTTCGTGACATATATGTTGGTATCAGAGAACGCTGATTATTGGGTTGCGTCTGTGGGCATGATGTTGTTGCTTTCAAAATGTTGCAATGCACTACGCTAGTAACAACACGGCTTTAGATTTGTGCTTTCACTCTTTTAGTTGCAAGTCATATTGTTTTTTTTAGGCATGATTTTACCATGCCAGATGAGCGTGATGCGAAATTATACTAGCTAGCTATGTCACCAGAAAAAAATGTTCTAACGAAACTATATCCAAGTCTAAATTCATAATTTTGAAAATAAGCAGGATGGGCAGTACCTCCGGCCATCTGATCCAAGCTATGAGCAAGTACTGGATTCACTTGCCATGGTTGCTAGGCACACACCTTTGCCTCTTTTGGAAGCTCTTCTTCGGTGGAGAGAAAGGTATGCTGCTTGACCTTGACTCTTGAAAACTCCAACCTGGTAGTCTCTGATTTCCATTATGTTGCATTGAGCTTTCAGCTTTGTTGCTTACTGCTTCCTCAAAATTCTAGTTGAACAACTGTAGATACTCTCTGCAGCCTTGTACTTTTTACTGAAGTATTGTTCTCCACTGTTCTACAGTGAATCACCAAAAGGTGCCCATGATGCCTCAACATACCAAAAGAAGGTTTGTTTGTTGATCGACCATGTCTTGTCCTTACAAAGAACCACTTTGTTTTCCCCTGTAGGTTGTATGCTCAGTAAACATCACCAGACATATATTATCCTGTAGTTATAAATAGTCACTAGAAAGTATTTTCATCTCTTATCTCTCAAATTCATACTTCCCCAACATTTTCAATTGCATTCTGTTGGCTGAAATCTTCATGGATTTTCTTTTACCCCTACTCAGCTTGCTGTTGAGTGCATATTCTGCTCAGCCTGCATTCGATTTGCTGAGTATTGTCCACAAGAGGGAATAACAGGTAGTATTTTTGCTGTTGTTTCTATGAGTTATTTGCATAGTTAGTTACTTTCTTAAAACAGTTGTCTAACTTGTGCATTATTTTATCTAGAGAAACTTTGGATCGGCCTGGAAAGTTTCGTATTTGATTGGCTAATAAATGCAGACAGGTGAGATTTTGCTGCCTTCTTAAATATGGTTTCTAGTATGGTAAGAGCACAATAATACCAGGTTATCTTAATGCAGAATGTTAGACACTGAACATCGGCCTTTTAGCAAATGAGTGAAAACTTGCCAAAAAGAGTCAGGTTTACGGTTTACCCAGTTAGGGTGAGGTTCACAGGGACCTCTGACCGTAGCGGGAGGTTGAGAGGCAGTCTGGCTGTGCATCCGCACCGGGCGTGGGACGGAGGAGGGTGGTGCGCGGAACTGTGATGGTGCAACACGAGTTAGGTGGGGTGTGTGTTGTGTTTTGTGGTTCAGCTGTTTGTTAATGGGTGAACTCTTGCTTGGCATTTCATCAAAACAGCACATCAATTAATATGTATGCAATTGGTATATGTTGTCTTATTTTGTCAACATGTGCCAAATTTATTGAAATCGTTGTGTCAAAATTTGTTTCTTGATTGCCGAAAAAGGAAAGTTATGTACTTGTGGAAGCTGAGTCCCTGCCTACCTTATTTACTCCAGGGTTGTCAGCCAAGTAGATTATCCTTCATTGGTTGATTTGCGAGGTCTCCTCTTAGATCTTGTTGCTCAACTTTTAGGAGCTTTATCACGTATCAGGTATGTTTTCTTATCATCCTACTTCCATGGATCAGGGGGAGGGGGCTGTGTGTGCAACTTTATAGGCCATGCAAAAGCTATTGTATTTTTCTGTGATCTCTTTGTTTAAAGTACTGAGAACTCTGATGATCCACACAGGTTTAGTTCTGTTACGGAAAGGTTTTTCATGGAGCTTAGTACTCGCCGTATTGATACTCCTGTTGCTAGAAGTGAGACACTCAACATTATTAATGGGATGCGCTACCTCAAATTGGGGGTACGATTATACAAACATTACTTCATTATTTCAATATTTGTGCCAGTTGATAAGGATTCAAAGTGCATGATATCGTCCATCTGATTTGTTCCAGCATGCAATCACATATAGAAACTTTCTGCTGTAATCCATTCCTTTGTCGAGAAAATATAGAAACTTTGTAAGAGTTCTTTTCGCTCGTAGTGCTACAATTCCTAGGCTACTCTCCCCTAACCAAACTGTAATTAAGTACCAGGGAACCGCTTTCATGATCAATCTGGTGGTTCACCTAGATTCATCTGAATCATCTAAGCTTCTACTTATATACACTTAATTCCAGAAAGTACCTTTGGTTTGCACAATTTTAATTTCAAACTATAAAAACATATTCACTTACACAAGAACAATGACAAGATCACTCTGTTCACTTCGTCATCTGTGAACTTGTTTGCTGGATAACAAAGCTGCATGGAATGCCTCAAAATGGTGTTTCTGATATTTAGAGTGGTGTGTACATCATATTATTTATGATGGCTTATATATCCCCCTAATTTATGTTTCCAGGTGAAGACGGAGGGTGGGCTGAATGCTTCAGTATCCTTCATTGCAAAAGCAAATCCTCTAAATCGTCCTCCAAACAAAAGAAAGAGTGAACTGCAACATGCTTTGTGCAACATGCTCTCAAGTATACTGGCTCCACTTGCTGAGGGAGGCAAAAATCATTGGCCTCCAGTGGGTGTGGAGCCTGCATTGTCACTTTGGTATGATGCTGTTTCTCGAATAAGAGTCCAGCTCATGTATTGGATGGATAAGCAGAGCAAACATATTGCTGTAAGTTGATGATATGATGTTTATTTTACACTCAAACATTTGCCTATGCACAAAAATTGTCATGTCTTGATTTTGTTTATTAGTCTTCGTGCTGTTGATCTCCTTGGAAGGTTCGCAGAATTGGTTCTTGTTTGGCTTGTTTGCTCAAGTTAGGCCTTTTTCCTACTATATTTTGCACGAAGGGTTAAAATGACAGATTATGCCCGGCTACTTTCTTATTAGGGAAAATTAGATATATGCCACTACTGTTCACTCAAATTGCAGTTATGAGCATTATCTGTGTGGAGTTGTGTTTGCAGTTTGCACAAATTTCTTTTTCAATCATTTCTTAAATATTGATCATTACCTTTTCAATTGGATAAAATATCAAATGCCATGAATATTCCCAAGCTCTTTCTGAAACATTTATTTTACTCCTCCTCAATCATGGTTCGTGATTCTACTCCGTATCAATCAAATCACTCAGTCTCTTATGAAGTATTTAATACGATAAAGTAAGGTGCCTATGTTATGGAATTACTTGACAGCTTACTTTAGGACCAGTGGATGGTTAATTTGGAATTTATTTACATGTTTATTTGCTAGTGGGCATGAAGATTTTAATGACACAGGACTGAGATTTTCTGAAATTGTATTGTCAATTTGAGTGTGTTAACGCCATAGAGGGTTATAATGGTTTGTGGGTGAAGGCAATAAATTCCTCTCATTCTCTCACATTATTTTGGTGACACCATGAGTTTCTGACTTGCTGTTGCTCCACGTATTTCTGATATGTAGTGCTAAATCTTCTTTGCAGGTTGGATTTCCACTGGTCACCCTTCTACTTTGTCTTGGTGATTCACAAACGTTCAACAATCATTTTTCTCAACATGTGGAGATTCTGTATAAGTATCTCAAGGTGATTTATGTCTATAAACATTTGATTTAATCATGAGAACAAGATTACCATGTCATAATATTTCACTAACTAATAATTTCTTATATTGTTTTTTCATTATACCTATTGTAAATAGAGATTCTGATTTCTGAAACTTATATTCGTCCTTGTCCTGCGTGAAGCATAATTCTGATTGATTGCTTATTATGCAGGACAAGAATCATCGATCAATGGCATTAGATTGTCTTCATCGGCTAGTAAAATTTTATTTAAATGTTTATGCAGATTATCAGCCCAGAAATCATGTGTGGGACTATTTAGACAGTGTTACCTCTCAATTACTGACCGTTTTGAAGAAAGGATTGCTGACTCAAGATGTCCAGCATGATAAACTCGTTGAGTTCTGTGTGACCTTAGCTGATAGCAACCTGGATTTTGCAATGAATCATATGATACTTGAGCTGTTGAAACCAGATAGTTTAAGTGAAGCAAAGGTTGTTGGTCTTAGGGCGTTGCTTGAGATTGTTGTTTCTCCATCAAATCAACAGATTGGCTTGGATGTTTTCCAAGGTAACATGGCTTTGGGAACAGTTTCTTTCAAAAAATATGATAAGCAATATTTTCTGAAAAAATATGATAAGCAATATTTTACTCTATAATTTCAGTGTATGGTATTGGCCACTATATTCCAA
Organism: Stipa capillata; assembly: GCA_019208055.1. Lineage (NCBI taxonomy): Eukaryota > Viridiplantae > Streptophyta > Magnoliopsida > Poales > Poaceae > Stipa > Stipa capillata. The sequence goes on from JAGXJF010001649.1 coordinate 224,770, forward strand.
AAGTCAAGTCAGCTATCGAGTCAATATTAAGGTCCTGTAGCAAGGCTTATAGCCTAGCCCTTCTCACATCATCAAAGGCTACAATAGGTATGCTGCTGCTTCTCATCATACATAGCAAATGTTCAAAATTACTTGGCAAGTGCTATTGCTTCTATGGATTAATTTTGGACCATCTTTTGGAAACTATTGATACCCAAATAGTGAAAGAGAGCAGCAAATGTTTTTTATCCGTTCTTCTATTTTTCTGTTTACCCGTGATCTCTAATATTGTGTTTTCAGATAATGTAACGAAGGATAAATCTCAGGGATCACTCTTCAGATCTGTGCTTAAGTGTATACCATACTTGATAGAAGAGGTGGGCCGTAATGATAAAATGACCGAGATTATACCTCAACATGTCACAAGTATTGACCCTGTTGTTCGTGAAGAAGCGGTGCTAGTGTTGAACAGGATTGTACGGTACCTACCTAATCGCCGGTTTGCTGTGTTGAAAGGAATGGCTAATTTTATCCTGAAACTTCCGGACGAGTTCCCTATTTTGATTCAAAATTCATTGGGTCGTTTAGTAGAGCTTATGCGGTTGTGGAGAGTATGCCTATCTGAGGAACTATTGGCAAAAGATATGCAAAATGTTAAGCGTTCTAGTCTAGGAGGCGATACACTACAAAGGTCTCCTTTTCATAGGTCCAGAGATATATCTGAATTTCGTGCCTCAGAAATGGATGCAGTTGGTCTTGTCTTTCTCAGCTCTGCCGATGTTCAAATAAGGCTTACAGCTCTGGAGTTATTGCGATGTGTTCGAGCTCTAAAAAATGATCTAAGAGATTACTCGGCAAATGAATGGGGTGACAATAAACTGAAACTTGAACCAGAACCGATATTTATTATTGACATCATAGAGGAAAATGGGGTGAGTTTCATATATCTCTAGAAGACTTATTTGAAATACAGCAATTTTTACTGAAAAGAAAATATCTTGATTAAATATTTCTTTCCTCTAATATTCTTGTGGAAGTTGGATTCTTACATTCCCTTTGAGTCCTAACAATTTGTCATTGAATATTTTCATGCGTGATCATGCAAAGTCTTCATAAATTTGCAGGAAGACATTGTTCAAAGCTGTTATTGGGATCCGGGGCGACCTTATGATCTGAGACGTGAGATGGATCCCATCCCTTTGGATGTGACACTTCAATCCATCTTGGAGAGCGTTGATAAAAGCAGATGGGCCCGCTACCTCAGTGAAATTGTGAAATATGCAGCTGAACTTTGCCCAAGCTCTGTGCAGGATGCAAGGCAAGAACTCCTGTCTTTTCCTGGAATTTTGTCGTGTATATGATTTGTTAATATGTTAGGCAGTCTTTTTGTTTCGTCCCCAATATTTTCATGTCGACAAGTCGAGTCAAGTCGCCACCCGACCAGCTAGGTGACTAGTCTGCGACTAGTCAGTGACTAATCGACCACTAGCCAGGCCTACTAGTAAGGGATTTAGGCGGATTTAGGCAGGCAGGCAGCAGGTTTTCAAGTCATATAGTGCATGTTTAGGACTACTTTTAGTGAGCAGTACACATACAAGCATACTATTTTTGACAAAACATAACATAAAAGCATACTATTAGTGGCACTAAATTGAATAGCTGATATAAATATCTGGGGCTAGGTTTTCTGCCCCTCACGTGCCCTTCTTTCCTTTCGCACGCCCTTCTTTCATTGATTTGGCTCTCTGCTCGATCTGGACTCAGGAGACTAACTTATCCCCCCAAACCCTCTCCTGACAGTGGGCCATATGCCACCAAGTCAGGCGACCTGGCGTTCCTAGTCGACTACTGGTCGGTGCTAACCAGCGGCTAGGCGACGAGTCACTCGACTTGCTCTGCTGGTCGAGTCGTTGCAGCGAGTCGGGCTGGCAAAACCATGTTCCTCCCAATAGCAATTTTGACTTTATTTTGTGGGGGTTCAATTAGGCAATGATATCTCTGTTCTAGGGAAACCCTACAGAAGGGCTTAATCTTTTTCTGAATTTTCTGTTAGCAAGAACACCGTACCTGAAATTCCATTAAGTTTCAAGTGGAAGCACATAACATGAATACAATTTGGTGCCCCATGGTGGGTGTTAGAGACCTCTACTCTTTAGATGGAGAGTTGACTAGTTGTGAGCCTGACACATGCGACATACACATTCTCTTGCCTTTGGTTTATTTAGTGAAGTTGTTATTCAGAACTAGCATTGGACCCATGTGTTGCCGCGGGAAAACTTCATACGTTCTTCTCAATTTTATATAAAATTGAATGTAATACCTGGTGTGAGATAAACTGAACAGATGCGTTGTACCGTTTTGGTAATATCAGGACTACTATTGTGTGATTGCGTAACACTACAGCTAGAGTCGTTTGAAGTATGTCATGTTATTCTGTGGGCCTATGAAAGAGTTGATGAAAGGTCAGGGTTTTCTCCTACTTCTCCATAAGACCAGCAGAGATGTGGAAATTGGTGTGAAAACTAGAGGGGGCAAATGCATGAAAATTAAGCAATTTAGGTGGCCTGTTCTGAGACTTAATCATGTGACTACCCTAAATAAGACTTAATCATGTGACTACCCTAAATAACACTACTAACCAGTTTCGGTTTTGTGCCTATATCAAGAGCAAAGATCAAGGTCCATGGGCAGGGTCGGTATCAATATACTCTTGTTTCTTTCTTTCCTTCTTTCTTCATTCTAGAGCTTTGGATCAAGAAGTTTTTTAGAGGCTTGCGTACCATTGGGTTGCTATCTAACGATGGGTGATATTTGTTTCAGGCTGGTACATGTAGATTTGCAATTACCTCAAAAATTTGTCTACTGTTGCTAGATTGCACTTCATAACAACACTAATTTCTGCATTCATTTGACGATTTGGTTGGGCATCTTATTGACTTTATTGACTCAACAGATTAGAAGTTGTTAAGAGACTTGAACAGATCACTCCTGCAGAACTAGGTGGAAAGGCTCAACAATCACAAGATACTGAAACTAAGCTTGATCAATGGTTGATATATGCGACGTTTGCATGTTCTTGCCCACCTGATAACAAAGAATTTGCCCTCAAAGCAGCAAGAGAGATCTTCCATACAATTTTCCCATCACTGCGCCATGGTTCAGAAGCATATGCAGTAAGTCGTGCAATGATTAGTTTTCCAAGTGTTTAACCTACCTCACATATTACGTTTTTGCATTTGCATATTACTACAGTTTGTTATTATAGACATTTTCTTAGCTTCTTGATTTTCATTTGCTTGATCTCTTTCCACAAATCTGCTTTGCTCAAATAAAGGTAACTACCAAGGTGCCCAAAAGAATGCACAATGATGGTAAATCTTCTCTGAATTGATACTGATAATCAGAGAGTAATGATAAGTTGATAACTAATAATTTTACAGTTCCCAGTGTGCAAAGTCAAGTTTTCACAATAGGCCATGCGGGCAGCACTGATGCTTTGCATGCCTATGAAGATTGTATAAAAAAGCTAAGATGTTAAGCTTGTCCTGTGTCTACATGCTGTGCTGTACACACAGCATACTTCTGCTCCTGATGCAGCAGTTGCCTTCTTTTTCTACCAATTGGGTTGTATGCCATAAGCTATAACTTGGTTTTACACCATTGCGTAAAGGACCTACTTTTTGGGAGGTTTTGTGGTAATGTATGTGTGTTTGTGTTTTTTTTTGGAGGGGTGGGGGGTTTGGCTACATCTCTGCGAGGGCTTAGCTTCCTCAAGAAAGATGGAGAGGGGCTTCTTTTCTTAACACAAAGGGCCTAAGGGGGCCTAGGCTTCCCTGAGAAGCTCAAGTAATTGCATTCCATTTGGAGGAGCTTAAGCTTCCGACGTCTATAATCTGAAGCTGAAGCTCTACATAACAGGGTCTAACTTCGTTTTATGCTGGAAATTTGCCATGTATGTTAAACCTGAGTTTTACTGGTTCTACGTAATGGAAATGTTTTATTGAGTTTCATGCTTCTGGGATAATGGGCTAACAGACTATTGATGCCATTTTGCTGTGTAGCGAATCTCCATTGAATATTGACTTTCAGCATAGTACATGATTAGTTGATTATGGCATCAATGCACATGAATTGACTTTTTCCTTTCGGTTTGTTTCCGTTTCAGCTTGCTGCTACGGCTGCCCTTGGGCACTCGCATCTAGAAGTATGCGAAGTCATGTTTGGTGAACTTTCATCTTTTGAGGACGTGTCATCAGAAACAGAAGCAAAACCAAAATGGAAGGTATGGTGGCTTAACTTTCTCCCAATGTAAGCATGTTGGTTGAATTCTTGGATTCGTTTAGGTCACAATGCCTCTTTACTCTTTAGGTATCTTCATTCAAGAGGTCATATATTTTATATACATGTCCATATGCTGATTTTTTGACCTTTGCTGTTCACCTGCCATACCTTATTTGATTCAGTTAACTTTACATAAAAATTATGGTTTTAGCTATATAGCTTAATAATCAATAATCCACATATCAGTAGTTCCGTTCTCAAGGTTATTTGCTGTGGTCATGAATTTACAGGGAAAACAAAATTAGAATTTGAGTGTGGGGCGAGCTCTTTTTTCTTACGCAATATAGCAAGAAAAGGCACATTACCACTTGAAAATTAATCTACAAATATTCCTTATGTACGACTCTTCAAATCATGAGAATGACGATTTCATCTCTTCAAATCATATGAATGAGGATTATAGGAACGAAAATTCATACTCTCTCTTTGTAATGACTACATTACGTGTTTGGCTTTGCAGAATCCTAGGTCCCGCCGTGAGGATCTACGCACTCATATTGCAAACATATATCGAATGATAGCTGAAAAGATTTGGCCTGGGATGCTTATTCGGAAGCCTGTTCTCCGTATACATTTTCTAAAGTTCATCGAAGAGACATACCGCCAAATTAACATGTCATCATCTGATAGTTTTCAGGACTTGCAGCCTCTCCGATATGCATTAGCATCTGTTCTAAGATATCTAGCTCCAGAGTTTGTGGATGCAAGGTCTGAGAGGTTTGACAACAGGATACGTAAGAGGCTTTTTGATCTTCTTCTTAGCTGGAGTGATGATTCTGGCAGCACATCATGGGGACAGGAAGGCAGCAGTGACTATCGCCGCGAACTTGAGCGATATAAAGCCACTCAACATAATAGGTCAAGGGAATCACTTGACAAGCTTGCGTTTGACAGGGAAATGGCTGAGCAGTTGGAAGCTATCAATTGGGTTTCGATGAATGCTATTGCTTCGTTGCTTTATGGGCCTTGTTTTGATGATAATGCTAGAAAGATGACAGGTCGAGTAATATCGTGGATCAATAGTTTGTTCGTGGAACCTGCTCTGAGAGCACCTTTTGGGCATTCACCAGTTGACCCCCGAACGCCATCATACTCGAAGCATACTGATGGAGGACGCTTTGGTGGGAAAGACAAACAGAAAGCTAGTCACTTTCGACTTCTCTTAGCAAAAACTGCACTGAAGAATATTTTGCAGACAAATTTGGATTTGTTTCCTGCTTGCATAGATCAGGTAAATTCTGCTATTTTTATGTCTGCTTTCTTACTGTGTTGGAACGGGCCAACTAATTGTACTTCGTACACATTGTGTGTTTTATGGATTAGTTGGATTTCCTGCAAGAATCGTTCATTTTGAAAGTTTTCTTCTTGAAGTGGTGTAAAATATTTGGTGACAATTTATTTAATTGCTTCATCCTGTGCAACTGAGGATGATGCTTTCATCATTTTATTTTCCTTTTCTTTGTTATCCTCCTTTAGTCATTCTTGGTTATGTCCTTCACGTTCTTTGGCAAGACATCAAGGAAGCTTCATTTCAAGTTGCAGTTTCTTGAACTAAATAGTTCATAAGCTCTTTTCGTTTCTCAACAATTTGAATGCTGTCATGCTTACAGTTTTTACAGTTTAATATACGCTTGCCATCACTCTTAAATTATTATGGTGCCAATCGTTTGTCTATCATTGCAGTGCTACTCTCCAGATGCTTCAATAGCAGATGGGTATTTCAGCGTCCTGGCTGAAGTTTACATGCGTCAAGAAATTCCAAAATGTGAGATCCAGAGACTTTTGAGCTTGATTCTCTACAAGGTGGTTGATCAAACAAAACTGATCCGTGACAGTGCCCTCCAGATGTTGGAGACACTCTCTCTCCGTGAATGGGCTGAAGATGATGCTGATGGTGTTGGACATTACCGGGCTTCTGTTGTTGGCAACCTCCCGGATTCTTATCAACAATTCCAGTATAAGCTGTCATCAAAGCTCGCCAAGGACCATCCTGAACTCAGTGAGCATCTATGCGAGGAAATAATGCAGCGCCAGCTTGACGCAGTGGACATTATAGCACAGCATCAGGTCCTAACATGCATGGCCCCTTGGATAGAAAATCTCAACTTTGTGAGATTAAAGGAATCTGGATGGAGTGAGAGATTGCTGAAAAGTCTTTATTATGTGACATGGAAGCATGGGGATCAGTTTCCTGACGAGATTGAGAAACTATGGAGCACCGTTGCAAGCAATACTCGTAATATTATTCCTGTTCTTAACTTCTTGATCACCAGAGGGATAGAGGACTGCGATGCCAATCCATCAGCAGAGATCACTGGTGCATTTGCTACATACTTTTCAGTTGCCAAGCGTGTCAGTTTGTATCTAGCTCGAATTTGCCCACAGCAGACCATTGATCACTTGGTCTGCGAGTTATCTCAGAGAATGCTTGAAGACAATGAGGAACCGGTCAGGCCTGGGAAGGTTGATACTTCTGCAAATGTTGTATTGGAGTTCTCTCAAGGACCTACTACCTCTCAGGTAGCATCAGTAGTTGATAGCCAGCCTCACATGTCCCCCCTGCTTGTCCGTGGTTCCCTTGATGGTGCAATCAGGAATGTCAGTGGAAATCTGAGCTGGCGGACATCGACGGTTACTGGACGAAGTGTGTCTGGCCCATTGAGCCCATTGGCCCCTGAAGTAAGCAGCATTCCAAACCCCACTACAGGCCGGTCAGGCCAGCTCCTTCCAGCATTAATGAACATGTCAGGGCCGTTGATGGGTGTCCGAAGCTCGGCTGGTCATCTGAGGAGCCGTCATGTTTCCAGAGATAGTGGTGACTACTACTTTGATACCCCAAATTCCAATGATGATATGTTGCATCAAGGGGGGAGTGGAATTCATGGGATCAATGCCAATGAGCTCCAATCTGCATTACAGGGGCACCAGCACTTGCTTTCACGTGCCGACATAGCTTTGATTCTCCTTGCTGAAATTGCATATGAAAATGATGAAGACTTCCGTGAAAATTTACCTCTGTTATTCCATGTCACATGCGTTCCATGGATAGCTCTGAAGACATTGTGCTTGAGCATTGCCAGGATTTGCTCGTGAATCTCCTCTACTCACTTGCTGGCCGGCATCTTGAACTGTATGAGGTTGAAAGCAGTGAAAGGGAGAATAAGCAACATGTGGTAAGCTTGATAAAATACATCCAGTCTAAAAGAGGCAGCCTGATGTGGGAGAATGAGGATCCTACCCTTGTCCGGACTGAACTTCCTAGCTCTTCACTCTTATCAGCACTTGTACAAAGCATGGTTAGTGCTATTTTTTTCCAGGGGGATCTTCGTGAGACTTGGGGTGCTGAAGCACTTAAGTGGGCCATGGAGTGCACATCTCGCCACTTGGCTTGTCGATCACACCAGATATATCGCGCTTTACGTCCTAGTGTTAAGAGTGATAGCTGCGTATTGCTTCTGAGGTGTGTTCACAGATGCTTGGGTAACCCGGGTCCCAGCTGTTCTGGGTTTTGCAATGGAGAATTTGCTGACATTACAAGTCATGGTTGAGAACATGGAGCCTGAGAAGGTGATCCTTTACCCACAGCTCTTCTGGGGCTGTGTAGCATTGATGCATACCGACTTTGTGCACATCTATTGCCAGGTTCTTGAATTGTTTTGTAGGGTGATTGATCGCTTGACCTTCCGTGATCGGACTACTGAAAATGTGTTACTCTCCAGCATGCCACGTGATGAGTTTGACGTTAATGGGTATACAAGCGACCTCCATAGGCTGGAGTCCAGAACTACGTCAGAGAGATTGCTATCTGTAACTGAGACTGGAAAAGTCCCTGCTTTTGAAGGTGTGCAGCCATTGGTACTGAAAGGGCTTATGTCCACTGCTAGCCATGGATCTGCAATAGAGGTGTTATCTAGGATCACAATACCCACATGTGATTCGATATTTGGGAATCCTGAGACAAGGCTATTGATGCATATCACAGGTCTTCTTCCATGGCTTGGGTTGCAGCTCACCAAGGAAGTATCTTCTATTGGGTCAGCTTCACCTCTACAAGAACAGAACCAGAAAGCTTACTATGTGGCATCCAATATTTCAGGATGGTGCCGCGTAAAATCTTTGGATGTTTTAGCCGAAGTCTTCAGAGCATATTCCTATGGGGAAATTATCTCCTTGGAAGATCTCTTTGTACGTGCTTCACCGCCAATTTGTGCTGAGTGGTTCCCTAAGCACTCATCTCTGGCTTTTGGGCACCTACTTAGGCTCCTTGAGAGGGGCCCTCTGGATTATCAGCGAGTGGTGCTTCTGATGCTTAAATCACTATTGCAGCAAACCCCTGTGGATCCATCCCAGATACCTCAAGTGTATAATGTTGTGTCGCAACTTGTGGAGAGCACATTATGTGCAGAGGCATTGAATGTGTTGGAGGCACTTTTGCGGAGCTGCAGTGGTGTGACTGGCGGGCAAGCTGATGATCTGGGATTTGGTGAGAACGGTCATGGGATGGGTGAGAAGGTTCTTGAGAGAATGCTTCTTCCTCAGTCGTCATTCAAGGCTAGGAGTGGACCGCTTCAATATGCTGCTGGGTCAGGATTTGGGTCTTTGATGGCCCAAGGTGGTGGAAGCGCCGCAGATAGTGGATTGGTTGCACGAGACGTGGCGCTACAGAATACTCGCTTGCTGCTTGGGCGTGTTCTTGATACGTGTGCTCTTGGCCGTAAGAGGGATCACAAGCGCCTGGTGCCATTTGTGGCAAACATTGGGTAGACAATGACGCAAACTTTTGCAGTGCAACGATACGTTGTTATGTGTTAACTCAATGCGGCTTGTACAGCTAGTAGCTAAGATGGTTAGTATCACTTGCGGTGCATTCTGTACATGAGTTGATGAGAATGGCTGGCCGGCCCGTGTCTGAAGCTGAGGCTACCAGAATGGTTATATATGCACAAGAAGTGGCGCTTCCCGTCTTCATCATCAAGAGCTCCGAACTGGGCAACCCAATTTTGATTTTGGAACGTTTATTTATCCTGCAATTGCATAAGGTTGCAGAGTTGATATGGTTGTAGCTGTAGACTGTAGTTAACTCAGTGTACAGTATGGGAAGTTTTTGGCCGGGGCAGTGTTGTTACTTTCCGTTGTGATATCCTTGTACTGTTGATTTATTTTGTGCATTAATTGTTGTGATATCTCCAAGAGTGACAATTTCACCTTGTCACTCTCGTAACAAGGTGAACTTGTTCATCTCTTGGAGAGATACCTGTTTTAGCATTGAGTATAAATAAACGACGTAATGCACACACCATGGGACTTTTTTTTTATATAAATATTAATTTTAAAATAAAAAATTCAAGATCTATATGTTCGTAATCGGAAATTTCGAAAATATAACCCTGTTGGCCAACCGTGGGCTGACAAGGCACTTATTAGCCAACTGCTAACCGATAACGCGTTATCGGCTAACGGTCGACCGATAACGTGCTGTTGTTCGCGCAATGAACGATTTGGCGCCGAAAGCACTGCCGGGCCCGCTGTTCCCCTGTTATCGGCCAGCGGTGGAACGACATCGCCCTTATCGTCCGACGGTTGGACGATAAGGGGCTCCCCCCTCTCCAGCGCCCCCTTTTACGCGCGCATGAACTCTGGGTCGTTTTTACGTTGTGTTCAGTCCATTGCAGCGCCTTTTTTGGGCTCTGGTCACTCGTGAATGCATCCAGTGCATCCCTGAGGCGCATCGCTCTCTATTTAATCATCCCCTCACCTGTCTCTGCCTCCTACCGATTCATGAAAAATTAACAAATCGATAGAGAGGAGAGGGATTAGGGTTTGGAAGTGAGATCTCGACAACGGAGCGCGTGTGAGGTAAATAATTGCGTTATTCTTTTGTTTAGTTTCCTGAAAATAGTAACTATGTTGTATTACAAAATCGTAGGAATGGCTTCATCTGGTGCTGACGAGATGCCGAAGCAGAAGATGGTTGCCGACGTGCCCGTAGGTGTCGAAGTTCCCCTTTGCTGGTGCGAAGATCCGTGCAGACTCATGAAGTCGCAAGAGTTCTCGTACACGTACGGAAGAAGATTCTTCATGTGTGCTAACTACGACGAAGAGCCACCAAAGTTTGGCATGTTCAGACGGCGTGAAAAGGTAAAACTCGCACATACCCGCATTTCTAACACGATGCAATACTATGGTAACAGTCGTTTGCTTGCAGTCTCCACCTACTATATGTGACTACATACAGTGGCTGGACATTACCCAATCGAAAGAGGCTGAGGAAGAACTCATGTGGAAGGTTGACTGTGCTCGAGATCGGCTTCTGCAGCGCATGCACGAGGAAGAGGAGGAGGAGAAGAGAAAGCGTTGGCAGGAGATGCAACGCAAAGAAAAGGAGGACGCGGAACGTCGAGCTGCGAAGGCACGTGAGGCTGAAAGGGTGAGGAAGCGCGAGATGGCGCGTCGCGCGAAGGAAGAAGGGGAGGAAGCTCACACTCGTCGTATGAGGAAGGGAAAATATCCGAAAGACCCTGAGTAGTTATTTCAATGTTCTATTAGGTTGTTCGGCTGTATGCGAATGTTATCGTACCGTGTTGTCACGCCATGCGTAGTGCTGACGATGTTTCGAACTCTAGATTTCGAAGAAATAAATAAAGTGTTCCATGCAATTCAGTACAACTAAAGATAGTCAAAATACAAAAGGAAATGGTGCGAGTGTATGGCTTAAAAAAAACTAGTCCTGCTCGTCTCCCTGGTCAGGTCCTCCTGGGCCTCGCTGTGGTGCGGTGGGTGCGGCGGCTCTACGAGTACGAGGACGTGGCCTCTTGCGAGGGCCGGACAGTGTCAAGGGCTGTACCAACTGTGGCTGACGGTGACCCCTGCCGTAAATCGGCTCAGCCGGCTGACGAGGTGGCGACTGCGTGACCTGCGTGGGTGGTGGCGGTGGAGTCTGAAATCCCGGGAAGTGAGGAACAACCCCTGAAGCGTCCGCTTGGCTCCACATGTCGCCGTAGTCAACAGTATCTAGTGAACCCGCAAACGCCAAAACAGGAACTGTGTCACCTATAGTAAACGATCATATTTAGTAATATAATCCAAGAAAATAGTAAGACCATATTAATAATACGGCTTTACCTGTAGTGTAGACCATCACAGACTGCGGATTGTACCAGTACGAGCCACCCGCCTGCGTCGGGAGAGGTGGTGTAGGCTGGGGTGACGACTGTGGCTGGTGATGCCACGACGAGCCTCTCGCCTGCGTCGGGAGAGGTGGTGTAGGCTGGGGTGACGACTGTGGCTGGTGATGCCACGACGAGCCTCCCGCCTGCGTCGGGAGAGGAGGACGTGGCTGGACTTGCGGCTGCGGCTGCCACGACGACGAGGACTGCCGTGGGGGACGGTGTGCATGACGACTAGACCGTCCAGTCTCGACGTCTGAAGCGCGCGCACAGGTCAAAAGTCTCGTAGATCTTCCGTAGCTTGCCGTTGAGACGCTGCCACGCGGATCGATTATCGGATGGACTGATCTCAATCCCCATGTCAAGCCGGTTAAGGAGTGCAGCAACCTCCTCCTGAGCCTCCAGCGTCATCTGCGCCTGCAAATGCGAAAGGATTATTATTACTTGCTCAGTACTTCTGCAAATGCGAAACAAAGAAAATCGTGACACTTACGGCGTGGTGCCTGACGCCAACAACAGAAGCAGCCGAGTAGTGATCCGACGTGCGGCCCTGCTGCATCTCATCTGGGTCGGCACGCGGTACGTAGTACAACCTCGTGCCGGAGCGGTACCACCGGAGGTACGCATCGTACTCGGCTGGGTTGAAGGCCGTGTCCTCCTGCCAGAGATCTGCGCTTGCCGTCGTCCACCGTTCGACAAACGGCGCAAGATTTCGTGCCCAAGTTGTTGCCGTCTTGCTTCCACCCTGTCGGCTATACCTACATTTCATGATTATTCGTACAAAGTGAGCAAAACAAATTACAATACTATTATCGGACCATAAAACCTTATATGCTCTTACCTGTGGATGTGAGGCTGAAGCGTGGGCGGTGCTGGGGGAGGACACAACTGGCGTTTGCCAAATTGCCGCATCACACGGTGCACAGCGGTTACCTCTACAGTGACGTCGAACACTACGGTAGCCTTCGTCATCCAGTAGTCGAGGTCTCTGGTACACAAGGCTGAAATCCCGCCAGGCGCTCGTCGCGTCAACGCGTCTGCACTGTACGGCTCCCAGATCACCTGACTAGGGTGCAACGTATCGAACTGCGACGTGAAGGCCGGGTAGCAGTTCCTGACTTGTGCGCTAGCATATCGGACCTGTCGAGAATGAAAATAATTAATACAAAGGAAAAAATGAAGTACTTCTGATCGAAACCATATTTAGCATAAAACTAACCCGTCTCCGTGTCCAGAGTGTCCCAAAAGTAGGCATGTCGATGAGGTCTCCGTGGTACTCCCTATCGTCGTACGGTACGTCGAACTGCACGTCTGGCCGTCCGATCGGGAACCGCTCGTACGACCAAAGCTGCAACAAAAGTGGGCAACCCAGTACCGCCGATTTCTCCGTGCGCCTGCTGCAAGCATTGCACATGGCTCTCAAAGTGGCGGCCAGGACAGCTGAACCCCAACTCCTCTGAACTATGTCATCGCGGCAATGTGCATCCGCGATCTCTCGCGCTATTCTGATGTAGCGAGCGTCCACAGTGTTGACGTGATTAGACGTGAACATCACCTTGTCGAAGAGCCACAAGACATACGTCTCTAGACAACGGTCAACCTGCTACTCCGTAAGCGCGATACCAGGGTAACCTAGCATGCCGAGCTACATGGAAAAATTAACATAATAAACGAAATAAAATTTTAAAAGTAAGTTCGCAATGAATAACAAAGGCAAGCGGAGTTACCTGAAAGCTGCGCAACCACCGCCACATAGGGCCGTTTGCATCTCGGACCAACTCCCCGACCCCCTGAGCAACACCTGCGAAACGGGCCACTATGTCCTCGTGCCAACCTACTGGAGCCTCCAACGGTCCAACTGCGGCTCCAGCCAACGGTAGGCCCAGCAAGAACGAGACGTCCTGCAGAGTAGGCGCCATCTCTAGTGTGTGGGTCTCTGGCCTCCAACGGTCCACTAAGTAGGTGATCAGTGACCGGTCGTAACAAAAACGGCAAGACTGCTCATTGTACTGCTCTGTCGGCTCCTCGTCATCGTCATGTTGCGGCATGAGCCTCCACTCTGCCGCAGTAGCCTCAACCATCCTAATTCCATGCAATTAGAATCGGGGACGCATGAATGTTATCTTCTTCACCGCTATCTTCATCCACATCTTCAGCCATTCCATCTTCATCTTCCTGTTCCATTACCTCCTGCATGCACTCGAAATCCTCTTCTTCATCCGCCTGTCCGTGGGAACTCTTTCTGCCGGTTGACTGCTCTGCCCAGCTTGCCCAGCTTGCCAACTGGAATGAACTACCTCGTCCACCTGTGGTTCTGGATTGTTCTGCTCCGTTTCGTACCCACCGCCTTCTGACCCGCCACCCTTCATGATGGCTTGCACTAGTGCAACCGGAGGACTTTTTCTAGCATTGCAAACCCGCATCCACGATCTCCAGTCTCTAATACTCTCGATCGGCAACAAGTCCCATTTAATATCAGTGCAAGACTTGGTAAACACTGCCTGAATGGTCACAGCATACAGTGCGGGATCCATCGAGAAGGTACGTGTAAGCCAATGATTGGCTTCCTTGAAGTTCAACCTTTCCGGATCGGAAATAAGTAAATCAACATGGCTGAATTCACTAAGATCAACCCCACTCCGATTTGATCGAACAACCCCAGGACCATAGTACACTGTCATATTTACTAACTCCAACATACCTGCCGTAAGATAAATTGACATCTTCGTCACGTACTCAGTAAAACATGTAGTTCTATTACGTCGCGCGACCGCTAAATTCTTTCGTGCTAAATGTAGGTCGAGTACACGCGTACAGCGTGTACAAGGGTGATCCGGAACACACCAGAGTTATCGACCGATAAATCGGGATAGAACTTTTAGCACGATCGAACGTAACGGTCAACACGAATACGAAATAATTAACCTAACTACATACTAATATTCTACGTCTCTAATAGTAGAACTAATTAGTTCGACCTAATTTAATAACAATTTTCCCCCATCGTCTAATCAATTATAGACCTAACTAAACTACGAGATTTAATTTGTATAATCTATATTTACATACATAACCTATAATGATATACAACCTAAATAATATAAATAATTCGTACTAAACAACCTAAATAATATTTGCATAATCAATACGTAATCTATATTTGCATAATATAAGTAACCTATACGTAATCTATATTTGCATATTTCGTACTAAACAACCTAAATAATATAAGTAATTACAAACTAATACGTACTAAACTAAAAAAAACAAACTAATACCTAACTAATAAAATTTTAAAAAAATTACCGAAGATGCGGAGCTCGGCCTCCCCGAACTCACCTCCTCTTCTCTCTTTTCTTTCTCCCCTCCTTCTTTCTCTCCTCCTTCCTCCTTCTCCTTCTTCCTCTCCTCCTTCCTCCTTCCCCTCCTTCTTCCTCTCCTCCTTCTTCCTCTCCTCTCTTCTTTCTCTCTTTTCCCTCCTCTCTTCTTTCTCCCGTTGGATTTCTGCGCACGCGCTCGGGTGAGGGAGAAACGGGCGCAACGACGCGACGCAAAGCAGGAAAGGAATCACGGGCGCGCGACATAAAGGCGCTGTCGTCCAACCGTGGGACGATAACCGGTTATCGTTCGAGCGTTGAACGACAACGCGCTATCGTCACAACGCGCTATCGTCCAACTGTTGGACGACAGCTGTCCCATCACGCGTCTTGTCGCACTGTTCCACGCGCTTTCGGTGGAATTTCGGTTACAGGTTGCACGAGAGCGCGTTATCGTCCCACGATGAAACGACAACCCCGATATCGTCCAACGGTCGAACGACGTGATGTTAGTTTTATAATTTCTGAAATGAGAGCTATATATCTCGAATTTTTTGTTTTAAAAATAATATTTATAAAAAAAATTCCACACCATGGTGGCTGCTGTTGACGTACAAATATCAGCATGGGGTGGGGGGCGTGGGGGAAGAAATGGGCTTGACGTACTGCTGATGGAGTGCATTAGAGAGAGAGAGGGGGGGAGAAGAGAGAGAGAGAGGGAGAGAGGGAGAGAGAGGGAGAGAGGGAGAGGGAGAGGGGGCGAGAGAGAGAGATTTGCAAACTTGCCCTCCGCTCCGCTCCGGTAATAAATCCATCTCCCCCGTTTCACTACCACCCTCCACTCGGCTCCACCCGTTCTTCAGCTCTCTCGCGCCCATGGACTCCGCCGCCCCGCCGCCTCCCGCCGACGAGGAGGACGTGCGCCGCCGCCGGAGCACCGACTGCATCTACTACCTCGCCTCCCCGTTGACCTGCAAGAAGGTATAGCTCCTTCCCTCCCCCGAATTCATTCATTCTCTTGCTTCCCTCCATAATAATTAATCGCCTCGATGTCGAGATTTGCTCCCGATTCGGCCTCTTTCAGACTTCGTAGCAATCTGGACTCTCCCTTCTACTCGGTTTCGATCTGGAACTCTTACCCAGGACTTGTCTCTGCTCGTCTGTCTAGGACTTTCCCCCCTTCCGATTCGGTCGAGTTTCTTGGGAACACGCTAGCTCGAGCTGCACACAACAAGCGGTCGGTGTACTGCATACGATTTAGTTTTCGACGAGCGTTGCGTTTATTAGCGTTGGAAAACTAGAGATGCATGATGGTATAGTTCAATGATTAATCGAGATCTGTTTGCTAAGACTGCTTTAATTAATTAGGCCTTGAATTGCTGCTGGACTAGATGGCCGTGATGGTACTGGCTTTCTCCAGCAACTAGGTTAACATGTGGAGTTTCAAATGGATGTTAGCTTGTTTCAGCAGCTCGGTGGTTGCTTGTCGTTGTGATTTTCTTTTTAGTTAGGTCTACAAGGTGCAGGGCTCTCATGCACGCTCGGCATAGCTTCATGATACCAAGGGATTTTCTACTGTTTGGATGATTTGCTATGGAGAAGCTTTTCTAGCTAGTTTCCAGATAGAAAATCTAGGTTGGGTCTCTGTTGCACCTTTTGGGTTTTCACATGGTCCTATGGGGCTTCCTTTAAGTTTAATCTCAACATTCCAGCTGCTTGTTTCTCTAGTTCCACCAACTTTGGAAACCTCTAGGTTAGAGAATATATGTACTAGCAGCACCAAATAATTAGGGTGTTATGGCCAATAGGATTTCTGTAGTTATACTCACCTGGCTAAGATTGCGTTTACTACTTCTATAAGTATTTTGCCAACCTTTGATTCTCTAATTAGTTTCTGTCTTTTCTTTTTAAATCTGAATCTTGCTTCCGTATGCATATATGCGAACTTCCATTTATGTTTGCATTTTACTTATATTGACCTGG
Organism: Stipa capillata; assembly: GCA_019208055.1. Classification (NCBI taxonomy): domain Eukaryota; kingdom Viridiplantae; phylum Streptophyta; class Magnoliopsida; order Poales; family Poaceae; genus Stipa; species Stipa capillata. Next base: position 241,556 of record JAGXJF010001649.1, read on the forward strand.
CATTACTACAAATGTGCATAATAGTACTACAGAAGTCTACCATACTTTCATCATTGTGGCATTTTACAAACGAATGTAGTGAAGCATTAAGACTGGTTGTTATGTTGTGTCTCAGCTGTCACATGAGTGTATCGCAATTCATAGATTCACACATTTCATTTTTTTATTGCCAGTAAAAATAAACCTAGATTGGTTGTGAAAAAAATATTATGCTTGCCATGGGCGACTTGAATAAAGCTGTATCAAGAGGAGTTGCACCACTTCAGAGATAGACTGCCTAAGCGCTGAGCACCAGTTGCATGATAAAAACAACTTCTTCTTATCTTTTCAAGCAATTGAATCAAATCAAAATAAGAATGCAGTGATAAGAAATAAGTAAATGGTAGAAGTTTAATTTTAAAAAATGTAAATGATGCCGAATTGGATGCATCCTAATTTCTATTGGTATGTATTTCTATCTAAATGATGAAGCGATAACCTTATCTTATTTACACTGACATGTTTTCCTTCATCCAGGGAGGTGAATGCGAGTACCGTCACAGTGATGCTGCCAGGATGAATCCTAGGGATTGTTGGTATTGGTTTAATGGCAAACTGCGCGAATCCTAAATGTTCATTTAGGCACCCGGTACTACCTCCTCTGTTGATCTTAAATTAAAATTACTGCAATTCTAGTCAGTTTACTGCTTCAGTTAAACAAACCAACATTGTAAGCTATGGAAGTTTCTGTAATTGACATATTATTGTGGCAACAAATTCCTGTACACAAAATCATACCCATTTACTTAAATACACGAGCAGCTAGAATTGATAATTAATGTCTCCTTTCTTTTCAGCCACTGGATGACATACTTGGAGCACCACCAACTCCACGGGCATCTCAACAATCTGCACCACAGGTTCCTGTGACAGCTCAAGCCCCTGGATCTTTTCCTGCCAGTGGCACAGCCAAGCAGGGTGTTCCATGTTATTACTTTCAGAAAGGCATGTGCGTAAAAGGAGACATGTGTGCCTTCTCACATGTACCACAGGTTGCTGCAAATCCTGCTTTGCAGCAGATAGCAAAGGATTTTCCTCCTGCTTTGCAGCCTCATCCTCAGTTGAAGAACACCAACTCATGGACAAAACCAAACAATTCAGCCCAGCAGAATACAACTCCTGCCATACTTGACAAGCTTAAGGTCAGTGCTCACAATGGCAAACCAGCTCAGAAGCAAAATATCACAAGCAGGGCTTATCACTTGTCAGGAATTTATCAGAATCACAACAATTCTTATGTGCTTTCTGGTGCAATAAAGACTTACCAACCTCAGCCTTTGGTTGAAGATGACTCTGGTGAAAATGTTATGGAGACGGGTGAATTTGTCAGGGAACCTTCTGCTGGTTCCAGTGTTCTCGTTGGCGGTGCTGAGGATGATGCTGAACGGTCATTCAAGGAAGACCACAGCAGTTACCATCGTACTAGTGGGGAGCAACCCACTGGGATGCGTAGGCAAACACATGGTGGCTATGAATTAGAAAGGTCACACAAAAGCTCAGCCGAGAGATTGTTGTCAGAGAGAAGGCTTTCCCAGAGAGAGCCTATGCCTGTGACTGCAGACAGTTCAGATTTGCGCCACAGGCTACTGAAACAAAGAAGGCTCAATAATCCAAGATCGACACAGGCCCCTGATAGGCAGGATAGATATCCTGAGGATGAACGCCATGGCCATCATCGTCGTCGAGGGGAAGAGCAGGCTACCCATGACAGCCTCTCACGCTCTCGATTACGCGGTAGAATAAAACTTCCAGGGGAGACATCATTGGACAGACTTGGCCCAGACCCAGAGAAAGAGAGAAGGCCTACAACCAGATTGTCACCACCGAAGCAAACAGATCTTCGAGGCAAGCTTCATGGTAGGCTAAAGGTTAGATCAAATGAGGATGTCCCTGGTAATGTAAAAAGTTCAGTGGTGAAAGAAAATAGTGGTGAAGATGCTGGATCGTTGAACTTTTCTGGTCCAAAGAGCCTTGCAGAGTTGAGAGCAAAGAAGGTTGCTTACAGCTCAGGGGAACACACTATCAAGAGTGCTGATCCTATTGCAGGGCCAGTTCGTATGACATCCGAGATAGTTGCCAACAGGGTGTCTCCAGACCCTGTTCCGTTTGAAAGTCCAAAGCCATTAAGTGTCATCTTGAAGAGAAAAAGAGAGGCAGCTTCTGAAAATGCTGCTGATTCTGGCAGCATACAGGAAGAACAAACTGCAGGTGAGGAGGAAGAAGCTCAGAATAAGTTCGGAATCCTTGAGGATGATGGAGTCGGGACAAAAGCTGAGGATAATGAAGAAGCCTTCCACCCCGAAGACGATGTGGTCTATGACGATAGTCTGTCTCCTGGTGATGACAATGTGGCTGAAGTTGCAGGCGATGCTGGTAAAGAGGAGCTGGAGGAGCAGCAAAACCTAGATACAGCAGAAGAATACAACTACGAGGCGGCTGATGACGTCAATGCTGAGGATGACAATGACTACCAGGAGTACGAAGAGGATGATCTGGAGGACGACGATGATTTTGCACGCAAAGTGGGCGTGCTGATCTCTTGAGGTGTGCCCCTATGGCACACCTTCATATGATTGAAGCAAGAGGTGCTGCTGTTAATTGTTCCTCTGAAAATCTTGATCTGTGTTTTTTTCGTGCAAGATACTTTTTAGTTCACTGCGCAAAGACTTGGGCAAATAAAGTCTGGAGAAGATAAAATAGCGGCAAAATTCGCTCATCAGAGGGAGGGCTTGTGTTTGAGCCAATGAAGCAGCTACTTGTATTCTAGTGTGTGTGTGCTCCTACATGTGTTCCTACATGTGTTGTAACATTATTAGTCAATGACCAAACGGATTACACACTGTACTTGTATTTCCTTATTCTTTAGTGCATAAGATGATAACAGATCAACTTTTGCTGGTAGAAAATGAGTTATTTTTCTTAATCAAGATTAGATATATGTTCCATTACCATGCTTGCATCTTGAACTGGGAAAATAAAAGGGAGGTCTCGAGCAGAGACATTTTTTTAGCTGGAAGGAAGGGTTTTTTTTTAAATTTGAGGGGAAAAAGGAAGGGTATCTGAGACGCCGGTTTGAGTGCGGCGTCGCGTCGATTGGGCCTATATCGATATAAACAGTCTACACCACCCCGGCCGGCCGTCAGTTGGTATCGTAGAAGCCCAAAGAAGAGAGAAGAAATTAACAAAGCCCTACCTCGCCTTGGAGATGGAGATGGAATCCGGGGCGCGCCACCGTACGGAGGACAATTCGTCTAATAATGTGGTCGTCGAATGAGAAGCCACGACGGAGACGGAGATGGAGATGGAGGAGAAGATGGCCGCGTACCCTCGCAGATGGGAATATATATGGGCGACAGGTTCGGTGACTTCCAAGACATGAGTGAATCTCTTCTTCTTCTTCCATATGGAGTGACTAATTAAAAATCCATCCTTTTCCTTGTCGGCTGGATGGATCGAGACATTGTTACATAACCAAGATCATCTATGACACACACACACACACAGAGGTTGTCTGCATCTGCATGGATGGTGCGTCACTGAGTTCCATGCTCTCTACGTTCAAACCCATCTCACCGTTGGCTGCGGAGGGTAGCGCCTTGCAGATTTACTCCATCAAAGTCGCGAAAACAAAACTCATCTGCCAAACCCTCACTCAAAAGGTACTATACATTGATTTTTCTCTTCATTTCCCTTTCCCTACTTACTACTTAATTGGGTGTTTTTGGTGGGTTGCACCATCATCATAAACTGTTACTTAATGGTGGCAAATGATGATGCTTAAGGGTGGCAAATGATGATGCTTAATTGCAGGATCCGTTCTTGCTGCTGACTGGCCCGTCTCGTGCAATTGTGTTTCTTGACCCCTGTTGACTTTGAAATCCAACTAAAAGTAAAGAGAGCCCCCACAAGATATTGATCAGTAAGGTCTTCATGTACAACAGTATTACCGGTTGTTTAGGTACACGTTGGTCCAACAACCTTTGCACAATAAAGTTACACTTTAATTAAGAAGCTTATTGGAACGGTTAAGGTCACTATGGCCTTGTGAATATGGAGGACGAATGTTTCCGATGCTGTCTCCTCACCTCAGGAAGTTGTGCAAAATGCCTGTGGATTCAGATAGTTACCTTGATCTGTCAAGGCGTGTTGTTTCAGTAGAATTAGATGGATGCCTATAGTTGGTGCGGAGGCCTACTCACTGTCTGGTGACAAGAAAAAAACTATTGCTTTAAGTGATGTCATTTTCACACCCAAAAAATGCAACATAAGTTAGGGTATATGTAACCTTGGCGGCCTGGAGGTGGAGATTGTTGTTGCTTGGTCCCTCCGGCAAGAGGTATGTCATGTGACGAGAAACACATCTTAGCTTGCTTGCTCTCATAGAACTATTACAGGTTTTCTATATGTTTTCTCTGGCTATTAAAGCTGTTGTTTTGGACATTATCATAGTCTTTAAAATATAATTTTGACCACTGATATCTATTGTAATGCATGTATAAAATATAATAAAATTATATTCTAAAAGCACTTTTCGATGCAAATTTACGCGTGCAATTTTCAATTATCTAAAGGTTGACTCTGCCCATATCCAAAATAACAGGTTTTATGGAACTGGAGGTAATATGCTTGATGGTGCTCAGGACGTCAATAGTTGATAACACCCTTTGCCGGTTAATTGGAACCAGTCATAGGCTAGCTGTGCTATCCGCACGTGTATTGTGCGGTGTGTGAAGCCAAGTCTGCAGCAAGAATGAATTACAATCTGTAACGTGAATTAATGTTGCATGTGAGGAGTATGGTTGTAATTGATGTTGCATGATGAGTATGATTTTCGAGGATGGTGTCACTGTCAGTAACAATACCCAGCGGAACTTACATTGTATGTAGGTTAAGATACATTTTAGTGCACTAAGATGAGCTAACTCCAAAATCATGCATGTACTTCCGAGAAACAGCTAATAAAATTTACATTGCCGCACTAGTACAGAAATCCATATCCGAGGCGGTTAAAATAGCACATCCGAGGCGGTTATTGCAAGCGCCTCCACGGAGTGGTTGCGGATATGGGGGCATGCATCGGAGGCGGTCACGCAATACCCAAAACCCACAAAAACCTCCTACAACTCATATTTCCGAATCCTCGTCCGAAAACCCTAATTCAAGCCCTATCACTTTGTTCAACTTCTCGACATCCCGGTTTCAATCCCACACACCCCCATACCTTATTTTCAACATTATTTTTAATATATTTATATTTTGCTCCCAGCTCGCATTCGTCGAGCCCGGACTTATATGTGTGTGTTTGTTTGTTTGGATTTTCTTGCAACTAGGGAACGATAGCAACGAGCTGACACTAGGACAGGATCCCGACGGCGAAGGCCACCCTGAAGACTTCGACCCAGCGGACCCCGGTGCAGTAGGCAAGTCACAATTCTTGTCCATATTGATCCCATGTGCCATGTTATTTATTGTACTACTAGTTTAGTTATTATTTTTCGCATGTTAGTTTCTTATGTATATTTTTGAATGACATGACGATGTAGCTAATACCTACCACCCCCACAGCCCAGTCAATCTTTGTAAGCCATATTCACCTCGAAAACCTTAGGATAAGTATAAATCATATTATTATCCTTCACCGGCGTTAGGAACTAGGTTAGGCAATATTCAGGAGTAATGGTAACCCTAGTTCAGAACTCGGAGTATGTGTTTTCTTAAAAGAAATTACCGATGGTTGGGGACAGAGAAGATGGGGCCCTCATATGTTGAGTGTGCAGCCATACCCCTACCGGGGAGTAAGAGTAATCAGGAGGATTGCCTTACTCAGGGCAGTTAAGGATACGACCCTTGTGCTTAGTGAAGAACATAGAAATCGCTCAACCACATGTTCGACTCGTCAAACCTGGTCTAGTACTTCTGCTCTACCCGCTGAACGACTACAGACTAGCTTGCCGTTCCACTTCTCTGGAAGGCCCGCAGAAGCGAATAAGGTGATAGGCTACTCAGTAGAAAATCACAACTGGAACTCACCCGACTCCCGAATCGCGTATGCTGACATTGGCCCGTCGGCTCTCGGGAGAGCGAGTGATGAAAGTTCCTAGGTAGAAACTTCAAAAGATAGAGCAGATAAAAAGCCTTGATGACCTACCTCTGTCGACACACCGATCGGCGTGTGTTAGACTGCAGTGACATCAAGAGGTGTGGGAATCATGTGGGTAAAGCTGAGCAACTCTGCAGAGTCAATCTAAATGGTATTCGAATACGTCGTGCTCCCGGTTAATGAAACTGTGTTTAGAGGTGATACTCAATACAAGGCACAAGTAGAATTTGATGATGTTTAAGTTAAACCTAACGTTGACCCAGAGGGTTGCTAAAAACTCTACGATTTGCTATGGAAATGTTTTAACGAAGAGATTTTAAAGTGCTAAGGCAGAGACTAGGACTATGCATCCACCAAAACAATAATAAGCCGTACACCCCTCCCTTGAAATCCAGCGCATATAACTAGTAGCACACTTTCCCAATGTGGCTTGCTGAGTACGCCGTATACTCATTACTGTACCGACCATTACAGATGAACAGGAACGTGACGAAGGTGTATTCAAAGGAGAATACTTCGACGGAGACGAGTACGAGTTCTAGGTCTTATCTATGCTCGAGACGTCTATGGTAGAAGTTTATTTTGTAATGTAAATTTTGGGCTCAGACGCTTTGGATCTTGGTAGGACGCTGCACATTGGACTTGCGCTACTGTTAAGGTTTGATCTCGGGCTCCGGCAGCCTTCTGGCTCCAGTGGCGGGGGCTTGATTATGTTACGCTTACACTCTTACAGGCTTTGCAGCACACCAGAGTGCAAAAAGAAAAACGGCGGATGAGAAAAGAGTAGATAACGACTGGGAGGAATTTTGGTTGTTTTCAAAATATTTTGTCTGTTGCAGTAATTTGTTTGTTTGCACTCTCCAACTCTAATGACTTAAATGCACAAAATCTCAACCAAAATCCCGAAAACCGAAGCCACGAATTGCTCCCACAATTCTTGGGCATTAAGTGTGCTAAATTACATGCTGGACACCTGGCTGACTTGGCCTATATTTGCCTCCGGTGAATTTCTTCTTGGCATCATCATACTCCGTATCTCGCTAATCTCTGCACCACTGATTCATCTAGGGTAGCCATGCACTGTTCCCAACCATCACTTCCAAGCGTCTAGGAGAAATAAATTCTGTTAGTTCCTTGCATTGACTATATAAAAATGGAACAACAACAACAACAACAACAGAAAGACTCAGAAACTATACCTGCTTCAAGATATTCAAGATATGACACATTCCATTCAATAGATCTTCACTCCTTATCTCCTGCATGCACACAAATAAAGTGAGCTCATATGCAAAATACTAATGTGGAAAAAAATAACACAACAAAGTGATCTGACAGAGAATGCATCTCACGTTCAAACTCGCGCAGGCTTGGCATACGTTAGCTAGTGAACCCACAGCCCTTGATGGGTTTGCTTCCACCTAGTAGTATAACACAAAGAGTGTTTATTTTGGTAAGTACATCATTCATAGCTATGAAAAATGCAGCAACAAGAATTTAAGTAAAGAGGGTTGGATTTACCATTGCACACAGAGCAAGGAATGCATCTTCCTTTTCTAAATCATCTCTTATCCTGAATAAGCCAGAAAACTATCTCCATAAATCATGCAAAAAATAAGTATCTCACATCTTGCAAAGAAAACTACAAAACAACGTCCTTTCTTAACCATTTGGCTAGACCACAAAAGCTCCCAAAAAAAGGAATGCTCACATGCACAAGGCATTACACCACGCTTGCATGGAACGTTTCATATGAAGGTTCACAATTTCCGGATAGAAACAGGAAAGCCTTCCAAGAGTGATTGCACAGTTTTGGACAAGTATTTTATTCAACCCCTGTTAATGGCACAGCACACAAGGCACTTAGCTGCAATGCTCACTCGACTAAGAAACCTGATTAAAAAGGACAATTACCTCTGGGGATCTTAGAATAGGAACCAAGCATGTCAAAACAGGACCACCACGTCAGACATGCAAGCGATTTTACGAAGTATGGTTGAGGCACGAAACTGAGAGAGCCCACTGCCCACCAACTAATAAATGCAGTTTTCTAGTGGCAATCCATGTCAAACGATTGGCACTAGAATAGTGAACAAATCAAGGTATATATTTATTGACAAATTAGCTAGTTCACCTGCAAGAACAATATACTTGCACAGAGGAAAGGAAATACCTCCACTATGTACAATATGTTAATCTAGCTAGTATTGCTAAAGTGGCACGAACCTTGATTGCCAATTCTCCTATGACCCGACAGGCATTGTTTGCTACTGACGCTGCATCCTTCACTGATTGCCAAGTCTACAGCAACGAAATTATGTGAGGATCTACAGCATTGTTAGCTACTGAAACACACAGAGTATACTTACCAGTTGCTCGACTGCAACATTAAGGAATTCTTGAAGGCGTGGATGCACATCTCTATGGCAAACCTAGTATATGCAAAGGTGTTATTTTTTATAGGCTGAAAAATGTTATGGATGGGTAACATATAGTCAACTTTTGTGCCTTGCAGCTAACCCTAGAAAGTTCGCCCAGAAGGGCCAGGGCAGGGAAAAAGGCAAATCTAGCCCTCCCGCAAGTTGCAACGGCGGTTTTGGCCCCCGGCCGCGTGCAACGGCAAAAGTGGCACCGCGAAGCAATGGGCATCTGACGCGTGGCAAAATCGTGCGCTGGATCCGCGACGGCAGCAGATCGCGCCTCCGTCCCGCGAAGGGAGTTCGTCGCGGTGCCCGCCTCGCGTCGCGGCCTCGGCCCACGGGCTGCCACAGGTCGTGGCCTCGGCCCGCGAGCACGCGGTGCGTCGCGCCCTCGGCCCGCGGACGCCACCCATCGCGGCCTCGGTCCGCGATCACGCGGCGCGTCGGGCCGTCGGCCCGCGGACACCACCTCGCGGCCTCGGCCCGCGCCACTGAGGAAAACGCCGGTGACTCTAGCGTTTGGCCGAGGAACGCAAACGCCAGCAAACATGGCATTTGCCTTGCAGTTTGCTTTTGCTGTTTGCATTTTTTTTTCTGTTTCAATTTTGCTTTTGCTGTTTGCTTTTCCTGTTTCGCTGGTGCCCGTGATCGACCGAGAGACAGTGAAGTGATATGCTACAGTAATTTTTCCTTTTGCTTTCTTCTTTTGTCACGCGTGCAGATTCCCTTCTCTTTTCTCACCGCAGGCAGTCTCCTTTCATCCTCTTGCGTTCGCGCGGTGGTCTTCTCCATTTGCCATCTCACTCTCTACCTCTGCGAGCTCTCTGGTCTTCTCCATTTGCCCTCTCACTCTCTACCTCCGCGCAGTGGTCTTCAAATTTGAGCTTTTCTTGATTTACAGGCTCTCAAGAGCTAATCTCTTCTGTGTGGCCAAATATTACATATTTACACCTTGAGGTATACATTATTTTTATGTTTGAATACTTTGTATCTATTGCTTTTAATTAAAATCAAAAATTTTGGATTTCAGTTGCTAATATCTTTTATGGATAACATCTTTGTTTGACATACAGGAATGTGGTCAGATAACACTTGATGGGGTTTCTTCTATTTTAAATTGCAAAGGTTTGGAAGATGTCTTACTTCGGCACACGGTGAGTATGAAAAATGATATACTCATATACCCATGTTCTTGAGATAGATGATATGATCTAAAATTCGTAAAGCCTAAATATTTTGTTTGGTATCATGTACTTGTATTGGAGGAATATATCATTTTGAGCTTCCAATTGTATTCAAAGATAGCGTGACTTAATGCTTTTTATCTAGAGGGGAATGCTGCCTTAAATCGCTGCTGTCAAAATACACCTTTCACCATGATGTTTCAAATTTTAACCTCGTATAAAGCCCTGCTTCATGCCCTCCAATTGCAGTTAATTTGTGGATTATACATTTCTCTGTCCATGGATTTTTGCGTAGCATATATTGTATAGACTTAGTGGTGCCACAAGAAATGCAGCCAGCAATTCCTCCCCTACCTAGAGTACCCACTGTGCATAGTTCAGTTCAGTCATTACAACCTAATTTCACACAAGAAGCAAGAATATAACGTTAATGACTTGAATGTGCTGCCAACTAGCTTAAAGTAGTTCAAACTCTATAACTGTTAAGTAGTTTCTGAATCTTGAGTATTACAGGGTAGAGGTATTGGAAGAACCATCATATGCGATGCTATCATGAGAGTATAAACCACGGATTTTGAAGCTAGAAAGAGCAAAATCAGCTGTTCGAGTAGTAAGAAAAATTGAAGATCAACTTGAGACCTACACACGAAGGTAAATTTCTTTGACATGCAAGATGTTATCATACTTTTTAGTTAGTCCGAAATTAGAAAAATGACAATGTTAAGCTAAGAATTTAGTTATAATTAAGCTGACACTGTTATTTCATGCATACGTAACATGCAATTGTCTCGAGAAACTAGCACAATGTACAGACTGATTGTGACAAAAAATGAGTACGTGAAATAAAAAAAAATGTTAGGCACAACTGAGGAGTTTACTGTTATTTAAATTTGTTTATGCTGGTAAAATGAGAAGATACGATAAACTAATATTAAATATACACTATTTTGGCTACAGTTAAATTCAGAAAAAATAATGTTTACACGATATTCAAATTTTGGTTTCGCATGTACGTAGGTACAATGAATGAACTCTTAGTGTTCTACAGGCCGAATATAATACGTGACGGGCCCTACGGGCTCGACTTGTCCCAATGCGAGTACAAGGTTACACACATAGATGGTTTGGAGGAGATTAGTTTATTGGACCTGAGGAGGTGCATACGCCGCGAGTTTGATCGGGACATAGCTCGTAACAAAATAATCATTGAAGCAGTCACATGTAGCAGCCGGGAGGACGGGTCATCAGTCCCCCTATGGCAGCTGCGCAAGGTGGTTGGCAACGCATCATGGGCTGGGTACATGCGCCTTGTGAGTACACCAGGGGCGTACATATATGGTCGACCCATGGTGTACGTACAGTTTGTTCAGAGCAGTCGCCTGTTGACTGGCGACGAAGGTTCCTCTGGAGTTGGTGAGTTACAGGTTGTTGCAACAGAAGGAGGTGTAGGGGCAGCGGATGCAGCGTTAGATGTCAATCTGACACATCCTGAAGACCAGTTCGTCAGTAATGAAGATGCCGGTCCCTTCTGGTCTGCTCGTGTCGACTGCTTTGAGCTGTTAGCAAGCATGCCAAATGAGTTGGATTCTCCTGAAGACGGTAGCGACGAAGAGTCGAACGGTACCGACGAGGAGGACGGTGATGTGGTACGACGTGGTCTACCTGCAGTAGCTGCTGGCGAAGAAATGGATGAACTGACGGTGCAGATGCTTGTCATATCAGAAGATGTGAACTCACGGTGGGGTTTCGAAGAGAACACTCTGATGATAGGTCAGCACTTTCCAACCAAGCATGCTGCACACATGGCTATTACAAAGTAGTGCGTACTTGAAATTATGTGTAAAAAATCTGTATGGGTCACTTGCCACTATGCTGTATTTTCTTAGTATTGTACTCGAGTTTTCAAATATGTAATGTTGACCCTGATGTCATGTACTGTAAAGTTTTATATTATGATATTTCGTACTTCAATTAACTATGTGTTTCTATTGCTTTTCGCTTTGCAGGCGATGGCTGAAGTACCGGAACTGCTAGACCGGTATTACGACAATCACCACCGATGTCACTGTTGGCTGTCCAATGACATCGAGGTTCCACCAACGTTCACTCTTAGAGTACCCCGGACACAGTGGCCCTTGGACGAGCGCTTCGTTCCCAAGCTTGCCGAAAGTGGCCTCCTCCCCTTTGCTCGTTTGGTTTTAGCTTCGCACTCTTTCACTCTAGATGGTTCTCTATTGACAGCCTTGGTCGATAGGTGGAGACCGGAGACGCACACTTTCCACTTTCGTTGGGGAGAGATGATGGTGACTCTTCAAGACGTTTCCATGATAACTGGTTTGCCCATCAGCGGAGAGGCAATTGTTCCACCTCCGAAGAGGCCTGACTGGATGCAGCACTTGGCTGCGAGATTTGGTGTGGAGATCCCGAGAACTGAAAGGGGGGCGGCTCAACGAGGTATCCCTTTGAGCTGGCTTAGGAGGTTTGACACATGCCCAATCGATGCAGACGATGAGGCTGTTATGACTCATCTGACTGCGTACTTGTTGTATCTCTTCGGGTGGTTCATGTTTCCGACCTCGCACGGAAACATAGTCTTCCCCAGCTACATCCACCTCGCGGAGGCCGTGGCTGAGACGGTGCCGACTAGCAGATGGCTGGACAAAAAAGTTCATGAGTACGCTCTAAAATTTGTAACCATTTTCACTTTGCATTACTATTGTTCTTCTTACTAATTTTGACCGTACGGTTTTACAAAATGTAGGCAGGGGAAGAAAGGAAGAAATGAGCAAGACTGGAGAGGGACGCAAAGCAAATGGAAAGAAATGTGGGATGGCATGGCTGCACAACAGATCGTTCATGAGGCGAGGTATTTATTTTAATCTATCCGTTCTCACATGACATGATGAATCGTTGTCCGTTACGTAACGACGTTACTTCCAGGCAGTACGACGAACGCACCTACGACGAGTATCTACAATGGTACCTACCTAGGACGCGGGCTAGACTAACCTGTGCTCCACCTGAGAGACCCACGAGCCTCACGCATGCTGAGCAACTACAATTGGGGATGGATCGGCATAGAGCTTCACGTCGTGACGAGACGGTAATAGTACCAATTGTTTTGCATTATTCATTGAACTTATCGATCTCACGGTTTGAAATATTGTTTGGGAATGTAGTTTGATAGGGCTATGCGGATCCATGATACTGCCGCGTCCGTCATCCGCTCAGGCCGTCGGGAGGATTGGTCGAGGGTACTACAGAAGGTGAAGGACATGTACGAAGATGCCAAAAGAATCATAAAAAACTTGAGCTGTGGTCGCACGGACGACATATTACGCTCACATTCAAACTTGCCGGAGCAGAGGTCCGCACGACCCAGTGAGGCACGACCCAGTCAGGCACGACCCAGTGAGGCACGACGTAGTGAGGCACGGACTTCAGGAACCGTTTCAGGACGTCGAGAGGTAACGTATTTCAGTGCTTCGAGTCAAACTGTTGAATATAGGGCATGTACAATTTTTAGTTAATCATATTATTGTATTTTCATAGCATGATGCACGGGCAGACACGTCTGTACAAAGGATCTCTTCTAGGCGAGCTGGTCGAGGACATCAGGTGCGCATAATTGATAATTAGTCACACATACATAGTGCACAAATGTACACTCAGAGTGTAATTGGCATGGTGCTATTTGTAGTCCGACGTACGTGGGGACACATCACTCGTGCGGATGTCGTTAGGACGAGCTGCTACAGGACATGAGGTGTGCTTTACTCTTCGAAAGAATGCATTGCAATATTTAGAAAGTGTGCTTAGTCTTTTGCAATGGTCACTTTATTTATGCAGTACGACTCGATTGAGGACGAAGGCCAGACCTCTCATTCCGGTGCAGCTACCGATGTATGGTCTTTTTTAAATTATGTGTGTACAGATTGTGCGTTTCTTGTGTACTTAATCTTCACACTTATTTTCGTAACTCCGGGAGGACACGTTGCTACAGCGAGACTCCTCAACGCGACACGGTGGACACCTTCAGGTTTTTTTTAACTTATCACATATCCTCATTGCACCCAATACGACGGACTTAAATTTTATCTGAGAAATGATACATTTTCTACATAGTACGTGATCGATTCACCACATGAGCCGCTGCAGGGTTCTCCAGGAGGAACATTTAGTCAGGTATGTCAAATTAAATTTATTGTTGTCAAAACAATAAACTTGATTCTTAATTGGTATACCGTTTATTCTGGTCATTTTTCAGACATTCAACGATTCGCCTCCCCACGAAGAGACTTTTATTTACCAAAATCAGTTTATGCGACCTTCACTTCAATACCAGTCCCTAGTTCGAGGAGGAGGTTCTGAGCCTGGTTCGTTCCACCAACAGGGTCATGAGTGGGTCGAAGATTTGTTTCGACATCCCCAGGAGATCGTTAATAGCCAAATTCCTAGTCAACCATACCCTACTCAGGACACTCAGGAGGATCAGGAAACTTATGAGACTCCCCAGTACAGTCTCCGAACAAACCCAAGACCAAGCGAGCATTTCACTTTCCCCTCAGGTCACATGCCACCGAGGCATAAGAGGGGAAGAGGCCCGTGATCGCAACTGTTTTAATTCCTTCAATAATTGTGCTATTGTACTTTGCCGTATGCAGTACTTCATTTTCTCACTTATTTCGCGTTATACATAGAGTCTGGCGCGCGATTTTCCGGTGTCGCGGGTCTGGCTGGCGATTAGTCCGTGTGTCGAGTGCGTGGCGCGTCGCGGAGCCATTTTCGGCGTTGCTCCCAGACGGGGGCTATTTCCGGCTTTGCCACTCGCCCGGGGGCCAATCCTACCTTTTTTTCGAGAAATAAAGGGTGCGTTTGGTTAGACGACTCGAGGTGGATGGGATACGGCGATCTATTTATACGTGGTGAGATGATCCAGTTTTTTGTTTGGTTGAGTGGTGGGGTGGTCCATTTTTTTGTTTGGTTAGAGGGATGAGAGTGGATGGAGTGAACCAGTTTCTTGTTTGGTTGGAAGGATAGAGATGACTAAAATCAAATTGTGAAAATCTTGTGAAGATGTATAGATTACCACCATATATGACTTGTGCAAGAAAACGCGAGCGGCATTGGCGTTTGGGTGTCCGGAAGCTCCAGCAAAGGCAAACGCCATGTCCTCTGGCGTTTGAGTTCCTCGGCCAAACGCCGCGCTATTCGCCAGACCAGAAGCATGTTTGCCAGTTGTTCTGTTTTTCCAAAACAGCGGGCGTTTGGCTCTCTAGGATAAACGCCGGTGACTCTGGCGTTTGGCTCAGTCATCAAACGCCATCTTGGTTGGCGTGTGGGTTCCTCGGCACGGTGCGGGACCTGGTCGCGGGCCCCGGGCGCGACCTGGGCTTGCTCGCGAGGCCCAGGCGCGAGGCCGCGTGATCGCGGGTCGAGGCTGCGAGGTGGCGTCCGACGGGCCGAGGCCACGACCTGTGGCAGTCCGTGGGCCGAGGCCGCGACGCGGGGGCTTCGCGGGTCTGGGGGACGATTTTTTCGCCGTCGCGGATCGGGCGTGCGAATTTGCCACGCGTCGGTTGCCCGCCGCTTCGCGGGGACAGTTTTGCGGTTGCGCGCGGCGGGGGGCCAAAGCTGCCTTTGCAACTCGCTAAATTTGCCATTTTTCCGGCCAGAGCACTTTGTCGAACACCAGCTGCTTCATCCATGCAGCATTGCAGAAGGAGATCCATCAAATTGCTTTGTGCAACCTAAAGCAAAAATAAAGATGGAAGGATCAATGACTAAGTAAATCAATGTATCAAACGGCATGGGAGGATATGAATCTTCCACAGAGTACCAACATAAATGAGTTCAAAGAAGCAATGCAGCATTAACAAAACATCTATAAAAAAAAATCAATGAACAGAGATTTCAATTTACCAGGCTTTCAATACCGGCACCAAGTGCTTCTGCAAGTCCTGACAACAGCTCCAATGAGCAGACAATGAATTCCTTACTATAGTATAACGCACCAGCTGCAGCAGGATCAGCCTGCATGTAGAAAGGAGAGATCCCTCAAGAAACAGAATGGCATAGCTTATCTCTGATGTAATTGGACCCTATAGCATACTCCCAGCAAAGATTAATGTCAAATTGTGAAACATAATTTTTTTTGGTTGGCCTAGGTCCAGTGTACTTAACAACATGCTACCACGGGAAAAATACCTCTGTGCTTACACTTAACCAAAACTAGGATCAAACTGTTCATACAACGTGTATCCAATAAGAATCAACCTCATAATATGTCTTCCATGACAACAAAAATGATGAAGATGCATTCTGTATTCGATGTTAACCAATTTGTACTGAAACAGCCAGAAAGTATAGGTTGGAAAGATCCATGGTATCACATTATTAATTTCTTTTCCATAAATGTGACGAAGATGATACATCAAGCATTTGGTGTTAAACATCATATCACTAAGGCCCAATTAAAACAAAAACTTGCTTGTCCTAGCAACTAGAGCATGGGAATTGTGTGGTTGACATGATGTACAAATCACAGCGGATACTCTAGTTAATGCTACTGCTGGAAGCTATGGTTAAAATGCAAGAACATTCATAGTTCAAATATCGCTGATTCTCTACAAATAAACAATTGACACACCAAATATCACATGAAAGAAAGTATAATACTTCTATTGGAACTTAGAAAGATCAGTGACAACTCAAACAGCGAGAACTGAAATATGTTAGGTAGAATAACAGTGACAAAAAATACCAGACACAAGAGATAGTTAGCTATGCCTTACAGTAGGAAGTAAAAAAATGAACACAGACCTTTGCCAACTGCTGGGCTTTTATAAGATTTATGCAATTCTGAAACACTGGCTCTGCATACTGAGAAAATCCTGATCCCACTGCCTGAATTTTTTTTGAAAGGCATTGGGTTCTCAATATTATAGAGTAACCTTACAAAAAAAATATAGAGCAAGATCTATAATAGATTGCAACAAAAACTAGCAGAGCTTTCTAACTAAAATATATTATGAAGGAAAAATTTTAGTGAGCATCTCATAAAAATCAAATTTCCAACACTGCAGATAGTGCCATCATGCAAATTAAAAGGTACACCAAGCTCAGGCTTCAAAACTACAAGATGGTCTTTCAAAGATGAAAACAGCAGTACCTGTGCGATACATGTAAAGCATTCAAGCAGAGGAAGAATATCTTTGTCAAAGTTGTGAAGTTGCTGCCACTTCGTGATCAATGGTGGAATTAATATATCTACATATTTTGCCTGCATGACATCTTAAAAGGAATGAGCAATATCCATAAGGAATTAACACGCTAAAAAACAGAATGACAAAACTATCAAATAAATCTATTGTCTATATAAAATAACAAGCAAGAGAGGAATTCATCAAAATATTGAACCTGGTTTAGCTTTGTTCCAACAGCATCAGCAAGAGTACAAAGCGTGTCAGAAATTAACCAAAGGTTTCGCCTCTGCTCAGAAGTAAAACATAGTATAGAACTAAGAAAAGGGGACATGAGGCAGTACTTGTTGAATTATAGTGTCCAATGCGGTTACAAATTATGAATGTCTAAATTCTGAAGAACCTGGTGTTTTCCATATTCACACATGAGGTGGTGCAAAATAATCTCCAGTCCCGCTAGTTCTGCAGCCTCCTGAAAAACCAAAACCAACACGTACCAATTATGCACAAGATCTAAGTGAGGAAAACAATTGACCTTTTTCTTTAAAAAAACGAAAACAATGTAAATAACATATTTTTTGTGAGGAGGTAAGTAACCTTTGCAAGTGTTACAAATGCAGAACAGGCAGCCTCCTGCACTCTTTTGTTAGTTTCCAGTATCCTTCTATGCAAACCCATGAGGATCTTAGCAAATTGTTCATGGCCGTTTGGATGGTCAAGGCTCTGCATCAGCAAAAAGAATAGTGTAATGTTAGAACCATAGTACTAAGAACTGAGCATACATAAACAAGGAACAAGTCCACATCCGTAAAACATTATCTGAACCATGTGAACCTTTTTGGATGTCTACCCCAGACATTAGAAATACATACATGCCATTGGGCATATATCAAAACGAGTAGTCCACTAAAACAAGTTTAAATATGCGATATAATATACTTATATAGTACTACAACCGAACGCAACATGTTCTAATTACATTGCATGATACAGTAGAAAATTATAAAGGCTTTGAAGGAAAGGAATTCTTCCAAACAGATATGAGGATAGCATCAGCACATATGAGTGTTCTGTTACCTGAATAATGAACTTGCTATATCGAGAGAGGGTTTCACAAGTAATACTTCGTATAAGAGGAAATTTATCATCAAGAAGTGGGACTAGCAATGAAAGGATCTGAAATTTAACAAAACAACTCAGAAAAAGCACATCTTATAATAGCAAGCAATGTAGATACATGGTAATTCCAACACAGAGAACAGAAATCAGTAAGATTACTGAAAATTTAAGTTTACCAGGTAGGGAACCCATGATTGCACCAACAGTGTATTCCTGCAATAAGCATCTCGAAACTCCACATACTAAGAAGCAATTTCTCAGCTATATTCAGGCTTATTAAAATGCTTCTCAAAGCTAAATAAGATTATCAGGCTAATTTCTCAGCTGCCTGGCATATCTGGAAACAGAGAAACAACTTCATTTTTAATGGTGCTATGCCTTCTTGTAGGGTTTGGCTTAATAGTTTTCATCATGACCTTCTGGTCCATAGCATTAGGTTCAATGAAGCTGCTAGGGCCAGCCTCCTAGTTTGGCTCTGCTCTTTGGGCGTCTCCCCCTAACCTTTCCCCCCCTCCTCCCTTGTTCAGTCCCTTTGTAAATATCTTGTTCTTATTAATAAAGTTATATACTGTCGGAGCCTCTCCTACAGTTTTTCCCTAAAAAAACTAAATTGAGGAATCATCCAGCATGATTGTGTCAACATGATTTCACTCATGGTATGACTTCGTAATGTGGCTTCAGTCATTTGTACCATAATTGGGGAGAGATAGGAATTGCCATTCTTGCAACGCAAATGAATACGGTGATGATTAGTCAACTAAACTACCTGCGGAAGGTGGCGATATAATCCAGTAATGCATCCCTCTGCTATAGTATCAACAGACAAAATAGCAGCTTCCCTATCCTTCCAGGCATCATCATCTCTCCGAGACAGATTTTCCTGCAAAATTACATAAGAGTGATTTATGGTTATCGAAAGGATATAATGTTCGAAACAGAGGAAATATTTACAAAAGAGGGAGTATACAGGATTCTATATACAAACAGTAAGAAGCTACTGAGCACTAAGAAATCGAGTTGACCCAGATAAGCTGAGGAGTTCTGGATTCCTCTTCGATCCTAAAGGCCTGAAGGCGCAGCTCGCCACAGGAAAGATGCTACGGGAAGATGGAAAAGGTCCAGGGTGTCATTACTTTCTATGGCCTCCTTGACGGAGGCATTGACATCCATTGCGAAGGAGTGCAGTCTGGCAAAGGAGAATTGGAGGGTATCATTACTTGCCAAAGAATGACTGAGTCCCCCTTATAGACTTGGCATCTTGCAAATTCACTGAAGTGATGTTGGAGTTTCATGACATCACGCCACCAAAAGGAACCCACAGATCGAGATCCTTCCAGGGGTCAGGTCGGATCCTTCCCCTTCACATACCTGGGCCTTCCCCTCGGTTTAACCCGCCCAAAAGTTCAAGACTTCATGCCCCTCATTGACCGTATTGATCGGGGACTCACTTTTGCTCGTCGATGCTCTCCTTTGGTGGAAGATTACAGCTTGTCCGTTCTGTTCTTAGCGCCCTCCCAACCTACTACATGTGTGTGCTCAAGCTCCCGGCTAGTATTGTCGGGCTTATTGATAAGAGAAGACGCCTATGTCTATGGCAGAAATCAGAACTCACTGAACGATGCAAAGCCCTCGCAGCCTGGTCTAAGGTCTGTGTCCCCAAGGCGAAAGGAGAGCTGGGTGTTCAAGACCTGATCATTTTCAGCAAAGTCCTTCTAACCAAACACCTCCACAAGTTCTATAATCATCAAGACCTCCTTGGGTAAAATTGGTGGTAGACTCCTACAACACGAATTCGACGCAGTCTAGCCTCCACGAAGGATCTTTTGGTGGCGTGATATTGTTAAGCTCTCAGAGACTTTTAAAGATTTAGCGGTCTGTCAGGCTAATGTTGGCCACACCATCCTATTTTGGAAAGATAACTGGTCCGGAACCCGTCTCTGCCAACAGTCCCCCAGGCTCTTCTTCGCCAGAAACAAAGATATCACTTTCTTGGCTGTCAGATAAAAGAAAGACATCTTCGACCTATTTCACCTCCCACGCTCTGAGGCTGCCTTCCAAGAGCTCTAAGGCATCCAATATGCTGAACTGGGAGAATCACCACCCCAGGCGATCGAGACTCCTGGACTTACAACTGGGGAAATAGTGTCTACTCTTCTCAAAGATTCTACAAGCTTCAGTTTGCTCACCTTCCTAATGACCATACTCTCAATCTAGTTTGGAAATGCAAATGTGTTCCCAAACTTAAAGTGCTTGCTTGGTTGTTAATCATGGATAGACTAAACACCCGCGACATGATGTGCCGTCATCACTGCTATGAGTCCCCGGATGTCTCATGCACCCTCTGTGATCAGGACTCCCGCGAGGCTAATGAGCATTTCTTTTTTGGAGGACCCTTTGTTAGGAAAAATAGGAAATTGGCCAAATCGTTTTTCTCTATTGCAATGAGAGGGATATACCCTAGATTACATGGGCCTGGGCTTTGCTATACCAGTGGGCCTAAAGCTATATAACATATACAATACTAATACTCTTAACACCCCCCTTCAAACTCAAGGTGGATCTGAAACATTGAGTTTGAGAACATGAAGTCTATGTTGTTCTCTAGTTTGAGCCTTGGTGAAGAAATCCGCCACTTGAAGTTCCGATGGAATATATTGGAGACAAATAGTTGACTGTTGGCAGTGAGAACGTGTGAATGATGCATCCACACCAATGTGCTTGGTCAGCTCATGTTTCACTGGATCATTTGCAATCTGAATAGCAGCGGTGCTGTCACAAAGAAGAGATGTAGGGACATCACATGACACACCAAGATCAGCCAACAACCAGCGAAGCCATACAATCTCAGAAGTGGTAGCAGCAAGGGCTCGAAGCTCAGCCTCAGCACTAGAGCGAGACACTGCTGTCTGTTTCTTAGACTTCCATGCTATGAGAGAAGTTCCAAGAAAAAGACAGTAGCCGGTGACTGAGCGACGATCAACAGGATCACTCGCCCAAGTGGAGTCAGAGTAAGCATGAAGCTGAAGCTGATTAGAGCGAGCATAGAACAACCGGCGAGATGCAGTCCCTCTCAAGTACCGAAGCACACGAAGTAAATGACTGTAGTGAACTGAGGTAGGAGCACTGACAAACTGACTAAGAATATGAACTGAATGAGTAATGTCAGGCCTGGTCACAGTGAGATACACAAGGCTACCGACAAGATGACGATAGCGGGAAGGATCCTCAAGAGGAGTGCCATCAGTAGGACGCAACTGCAAATGAAGCTCCATAGGTGTAGCAGCAATGCGTGTATCAGTAAGGCCTGAGCGTGATATCAAATCCTGAGTGTAGCGGTGCTGAGAAAGATAGTAACCGTCATCAGTGTGATTAACCTCAATTCCTAGAAAGTAATTGAGAGACCCTAGATCTGACATCTTGAATTGCTCACTCAATTTCTTCTTAACAAAGGCAATGTACTCCATATCATCTCCAGTGATTAACATGTCATCCACATATAATAGAAGCAACGTGCGACCACGCTTAGATGTGTGAATGAAAAGTGCAGGGTCATGCTCACTAGGAGAAAAGCCAGCAGCTCGAACCACAGAACTGAACCGCTCAAACCAGGCACGAGGGGCTTGCTTGAGCCCATAGAGAGCTTTTCTTAGACGACACACATGACCTGAGGGAACCTCAACACCTGGAGGTGGCTCCATATAAACTTCCTCATGTAGGTCACCATGAAGGAAGGCATTCTTCACATCCATTTGAGAAATTTTCCATGACCGAGCCGCGGCCACGGCTATCATAGTACGAACAGATGTCATATGAGCAACTGGAGCAAAAGTTTCATCATAATCTCGCCCATGAGCCTGCTGAAATCCTCTTGCAACAAGTCGAGCCTTGTAGCGTTCCACAGAGCCATCTGACTTGGTTTTTACCTTGTACACCCATTTGCAAGTGATGGGAACTGATTTAGGAGGTAATGGTACTAGATCCCATGTACCAGTACCCTCTAGGGCCGTGAGCTCCTCAGACATAGCAAAGTCAAATTTGCCTCCTCAGTGCTCTCCTCTGCGGGTTCGGTACCGGGCGGAGAGGAGGCGGTGGCGAGCAGCCGAGGTGCGGCGACGGCGGGCCTTGGGGCGGCGACGGCGAGCCTTGGGGCGGCGACGGCCACACGGCGGCGGCCGAGCTCAAGGGGAGGCGGCGCCGGGACGAAGAGGCGGAGGCGGCGGCACGAGGGCAGCCAAATGGGGCGGCGGCGGCACGAGGGACGGGGCCGCGACGCGCGGCGACCGAGGGACGGCGGCGGCACGAGGGCAGCCAAATGGGGGCGGCGGCCGAGCTCGAGGGGAGGCGGCGCCGGGACGAAAACAGAAGGGCCACACGACGGCGGCGACGATGGCCAGCGACTCGCCGGCGGTGAGGTAAGTGGAGCTAGGGTTAGGGATTTGGCAGCCGTAGCTCTGATACCATGTTAGGAAAAATAGGAAATTGGCCAAATCGTTTTTCTCTATTGCAATGAGAGGGATATACCCTAGATTACATGGGCCTGGGCTTTGCTATACCAGTGGGCCTAAAGCTATATAACATATACAATACTAATACTCTTAACACCCTTCAGCCAACGCTGCTGGGTCTCCATTGGCATCCATTGGAAGCTTAACCTTGATTGTCCGGACAGGATTGGCTCTGTTCGCAGCCAGTTAAACCGCTCGCTCTTCATGGAATTTTCATCACCGCTGCGTGGCACATCTGGAAGCAACAGAATTGCATGGTGTTTGAGAGTGTCACCCCTCTACCAGTGTTTGGTTAAATAGTTTTAAGCATGAGCTCTCTGTTCAGAGCTTTAGATTTAGGGAAGATCTCCCTGATCCTCTTGTATCCTGGCTTAGTGCCTTGAGCATTCCCCCTTGACGGGGAAACTTTCCCATGTATATATTTTGTTCCCTGTGTTAATAAATTTATTCTGTCGAAGCCTCTCCTAGAGTTTTTCCTCAACAAAAAAAAGAAGGTCAATGATACCAAGACCCCCTATGTTCTTGGGTTTACACACCTTATCTAGGCAGCAAGAGATTTAATTCTCCCCGAAAGCGCCGATTTTCCCCAGAGACAAATATGTCTAGCGCGGTCCATGCTTTCCTTGATGCTTTCAGGAAGCTTGAAAGTGCAGAGATAGTACGTGGGCAGGGTACTCAAGACAGAACGGGTGACTTGAATTTTCCCGCCAAAAGAGAGAAAGGAAGAGCAGGCGGCAAGACGTCTCTTTATGCGCGGTCCATGAGAGGTGCGAAGTCACTGACGCGAGGCTTCGCGAGTCCCATGGGGAGGCCCAGGTAAGTGAATGAGAAGGAGGCCACCTTACATGAAAAGTGCTCGCTAACAGGAAAGCACCTGAACGAACACGCACTTGGCCAATAAGCTAATATAATACTAGTATAATACCAGGGACAGCCGGACACGGTTCTGAAAACTGCCAGTTACGAGACCTACTGCAGTAACTGGTTTCACAGTTGGGATTTTACACCTTCCATTAACAGCACAACTTTAGGTAATAGACAGACTTTAAGGTTTATGTGCCATCGACTATCAGCAGCCTTATGTTGAGCCAATTATTATTTGATAAGTCATGGTTGACTTCTATGAGAAGCTAAGCCCATAGGTCGTGATCTTTTGGTGTGACAACCAATTTTTCCCAGTAATTATGGTAACCAGCCATAAGCCACTACCAGCTATGTAGCTATAACTACTCAAGTCACAGGTTTTTGTTGGATACTAGAGGCCCTCCAGTTAAGGCCCATTAGGCGCAGGAAAAAACCCTACATTCGGTTAGGGCACAGGAGGGGAGTGAGCTGAGCCGCCACAACAGGTTAGCCTCCATCCCACATGGTATCAAAGCACAGGGCCATGGAGGCACGGTGCTGATCGGCGGCGGTGGGACTCGAGCAGGGCTCGCGCGGGGCTTGCGCGGGGTTTGCTAGCATCGGCGGAGGCGGCGCGGTTGCAGGAGGCGGACGGGGTGCCTGGGGAGCCGTGCTGCATCGTGAGGGAGAAGGCGGCGTGGTTGCGGGAGGTGGACGGGGTGCCCGGGGAGCTCCTCGCTGTGCTGCGGAAGTTGAGGCGCGGCGCGGTGCGGTTGCGCGCGCTGCAGCAGCAGAAGGAGAAGAAGGGAGAAGAGGCAAAGGCGGAGGTGGCTGATGAGGAGAAGACAGTAGAAGAAGTAGAGAAGAGGGAAGTTGAGGAAGTGAAGAAGGCAGCAGAAGGAGAAGAAAGGAGGAGAGGGTGTCTAGCGGGTGTGTGAAGCTGGCAGAAGAAACTGCTGAGATGAGGACTGAGTTGGCCACATCCTTGGAGAAGCTTGCCTAGCTTCTCACCGCCAAGAATGTGGAAAATCAATCTTCTTCTGGTGCCATTGTTCCACAGTCAGAGGCAGTCCACAAACTGGAACTCATGCCCGTCCTTGTCAAGCTGGAGGGGGTGAGCAACTACCTGAGCTGGTCCAGGCGAGTTTTGCTCATTCTAAAGACAAAGGGACTAACAGGACATGTTCGGGGAGAGGTTGTGGAACCAGCTGACACGAAGGGTGCAGATTGGCAGAAGTGGAGTGCCACTGATTTACTGATCTTTGCATGGATGCTGAGCTCCTTGGCTCCAAATATTGCAACATTAGTTGAGGCACTTCCCAATGTTGCTGCGGTATGGGACTTGTTGTCAAAGCGATACTCTGGGAAGGGAAATGTGATGCTGATGGCTCAAATTGAGAGCAAGGTGCATGATGCCCGTCAGGGTGATAGGAGTGTGCTAGTATATGTTGCTGAGCTGCAGCAACTTTGGCCAGATTTAGATCAATGTGATCCACTTCAGCTGACACACGCTGAATCCTTGGCAATTGCAGAAGAATGGATTGGACGCCGGCGTGTGATGCAGTACCTGAAGGGCTTAAACCCATTTTTTGAGAGCAGGAGAGCCATGTTACTGCACCAGCCTGTGCTCTGCTCTCTTGATGAGGCAATCGCTGCCATGTCTCAGGAAAAGGTACGTCTGCAGTTCTCAAAGGGTGGTAGTAATGAATCAGCTTACAAGGTGGATGAGCAGAGAGTGTGGAGGAAAACTAGAGAATGTTTTAATTGTGGCAAACCAGGACATCTCAAGCACCATTGCACAGCTCCTAGAAGGGGGGAGGCAGAGGTTACAGTGGTGGTAGCTACAGTGGAGGCAGGGACCGTGCCAGTGGATCATATCAGGCACGCAGCAGTGGACCCCCTCATCAAGTTCACTTGGTTGCTGGGAGTGATGGCAGAGCACGTACAAGTGCAGCAGCAAGTTCTGCTGAACAGGGGGCTGAGAACTTTGGGCATCTAGCTCACTTTGTCTACACTGATGAAGATAATCTTGCAACCATATATGTTGCAACACAAATGATAGATTCAGAATGGGTACTAGATTCAGGGGCTTCAAAGCATGTTGCTGAAAATATGAGGGAGTTTAAATCATATACCCAATATCCTCTTACACATCAGGAAACTATTTGTACAGCTGATGGCACTGCACAGCCTATTAAAGGGGTTGGGATAGTAAACTGTACATCCACAATTGAGCTGTCCTCTGTCTTACATGTTCCTGCATTTCCTATGAATTTAGTCTCTCCGAGTGCTTTAATTGATCAGCAAAACTGCCAGGTTATTCTTGACAAAGGTATGTGTTTGATTCAGGAGAGGCAGACTGGCAGAAGGATTGGGACGGGGACCAGGTGTAGGGGGTTGTGGTACATGGACCGTGGTGTACCTGTCTCGGCGGAGGACACTGTGCTTGTAGCCAGTTCTGGAGACAAGGAGGACATGGCGATGATCCATCAATGTAGGATGGGACATGTGTCATTCAATAAGATATAGCTTGTATTTCCTGATGTAATGAACAGTGTAAACCGAAGTAAGCTGAAGTGTGATGCTTGTGAGTATGCCAAGCACACCAGAACCTCCTATGTGAGTAAGGGGCTCAAAAGTATAGCTCCATTTATGCTAGCGCACTCTAATGTATGGACATGTCCAGTTGTGTCTGTAAGTGGCATGAAGTACTTTGTGACTTTATCCACCATTTTCTATTTTTTTAATTTTTATTCTCTCTCACCAAGCCTTTCTTTCCAAGCTGACACTACCAAGATATTTTTAAGTTCTTCCTCTTCCCTTCATCATGGAGATATTTTTAAGAAAAATTATGTTATAAGGCGGCTACATGGTATTCTTAATTCTTCTTCTATAATTGCCAAAGTAGAATGCCAATATTTCAAGAGGGGCCAATCCTTGAGTGCGAATTTTAAAGAGTGGCAACTTTCTAATGTGAGGTACTATACCAACATCATCAAAACTGATCTAGTAATTATCCGAGAATAGAAGCTACAAACATCCACACAGGTGCGATGCCAGTTTCTCCACAAGTTGAACAACATAACATGTATCAGAAGTCGGTATGCAGATAGCTAGTTTACAAAAGAATGCTCAGTCCGACAAATGAATACACATTGATCATGATAGTCTCCTATGACTGCCTAAGGACATCCATGGTGACTCGTAAAGGTTACAGGAAGATGGTGCAATCCACATCACAACGCAGCTATAATTTCCTTTGTCCGCGCTTGCGCTCTTTCCTTTTCTTCAGGTCCATCCAAGTCCCCAATGTTGTCATGTTACTCCTGCATTGGAATAGAACACTAGGCTAATAAACAGTCAAGAACGACACCACATTACTACTTGAAGACTACATCAGAAACTAAACAACATGAGGAGCAAGTGCTTCAAAAGGAATGTCATGCCTGAAGTATATCCTTAACATCCTCCTTTGTCAGCTTGTTTTGTCTTAAGAAGCAACTCTGTTCTTGTCCTCATCTGTGAATTCCTGAAAATGAGAGGCAAATAAGAAAAGATGAACATTGCACTGCACTACAATCTCCGGGCCCAGTACAACAAAGAAGTAACAGGCGAAAGAAAGACTGAAGCTTTACTTACCCAGAGCGCCAGATATTGCCCAAGAATAAGCGCAACTAACTGAAACATAGAAATACTTATTTCAGACACTTAGTGGAGCAAACAAGAATCAATTGAGCTAAGCTGAAAAATTATCAGATGCAGCACTGTCATGTCACTATGGTAATACCTGAAGTGTGTAAAGCCCAGCTTCGAGTTTTCTGTTGTACCGCTCATCATCATCCATCTGAGAGAATAGGAGCGTGTCTTATAAGAATATGCATTATTTATTCAAATTGGACATGGAGGTAACAAGATAGAAAAGGCACCTCTAAATCATCTAAATCGAGACTTTCAAATCTTTCAGTCTCAGCTTTCGCCTTGTCTGAATACCTGCATGGTATAAGCAGATCATGCAATCAGCAAATAACAGGAAAATACAAGTAATTCTCTTATGCTGTGTTTGGTTGGTGCCTGAGCCAACCTTACAAAAAAGCCTTGGCTAGCCAAAATTTTGGCCAAGGTTTTGGTTGCCCATGTTTTGGCCCACATTGGCAAGGAATTGCATTGGAAGTGGGGCAAAGAGGCATAAACATGCCAAAAGAATGGCAACCATCCAAACAAAGGCCAAAATTTTGGACATGACCAAAAAATTGGTTGGGAGAATTTGGGCATAAACCAAATATACCCTAGTTTTCTTGAAAGCAGATTACCTTGTATACAACTCCATCAGACGGTCTATCTTTTCGCATTCATTCTCAACAAACTTTCCTAGTTACCTGATCCTTCGTGAACCTTTTGTAATACCACCTACCAGAAAAGGAAGATGGTGATCAAAAAACCTATCTACATGGCAGAACAGGATTTCTCTGGTAGAAAATTGTCAGGATCAGGTTGTTGGACCTTCGTTTGGGAAAGTAATATGTTAAGAAAAAAGAAGCTTATCTATGCTTATTTGTAGGTCTGTTAAAATATGCTCAAACAAGTTTCTTTTAGTGTCAGTTTATTCAGAGCTGCTGGAACTTGATACAGATAAGTTGCGGCACATCTGTTCAAGTTTTCGATATGCTTAAACTAGCTAATCACAAGCTGATGATAAGAAGATTTTCTTGAATGGACTGCTCGCTTTGGGATTTTGGGATATTTGGGCACAAAGGAGCAGGTACGTATTCAATATTGTGCCCCTAACAAAAACAGATGGAAGAGACTGTTATTAATTATTCGGAATGGTTGAAGGCTAGAATTGTCCGACAGTTGGCTGATGCTTTGACAAGTTGAATTAGTTGATTAAGGAAAAAAAAGGCATTAGTTCATGTTGTAATTTTTTCCCTATACCAAATTCCCCTTTGGCTTGCTGTTTTTGGTCGTGGATCTTAGGCTGGGTTTTTGTTTCTTTCAGCTCTCAATTTGTTTAGGCTGTGCCCTGGTTCCAGTGGAACCTTGTAAATTTTAAGTAAAATACTTTTTCTTAGTAATATATTTCAGTAGGGCTCTCCCCTATTGTTCTCCTAAACAAACAAACCTATCTACCTGTACTATCACAAATAATATTCAGTAAGGAGAACTCACCACAGATGGAAGTAATTAAATTGCAAAAATAAAAAAGGTAGCTCTATAGTGCCTGCGTCAAGGAAAAAAGGGAGGGGTGGCGGCATGGTCAAAAAAATGCTGGCTGCTGGGTTAGTCTTATCCAAATCACATGCAAACATAATTGTGAAATGCTAACAAACTATATGGAAAAAAGAAGGATCAAATCGTAAGTGTCACCATAATCTTCAAGTGTCACCATAATGAAACCAAACAAATGCTGGCATGAAGTACTTTGTGACCTCTATGTGTCTAGTTTCTAATCCAATTGGCGGATCGTGATTTCGTTTGTTCAGAACCGATCTACATCCTGTTTCCGATTGTTTCGTGTTGCAAACGTTGCCACCACCCATATATTTAGTCTCATATCATCTTGTGGTGCGTTATGACCTTGTTTTCTGTCATTAATCTTTATCTAAAACACTCGCATCATCATATATTCATCTCTAATAATTTTGATAATTGTTTGATCACCCAAAGAATAATATTTCATGTTAGACTATAGTTTCATATACTCATATGTATATCTCTTATATAGTTCTTGTTTGTTGTTTATATAATGTTCTCTACAGTATTACAAACACATGTTTAGCCTCTGTTTGCTTTTAATGTGGCTTAATTTATGTTTATAGTTGTTGTTGCATGATGTTTATAAGTAGTAGCATGTGCATATATTCTTATACATCATAGACGCATATATAGTTTGATTCTTGTTTATTCAATGATTGCTAGATAATAATTGGTCATGTTATTAACCTCTGTTTATAATATGGTTAAGATTACACACATGGTTTATATTTGTACAATGCGTTTTGATATGGTTGCATATATAGTTATGCATACATGTATATACATATATACATAGAGCATTCCATGTTTTAGATAATAGTTCACCATGAATTGTTTTAGCACATCATTTTACTCATGTTTATAGTTTAATTATTTGTTTCAACAGTTAAGTTATACATGTTCATCATGATTTATGTTGCATATAGTCATATATATGTATATATATAATTGGACTTAATATCGTTAATAGTTTATATATTGCAATAATAATTGTTTACTAAATTATTATTAAATCATGTTGCATGTTAGTTGATGTGTATGCACTAGCACACATATGTTGTTATTTCATGTGCAATACTAGCATGAAGGATTCCATGCTACCGTGTGTTATATAGCGTGATAATTTATATATATACATATTGCCTGTGTATTGGTCTACACCTATGTTAGATAATGTTATATGGTATTTTAGTGTATAGTATCATAACGTATACTAGCATGCGTACCTTGTTATCTCATGTTGCATGTTCATCAGGTGGTATATAGTCACATATATATTGTTAACCTTTAGCTGTCGATCAAATATATATATATATGTTGCTAATAATCATTTGTTACTAAAATATTGTTATTACTATGTGTAGCATGTGTAGGTTGATTGTTACATTGTATATACATAATAGCATGAGTAAAGTTAATATTATTTTATGGATCGCATATTACATGGTGCATGTGATATAGGTTCTAATTATTGTTATTGTCATATAGTTCATTACCATTTTCCATTATCAATGGTGGTTGCTATAATTCCCTTCTAGGACCATAACTGCATGATCATATGTTTGGTGCTATGCGAAACTTTATCTGGTTTCTATTTTATGTCTAGTCTATCCAGCTTCTTACATAATGTCTAATTGTATGTTGCACACTAGTTCATGTAGATTGTCATGTCGCATATTATCATTTCTTGGCAACTAGCATGTCAGGATCTTGTTTGACTACTAGTATGATATGTCATGTTTGGTTTACTAGTATGTTGGATTTTCATGTTTGATCATATGGTTGTGCTATGGTTGTCATCGACCATATCCTTTTTCCAGTTGCACATCTATCCCTATCTCGCATGTGGATTAACTTTAGTCTATTGGCATGCAAATTCTATCTTCCATAAAAATATCATTTCTTTCAGAATGACCTTGATCCAAAAGACCATCTTACGAGTACATGTACTCTATCCGGTTTGGATACATAATCCCACAGCTTTCTATTTTATCCTTCAACAAACATATCTCTTCGCCTTTGTCCTTTGACACATATCCAACCTTGCTAGCCCTATTGTTCTAGTATTTCTATTTGATATTTAATTTGAAGTCATATTCATTTTCTTTGCAGTTTATTGTTGTTGCGATAAATAGGAAGTAACAACGTTGGGTAAGAGCAAGTTCCTGTAGAAGAAGACCAACTCGTCAACGAAGGCATGCCCCCTCTTCTTGATCATGTTGATCCTATATTTTGAAAGTCATTATATTTTATTATTTATAAACATGCATGTTGTTTTATTCCTGTAGCTAGCGTGTCGATTGACACACCTGTACCCTATCCGCTCTTCGCCCTTTTATCTGTTACCCTGAGTAGATTATTTTAATATTCATAATAGAGTATAGAGATACTTAGCCATGCTTAATTATCCTTAGGATGCTTTTACCTTGCCTCCTCGGAGGAACGATCTTCGGATCATTAACATTATTATTGAAACTTTATTGAGCTCGCTGAGCTAGGGCTGGATGCTCGTTGTTTCCTCTCTCTCTCTCTCTCTCTTTATTTTTCCTATTCTACTCTGGGTGAAACTTACCATCTAAAAGGTGTGGGCGACAATTGAATCATGATTTGAAGGAGCAAATGGTTGTTCTTCATGAGTTGAAGCCATTGGTCATCTGTATCGAATAAGGCTGAAGTTGTGATTTTGAGAAGTGTGAAAACAGTACAACCACATGCTATATGGGAACTGGCTTTGTTAAGTAGGTTAGTCGAGTCTTGGTGTCGATATTGCCGTACCGCAGAAGGGTGGACATAGCAACGAGGACCTCAGCACAAAAGGGGGCCACGCAGGGTAAGCAGATGTACACTCCTCCGTGTCGAAACATAATAGACATGTCGCATCGGGAGGAGATTAGCTAAAAGACCTCGTCACGATCTCACTGTCGGTAAACCGATGGGTGTGTACTCTACATGTGGCCACTGGTGGGCAACAAGGCGAGATTGTGTCGTGTGGGTAAAGTATACAAACTCTACAAAGTGTCAAACTAATTGATTAGCCATATCCACGGTCATGGATGGCACATAACTCATTCCTGATGAAAATGACATGTCTTTCTCCCCCTTGCTAATTCCCTCTACCCCAGTTAGAACCTATGGGCGAGTTAGGCCGGATGCCTTACTCGTATGTGTTGGTCGTGGACCCTCACATTTATGAGAAACACTCCTAATATTAAAATTGGTTTTCATCAAAATGATGCCTTTAAAATTATTGTACTATTACAACCAAAGCTGCTTTTATGCAAAAGAGCCAGAAAACCCTTCATTTGCTTAAGCCTGCACATAGTCGTAGTTTACTTATTAGGGGGCATGCTGGGTACATGAAGTACTCATCGAGCATGTTGTTTGTTGGACGTGTTCAGATATCCATGAGGATGATGAAGTCTATGAGGTATCTTCTACATCAATGCTGAAGTTTAGGTCGCGTGGCCTCCGTCGACTACCTGTGGTTGAGATGGAGACATCTACGCTTTATTTTCGCTGTGTTTCTAAATGGTAAGGGACATAAGTACTAGTTACTTTATTTAGTCATATCGCTGCTATAACTCAATTGTTTATGTTTCTAAAATGTTTCATGATATGTGCAGTGGTATCAATTCGTCTGTGTTCATCAGCTTGATCTTGGACTGATGAGGAGATACACAGGGAGAGTTTGGAAGTTAGGTCTGGACTCTCACATCTCATTATCAGATCTTTAAATTGAAAGAACAGATCATATGCTTGTTGGTTTGTTGTTTATATTAAACTCATAAGAACATATTCTTAGCTTGATTTGATGATGAATTCTCTTAATTCTGATATGCTGAAGAAAGGATAAGAACAGATCCTACACAACTAACCTCTGTGATGAACATTAAAGCAATTTAGATTGCTAATTCAAAGAGTACTATATGATATATACATATAGTTGGTCTTTGATATTGGTAAGAACAGTTTATATACTCCTTCCTAGTTCAATTCCCTTAATGGTTGATCCCTGAAGTGGATTTATACATGGATATGAAGCATGAACAGAAATTATCCTAGTCTTAGTCTATTTTCTTTCTTTCCTCTACTTCACTAATATCTAATTATAAATGTGATAAGAACAGATATCTAGACTTGATTCATTAGGTGTTTTATTTAGCCTAATGCAGATTATTTCTGCAGAGCTTAAGTATTACTTCTCCTTTTTCTAAAGTTTTACTTCTATCTCTACTCTTCTTTTCTACCTTAAGCAGTTTGGAGCTTGGTCTTTTGGAAGTTCTGAACCCTTTCTTCAGGCTTTGCCTGCTCCTCCTCGTTGCCTTGATTATTTCTCCTTTACTAGATGGTTCCTTACTACTGAGTGACCTTTTCTCCGCAACTCAAGCACCTGGAAGCTTCACCAACCAAACTCCTTCTTCCCCGTTCTTCACTAGAACTCGACCAACCTGCATCAGCTCACCATCCTACTGCCGGCGATCAAATATGCCCCAACGACTCCAGCATCAACGACAACACCCTCGCCTCGGTCTTCCCCAGCAACAAGTCACCACCAACTGAACCTCCTGGTGAGCCCAAGCCTTCTCCTCTGCCTCATTGTTTTTCCCCATCCCCAACTCCTCGCCTCATCTCTATTCTTCTATAGGTTGCCGCCGACGATGCCTTGAACCGCTGTGACCAGAGCCCGCCGACACCTCAACCACCACCAGTCTAACTACTCTGATCGGCTAGACAGCACGGTCTAACCTGTATGGCATTGATAGTCTGACTGACAGCAATCACAGGCTATCGACGTTGGCAGTTGAGGGTTAATTAGAATCCGGTTAGGGAATTATTTGGAGATGAATGACATTCATTTAATGAACTAATTAATCCTATGGCAGTTGGTCCTAACCGAACTAAGTAATAATAAGGCTGATAACTAATTAATGTATTGATTAGAGTTATCTGCTAATCAATGTACTCAATGCTTTGGTTAATGACACTCAATTAATGTAGGTGATTTACTGTAATAACCAACTAATGACATTAGACTCGGTTGAATGAGGTGCTAACCAATGGATGTTTTATACATGAGAGGATGACATCTGATCATCATCATGTAATCTTTTGAATTAAAACAAATGTGAGACAAGTTAATTTGAGCAGTAGGCCCCATATGTCATATACTCACAAATTAAATAAAAAGAAAGTTAGATTTCACTGCCTATGACACTTTGGACCCACACCTAAATAACAGAAAAATGAAATTAATGAATAAGCAAATGACATGGAGACCCCACCTGTAATAGAGAGAAGCAAATGGATAAAAATAAAAAGAAATAGGAGGAGGGAAAGGTAGTTGGGCCCAGGCCACCTGGGTCAATCAAACTTTGACCGAGCTAGGTTGACCTATGGTCCCACTGGTCATACTTTATAGCTAGAATTAGGTTTGGTGTTAAAAGTTTAACATATTTTCTTTATAGAGAAAAAGATAAAAAATGCTAGAATTTGATAAAAACTCTAGAATTCAAATATGAATATTTGAAAATTCATCCTAGCTCCAAATGAAGTCCATCTTATATCAAAGTGCATATTTTAACGTTTATTTCATCATGGCATAATTTGCATATATATTTATGTTATACAACATTTAACTTGATTAATAAGCTAAATAACACTTCAAAATTCATATATTAAGTTCTACGAGCCCAAATCGAATGATTCCAATTGTGCTAGATTCATAATTGCATTTCCTATAATTTAGAATAGATTTCATTCATAATATCACCCTTGATGTTGCTGGTATTGATTAATTGCTCGTTTTCTAGCGTTTCGGTTTTTCCTGTCGATAGAGCCAAACAACGAAGGTTGAATTGAAAGTGATTTCCAGCAAGTGCAACACTTCTAAAGGCTAGAAAAGCATGCTCTATTGTTGAAAATATTCTGGTTATCTTATGTCATGCTTGGATAATAAATGGCTTTGCTTGTTTTGGGTGTTTTATGTTTGGATCACAATTTCTTGTTTATATATGATATTCCTAGCATGAATATGAGTTGTTGATGTTCATAATTAGCACGATTATAAGTAATGATATGAGAATTAGTAGGTGGATGCCTACGAGACTATGTGAACTACTACGTGCAAAACTAAGTAAATTGCTGCAATGCTACGTGAGCTACTATGTTTAGCGACTATGTGAACTACTATGTGAACAGTTATGTGAGCTACTCTATGAGCAGCTATGTGAGAGATTATGTGTGTTACTATCTGAACAACTATGTGAACTACTATGTGACCAACTATGTGGGCGAGTTAAATGAGACCTTAGTGAGGGTAGTCACTAATAGTCCGAATTGTTAAATGGATGGAAGTTGAGTTGGTTAGCAAGTGGATAGCTTGAACTGAATGAAAATTTTCATGTCATGATGATCTTTAAATGATTGGTTTGCTTATGATAATCTTGGTGTGAAATATTTGAATGTTCATTTAATTACTCATGCCATGCTCAAGTTGACTTAAGAAAATTGACAATGATTTGTTGTGATGCTTGCCACATGGATCAATTGTGCTCAAGTATTAAGTGTTAGCTTGCCTTACATTGAAAATGCAATGGTAACCTGATATAAATGATTTGTATACTTTCTTTATCATGGTAGGATTGAATTAAGATGAATGATTTGTGTTGCCATTTAATATTCCATGGCATGCTTAAGTTAATCTAGAATAAGCATATTAGCATCTTGCGAGTATGAAAGTACTCGGTTGAGAATTCCATTCCTGCAAGTATTCTAGAGTAGAAGAAGTTTATGATATATTCATGCTAAAAATGATGTGCAACTTTCTTGGTTTCCTGGATAGGAGATCCTGTAGGCTTGTATAGCTTTTGGGGATGGCATGAACTGCCATCTTGATGCTTTTATAATGTTTCTATTGTTGTTTTTATGTTTACTTTTGTCATGAATGACCCTCGGGTCGTGTTGGATGTAATCTATTTAGTGCTCGAAGTATAGGATGTGACATATGTATCTTGTACTCCTTTCCTGTAGAGTTTTGTTATGGTATAGAAGTTGTTCTTGTGGCTGCCCATATACCATGAGTGTATGATTTGAAGCGTACGGGTTAGTCGTGAAAAATTAGAGTTGTTCTCGTGTCAATTTGCAAGATTGTATTCGGTTGAGTGACTCGCTAGCTGTGATGTGCCAGTCAGCTTGGCAAGGTGTGGCTGATGATACCAGGCCTTCGGGTGAACCACTGAACTTAAGGTCAAGTTAGAGTAAGGGTACCATTGCTGGGCTCCTTCGATATCATTGTGTTGTTCGGACGTGAGAATGGCGCTAAGTCTTCACAAGATTCTGGAATTGCATTTAGCTCAGTTTTGCGATGTCGTGTCTTTGCCTGGTTTGGCCGACAGTGATCGCATACGCCTGAGTTGTGTATGATATGTTGGTCCGGTGTCAGATCATCCAACAGTGATAGATACATATGACGAATATGTGTATGGTATGTTGGATGATTTCTCGGATATCCAAATCGAGCATCGCAAATGAGTGGGTTGAAATTCTGGATCCCTGACACTGACAATATAAATCTATTCAGTACACCAAATAACTCACCCAAGCACACCATGATCTTGGAGCAAGATCACTTGTTAACACAATAATAAAGTAATTAAAATAAGAGATTTTTTAGATTCTTTGAGGAACTTAAATGAAATGGTATGCATAGGCGCGCAGGTGAACCCCAAAGGTGGTAAACATATGTTATGTCAAGTGAGATTTAGATAATAAAAGAATATTCAATTAGATACTGAAATAGTACCGGACAAGGTTACGTCAAGTTGAGAACTATTTGTGACTAGACACATTCAGGTTGTAATCAATTATGTAAGGTAGCATTGCTCAAGAGGTACTATTTTTGTCATACGTCATTTGTACATGATTGATATTAGTGTGTGTATAATCAATTATGTAAGGCAACATTCTATAAATACCAGACGAGGCCTATAAGTTCTAGGGGCCAGGGTGACCGCCCTGGCTGCCCTCCTACGGCCACGGCACCGACTAGCCAGCGCGAGCGGTAAAGTAGTCGACGTCTTTTCTCTCTATCTCCATGACCTCCGCCACCTCTACATCTTCCATGGAGATCCTGTCCGGGCTGCCCGCCACCGCCGGCTGGAACCCTTACTTCTCGACGTTGACCGGCCACCGGCCACGCCACGCCGAACCGGGTAGGAGAAAGATGAGGCTGGTTGGAGAGGGTGAGAGAAGGATGGGCGGTGTTGGTAAAAATGTAAACTGTGAAGAAAATGAATAACAGAAGAAAAATCCACGTAGGGCTAGTGCCTTTCTCTAATGTGAACTTGTATATCCAAACGCATATGTTGCGTCAGCTATGTACATTTTTGTATGTGAACGACGTTGTAAATGTTACAGGTAAAACATAGCAAGTTATATCCAATTTAATGTTTTGTAATGCTATTCTACGTGGCAATTAAGTGTTTTATGGGTTATAATGACTGAGTTTCGACGTGCAACTAGTTAAGATAATTACAGCTTGCTTCCTAGACAAGACATGAGCATTAGCTCAGTTGGTTGCGCTGTGGGAGAAGAAGCGGCGAGTTCTGTGTTCTTGAATCCATTGACTTTTTAATCCGGGCGGTAGTAAATGGTCCGCGGGTGCGATTTCCTGGGCTTGGGCAGCCAGAATGCAACTGTCGATACGTAACAGTATCATAGCTTTTGAATGCATACATTTTTTCGCTAGAGTCAGAGATACACGCCAGAATGCGCTGTGGGAGAAGAATGCATACACGTCAGAGATGTAACTGAAACAAGGCTGGTACATGCGTATTTCAAATGTTGCTAGCCTTGTTTCCCTCTCTCGTTGCACAGTACCTTTTTTTTTACAGGACTTCTGCATTCAGTTTTAAATCACACAATCCTATGGGGAGCTGATTCCATCAAAACTATCACAAAAATTTACAAAATTCCCATGCGGTGTTTGCATCATCATCTTCTCTGCATCGGCTTCAACAAGTCTTTCAGAGATCCTGCTTGTTTAGCATCCTTGGCCTGTGGTTTCTCTGTGCTGCAGCTGCAGCTGCCCCTGTTGAGGTCCGTGCCGCAGACGAGGCACAGACCTTTGCAGGTGGTGCTGCACAAGGCGTCCAGCGTGATCTCCAGGTGAATGATGTCCCGGATGTGCTTCGAGATGTCAATCTCCTTCTCACCAGCTGGGAAATGCAGCTGGTCATCCCAGTCTATATCTTCATCATCTTCATCTTGGCTGCCTGTTAGTGAAGGAGATTTGGTTCTATCTTCTTCATATATAGTCCCAAGGTCAACCACATCAGGTTCCTTGACAGGGTCTTCTGTCAGTAAGAGGGAGAAATTTGCAAATATACCTTCAGGAGCCGGCTCAGCACACCTGAAAAGGAAGTATAAAAAATGGATTTAGTGACCAACAACAAACTTGCTGAAGTTCTGCCACAGATCAGCCAAGTCAGAGTGGTTTGTTTCCACTTTCCAGACAATTCACACATTGCCAACAACTATATATAGCTACATCACCTGGTGTGTGAGATACTAGTTTTTGTAAGCCTTTGTTGCAATTACTACAACCAAAGTATTTCTACGTTGTCACATTTCAGTTGAACAACAAGTTTGACAGCATATAATCTCTGACAAAAGCATCAGTACGTGTCAGCTCCAGATTAAAGATTGGTATGAAAGGAAAGATTCTAGCACACCTTTTCTTGCTTGGTAAACTGTAACACAGAATGATACATGATGTGTGGAGATCAAGGAGGTAGACCACGCAAGCCTTTCCTTTTAGTTTGAAAATGCCAGATTATACTATCCCTCCTGAGTCCCAACATTCCAGATTACCTTAAAACTAGCTAGTTATACAAAGTAGTTGAAATGTCGTTGGCTGTTTGCCAATGGCCGAAGCAACAAAAAATTTCAAGAAAAATTGATAAAAGTCAAAACTGAAGTGCCGCGGGCAATTAGCTCAGATTAAACACTCACCGTAGAAGCTGCGCAACGATTACAACAGAGTAACGCTATTTCTCTGTAGGGTACAACTAAGTTAGTATCAAGACTGCCACTTTCCTCTGAAAATTCTCTGCATGGAGGAAGGCAATGATCATTGCTAAACAGTTAGAAGTTAGGCAAAGGCAACAACCAGCAAAGTTATGCTATTGCTCTGTAGTAGTAGAATCAAAGTTGTATCAAGATTATCAATCTGAAATTTCTGGCCATGATATATACAGCAGATAGTATTACTAGACTAGGACGAGAAGCAGCAGGTAGGTAGCATGGATTCGGGAGCGGTCACCTGTAGCAGCCGAGGGTGATGACGGTGCGCACGATGCCGTCGAGGCGCAGGCGGCCCCGGCGCCTAGTGACGTCGATGGAGACGAGCACGGGCGTGGTCTCGGCGGCGTCCTCCCCGGCACGCGGCTTCCTGGAGAGGAGGATGCCCATGGCGGCGGCGCGCGCGCGGGAGTGTGGGGAGGAGAGGTCGGCGAGGCCCAGGCGCTCGAGGGTGGTGGCGTACTCGACGTGGTGCACCGCGGCGTCGCGCCGGTACACCAGCGCGCCCTCCCATGGCGACCCCTCCTCATCTTCCATGTCAGGCTCCTCCTCGTACTCGTCGAGGTCAAGGGTGAGGAAGCCGTCGTCGTCGCGGTCGACGGCGAGACGGCGACCCCATGGCAGTCGAGCTGAGAAGGTGGGTGGTTGGAATTTGAGGGAGCAGCGGTGGAGGAGGGTCGTCATCGGGGGGCGGCGGGGAAGGAGGAGGGGGCAGTGGCCGACGCCGACGCCGACCGGATAATACGCCATCCTCTTCTCTCCTCTGTGTTTCCAAGCTGCCACCTGATACTACAAGTTAGATATTTTTGCTGACGGTATTATTTTTTCCTCCTTCTGAAATTGTCAAAGTTCAGAGTGCTAATTTATCGATTTCCGTATCAAGGGCGGCGACACTTTTTAACTTTCTAATGCGAGGTAAGATACCAACATCACAAGACCATTTGTCAAAACTGAAATGTTTTACATCACAGATGTCATACCAGTTTCTCCACAAGCTGAATAACGCGATATTATTCATGAGAAGCCGGCATGCAAATAGTTACTAGTTTACAAAAGAATGATCTGCTCTTACAAATGAATACACATTGATCATCATGGTCTTCTATGACTGCCTAAGGACATCCACGGAGACTTCTAAAGGTTACAGGAAGAACATGATGCAATCCACATCACAACGCAGCTATAATTTCCTTTGTCCGCGCTTGCGCTCTTTCCTTTTCTTCAGGTCCATCCAAATCCCCAATGTTGTCATGATACTCCTGCATCGGAACGAAAACAATAGGCTAATTAACAGTCAAGAACGATACTACATGTCTACATTACTACTCCAAGACTACAGCCTCTAGGGCCCAAGAAGGAAACAGGCACTAAATCCAATCAGAAACTAAAACAGCACGAGCAGCAAGCAAATTCAAGGGATGACATGCCTGAAGTATATCCTTAACATCCTCCTTTGTCAGTTTGTTTTGTCTAAGAAGCAACTCTATTCTCGTCCTCATCTGTGAATTCCTGAAAATGTGTGGCAGGGACAGATTGATGAGCATCGCACTGCACTCCAATCTCTCAACTCTGTGCAACAAGGCAGTAACAGGGGAAAGAGAGAGAGAGTGAAGCTTTACTTACCCAGAGTGCCAGATATGCCCAAGAATAAGTGCAACTAACTGAAACATAAAAACACTTATGTCAGACACTTGATGGAGTGAACAAGAATCAACCAAGATAGGCTGAAAAACTATCAGATATAGCACTGTCATGTCACTATGGTAATACCTGAAGTGTGTAAAGCCCAGCTTCGAGTTTTCGGTTGTACCGCTCATCATCATCCATCTGAAAGAATAGGAGCGTGTTTTTTAAGAATATGCATTATTTATTCAAATTGGACATGGAGGTAACAAGATAGAAAAGGCACCTCTAAATCATCTAAATCGAGACTTTCAAATCTTTCAGTCTCAGCTTTCACTCTGTCTGAATACCTGCATGGTATAAGCAGATCATGCAATCAGCAAATAACAGGAAAAATACAAGTAAGTCTCTTATGCTGTGTTTGGTTGGTGCCCGAGCCAACATTACAAAAAAAAAGCTTGGCTAGCCAAAATTTTGGCCAAGGTTTTGGTTGCCCATGTTTTGGCCAACTTTGCAAGGAATTGCATTGGAAAAGTGGATAAAACAGCATAAACATGCCCCAAAAAATGGCAACTATCCAAACAAAGGCCAAAATTTTGGACATGACCAAAAAATTGGTTGGGAGAATTTGGGCATAAACCAAACATACCCTAGTTTTCTTGAAAGCAGATTACCTTGTATACAACTCCATCAGACGGTCTATCTTTTCGCATTCATTCTCAACAAACTTTCCTAATAACCTGATCCTTCGTGAACCTTTTGTAATACCACCTATCAGAAAAAGAAGATGATGAGGCAAAAAACCTATCTACATGGCAAAACAGGATTTCTCTGGTACAAAATTGTCAGGAACAGGTTGTTGGACCTTCATTTGGGAAAGTAACATGTTAAGAAAAAAGAAGCTTATCTATGCTTCTTTGTGGATCTGTTAAAATATGCTCAAACAAGTTTCTTTCAGTGTCAGTTTATTCAGAGCTGATGGCACTTGATGCAGATAAGTTGCGGCACATCTGTTCATGTTTTTGATATGCTTAAACTAGCTAAATCACAAGCTGATGATAAGAAGATTTTCTTTAATGGACTGCTCGCTTTGGGATGTTGGGATATTTGGGCACAAAGGAGCAGGTACATATTCAATATTGTGCCCCCTAACAAAAACAGATGGAAGAGACTGTTTCTAGTTATTCGGAACGGTTGAAGGCTAGAGTTGCCCAACAGTTGGCTGATGCTTTGACAAGTTCGATTAGTTGATTAAGGAAGAAACAAGGCATTGGTTCATGTTGTTATTTTTTCC
Organism: Stipa capillata; assembly: GCA_019208055.1. Classification (NCBI taxonomy): domain Eukaryota; kingdom Viridiplantae; phylum Streptophyta; class Magnoliopsida; order Poales; family Poaceae; genus Stipa; species Stipa capillata. The sequence goes on from JAGXJF010001649.1 coordinate 283,218, forward strand.
CTATACCAAATTCCTTTTGGGTTGCTGGCTTGGGTCTTAGGCATGGTTTTTGTTTCTTTCAGCTCTCAATTTGTTTAGGCTGTGCCCTGGTTCCAGTGGAACCTTGTAAATTTTAAGTAAACTACCTTTTCTTAGTAATATATTTCAGTAGGGCTCTCCCCTTACTGTTCTCCTAAACAAACAAACCTACCTACCTGTACTATCACAAATCATATTCAGTAAGGAGAACTCACCAAAGATGGAAGTAATTAAATTACAAAAAAAAAGATAGTTCTATAGTGCCCGCGGCAAGGAACACCGCCGCGGGGGGCGGGGCGGGGTTCATGGTCAAAACAAATGCTGGCTGCTGGGTTAGTCTTATCCAAATCACATGCAAACATAATTGTGAGCTAACAAACTATATGGAAAAAAGAAGGATCAAATCGTCAAATGTCATCATAATCTTCCTACAAGCATTGTTACATGATTTGATTTACATAGCAAAATTGCCGTGATCCAAGTATACATTAAGATTTCAAATTCTCATCTGCTACAGTTTAGGTCTTTAGGATTAAATGGTAATATAATTAGAGCAATTACCCCTAGGAATTAGTTTAACATAGAACTCTGTGGATCACCAATGGCTCATAAGCTGATTTATAGAAATAAGTATATTTTGTTGATCCTCTGTTGCATGCTCATATACAGAAGAAGTTAGAAAAAGACTCCTCATATTAAGGAAATACACATAACTGATATTGGAAAGACTTGCCTCCTTACCAAACAATGAAGCAATAAGTGAAATGATACGTTCTTCTAGCTCCTCCTGGTAACTCTCATTTTGTTTTTCTTGTTCACAGGAATCTGAAAAACCATATCCCAGAGAATTTAAATATGCATTCAAGTATCTCGAAAAACAATCATAAGTTAAAAATTAAAAAATGGAAAATGGGCGAGTTGTTTTGTAGTAGAGGTCAGCTTGAGTCAAAGTATGCTCAAAACAGAGAAACTACAGTCTCAACTACCTTTGAATTCTACCACTGTGTATGCTAGTATGGTACAGCAGCAGACGTATACAACAAAAGGGAACACCATGAAGCAACATAAATTTTCTTAAGTCGTAAAATGCCAGCACACAACCAGCTGTTATTGGATTTTGAGCACAACAGATATTTTATAATCCTTAAGTTCACCTAAATCAACAATATATATGATTTCCATATAACCTTGGTTGAAAATTCCAGTGCCGGTTAATGTATATATACAGTACTTCCACCCATCCATTTTCAGCTTTACATTAGCAATGAAAACTATACTGGACCTAGTGGCAGTCCATGAACATATGAAATTCCAGGGGATGGTGATGAATTATTGAACTTAGTTGCATTATTAAATAGTACCTGCTGAATCAGAACATTAATCAATACTCAAACATCTGGAATCTTAGAAGATAGAACAAAGGACAGGAACAGTCGTCACTTGCCTTACCCATAAACGCCGCAAAAGCAGTCTTAAGCCCGAGCACATCAACAAAGCGCTCACAAGCAGGCGGGAACCTCGTCATGGCAAAATCTAGTGTCCGGATGGCAGAGCTGTATGCTGACTTCTTCTGCTTCATGATGATGATCATGAGCTCCACGCCCTCTGCCTTGACAAACCTCTCCTTGTTTTCCATTGGCATGAGCACGCAGCAGAGGCAATCGAACAGGTTCTCGAGCATCTCCTCCTCGTCGGTGGTCTTTGGGTCCTGGACTTGTACATGGCAACGGCTTGCAGCAGGCCGTCGACCCCGTTCATCTGGCCGAGGCGCTTCTGGTTGGCGGGGCTGTTCTGTAGGAGGATGGCGAGGATCTCGGAGGCATACTGCTTGTTGGCCTCAAAGTCGCGGGCCTTGAGGCGCGCGAGGAGCCAGCGGAGGATCTTGGTGCGGTCGCAGACGAGGTCGGCGAGGTGGGGGCGGAGGTCGATGAGGTTCTCGAGGACAGCGAGGGAGTGGTGGACGGCCTCGGCCTCGTCGGGGTCGGTCTCGGACAAGCGGGAGAGGTTATGGACGAGGAGGTCGAGTGCGTTGGCGTCGACGAGGGCGTCGGCGAGGGACTGGACCCCGGCGAGGTCGGAGGGGTCGTCGGAGTCGGTGAGGTCGGCGAGGAGGGATGCGGCGGCGGCAGCGAGGTCGGCGTTGTCGTGGGTGAGGAGGGAGGAGAGGGAGGAGGCGAGGCCCAGGGGGACGAGGTCGGGGAAGAGCTCGGGGGCGCCAGCGAGGAGGCGGAGGCGGTCGGTCTCGGCGTGGAGGGCGATCTCGGAGTCGGCGAAGCGGGCGGGGTCGTCAGGGTGCTTCATGCGCGCCTCGAGGTTGTCGCGGAGGCGGCGCTCGAAGCCGAGAAGCAGGCGCTTGGCCGCCCGGAGGTCGAGCACCTCCAGGCCGTCGGGTGCCTGCTCCTCGTCTTGGTCCGCTCGCTTGCGCTTCTGTGCGGCGGCGTCCATGGCGGCTAAACCCTAACCCTAGGTGCCTCCCTCTCTTGAGGCGAGCTGGAAGAAGAGACTAGCTTGGTCAAGGGCAAGGAGCGAGTGCTTCAGAGTCTCAGTGATTGGGTTTTGGGAGATTAGAGCGCTTCGATCTGTTTCAAGATTCGTGCTCTTGCTAATCTTGTTTATGTTTTGAGAATTACTCCTTGAGACATCTACAAAGTCGAAATGTAAGATAATTAATGATATAAAGAAGAAGAAAAAAGACAGAGAGTTAGCCTCTCGGAAGCATAAAAGACTTAGAACCAACATTATTATCGTTGTGCGCTGCCGTAGTTAGTGTCAACTCTTTAAGTAGAATCGACTTAAGAGATAATATATTATATATATTTTTAACATCGATTTTAAATAAAATAGAGAGATTGAAGAGCAGAACGACTGACCCCACGTTTATAAATTCCTAATTTTTTCAAGTTCTACCTCTCGCTGAATCACCAATTAGGAAGAAAAAAAAGGAAAAAGGAAATCATTTCACGGACAGAGAGCAGCTAGACGAACAGCTCGTTAAAAAGACTATTAAGTACAATGACAAACAAGTAGTAATTCGCACGGCTTGAACACTTGTTCGAGGAGACATCATCTACTCTCAGATTGCTCTCAGCTTCTGTGGAGCTGAAGAACACACCATCAAACTGACACCACTAGGTGATCTCATCCTTGTGACCTTTCTGATGACCTTGGACAAGCTGCTGGAACCGTGCATGTCTGCAATCATCTGCTTCTTGCAGCCGCTTCTTCTTCTGTCAGGCTCCGGCAAATCCTCCACTGCCTTCACACTGCCCAGTGATGTGAATGACTGGGACTTACCAACATAGAACCTTGACAGCCCTCTCCTGAAAATAATTCATGATCATGCAATGGAAACAGGTCATTCACGACGATGAAGGTGATATAGGCCCCCTTAGGAACAGCTTCAGCTTGTACAGAAGCCAGCTGTCAAGATAAGCTTGCTACAAGCCACTGTGAAAATAAGCTCTGAAAATAAACTCTGCCTGTTAGGAACGGCTTGTGGAACTGAGCTTGTTGTGTATGCTGAAGGGTGTAAAGTCTGAATTACCCCTGCAATCGTTTGCTTGCTATTTAATAGATTAAATCGTTATTTTGGAAAGTTTATTTGCTAATGATTTGGATATGATTAAACATTCATTCTTTGAGTTTATTTGCTAATGATTTGGATATGATTAAACATTCATTCTTTTTGTCCATTCTTCTTGCTGTTAGGCATCTATGTTGCATCAACAATCATTAAAAAGGGACTTCAATGATTTTGCATGTAAACTTTGCTGATATTTGCCTAAGATTACACAACACATTGGCAAAGAAGTATCATATCAAAATGCAAAGTATGATACACATCAGATCACAACAAATTTAAATAACACAAATACCTTTCTTTATCCAGTACTAATTACTGTTGAAAGTACTACTTCAAATGGTCCTAAAGCATGTTTGATTACAGCTAGATCAGTCAATTTCTGCTGCATTAGCCGACATCAGCCACAAGTTCATCCATTATCACTCAATCTGATCCCTTTGAATGAAAAAATATGATACACAACAACTTTGTCTCAAAATTGAATGAAGAAATGCACAAAAAAAAACCAGCCAACGCTAGTAGCTGCTACTACTCCTCTGTTCCTACTCCGATGGCGATGGGAGTGGTTGGTGGCGTCGGCAGAGCTGCTCCTGTGGGGAGGCGGCCTCGGTCCTGCAGGGAAGCGGCGGGATCCGGAGGGGGAAGTGGCCTGCTCCTGGGAGGGGGGAGGTTCTTCTCGGATCTGTGTGGTGGCCGGTGGTTCTCCTCTTGAGCTCCGGTGCAAGCACGTGGGGATGACGGCGCTGCTCGGGTGGAAAACCTGGGGAGGGCAACCGGTGGCCGCGGGGGAGGCAGGATCCGGTAGAGAAACGGCGGGAGAGGTGGGGGGAGGGCGGAGATCCAGCGGGGGAGGTGGCGAGATGCTCCGGCGGAAGTGGTGGGGGTGGCGGGGCGGTCGGGATCTGGCGGGGGAAGCGGCGGGAGAGGCGGGGGTGGCAGGGCGGTTGGGATCTGGCGGGGGAGGCGGGATCCGGCGGGGGAAGCGGTGGGAGAGGCGGGGGAGGCAAATCCGGCCGGCGCGTCTGGCCAGAGGTGGCACCGGAGGGGGGATGGAGGGAGAGTGGCGCAAGAGGGAGGCACTCGGGTTGCAGGGCGCTAGGCGGTGGGAGGTTGAGCGGGAGGCGGAGCTCGGCGGTGGGAGGTGGAGCTCGGCGGCGGGAGGAGGGCGGCAGCGGTCGCGGGGATGGGCGGCGGCCACGGGGATGAGGGGAGCAGGGCTGCGGGTGGAGGACGGGAGGAGAGAAAGAATTTAGGGATTTGAGTGGCAGTTTTTCTGTAATTATGTTGAACTTTGAGGGTAGTGTTTGGGATGGAGTAAGTGAAGAGGAGAAGAAGCTCGGGAAGCCTCAAATTTGAGACTTCCTGGCACCAACGGGAATCCATACAAGCTTAAAATTTAAGCCTTAACTCATTTGTCTCTTAGAAATAGCTTATAATTTATTTTCACCTATAAGCTCTCTAGAAGCTATTCCTAAGGGGGCCATAGTAGGACTTACCTGAGAGGAGGCAGGTGGGCCATAAGGCTGGACATATCATACAGATGTGGTGGACGCCCCACCTGATCAACAGGGCCGCCATCGTCGGAGCACGCCGGGTCAGCTGACGGGCACGACGACTCGACGCAAGAATCATGGGCACTGCCTCCACCGCCGGAAAAGAGACAGAGCTCATCCATGATCCCACCTCGGTGTCGGTGTGCTGGACAGGATGACAATGAACCTTCCATTCCATCTACTGTGTGAAGAGTGTTCACGTCTTCTTCTAGTGATTTGTACCATACAGCCAATCAAGTAGAATGAGATGAGATGGTATATTCCAGTCTAGTGGAGTATAAGTACAAGTGGAGCAACGAATGGAACAAGCAGGAAGATAAGTATTTGTAAAGAAGGGCATTTCTGAGCCAGAAAATTTGTTGACATTCCAGCTAATTATGCCACCCTTTTCTACCTCCCTTTGCACTTTTACCCTCCCATCTTCTTGTCACCTCATTTGATACGAGCTACTGTACACTACTATCTCCCAGTATCTTTCACCTGTCCCACCGGTAATTCATAGAAAGGGACATGCGTTCTCAAAAAAAAAGAAAGGGACATGCAGGCAAATCACTTCTCTTCTTCTTCTTTTGTCCCCAGAAAACAATTACTGACATGTATAAGTAGGAATAGATAAATCAAGTGATATTGCAGGCCAGACATGTTTCCTCGGATGGATAAGGTCTAAGGAGGAAGAACCGTGCACAGTACATCTGCATGATGCAAGTTTACCCTTCATGTCTGTCTGCAAAACTGCGATATCTACAGCCGAGGGAACACCAAGATGATACAGATATAACAAACTAACCGTGATTAGTTAGGATCAAATTAGTGCTTCCATAACAATCTGTTACATATTTAACGAAGGCATAAGCAACCACTGAGGTGAACAGATGTTACGGCTGCCTTCAGGAAAGTAAGATAAGTTTCTGATCGAAGGATGATGTCAACAACCTAAGCCAAAATCAAAAAAAGAATAAGAATATTCAGGCTACATGATTCAGGTTCTACCCACAAGAACCTAACAAGTTAGTAGGATCAAATCAGTAGCGTCATGATGTCTGAGAATGGATGTTCTTTTCAAGCCATTCAGAAGAAAACGTCAGAACGGTCGGTTTCATTTCTTGTGCACCCTGTAGTCTGGAGAGTTTGGCGGCAAGGGTGACAACGGATGCCTTGATGCATCTGCACTGTTGAAATCCATAGCCAGGCTGACTGGGCTCGTGTCCTTCAAACTTGATGATTTGCGCTTATGCTGCAAGCAAACCAAAACATTATTGCATCAGAGTACAGATTTTCTGAACCTAGGAGAACCTGCATCAAGATTCTTGAACGTCTGGTCCAGCTTGTTTGTCCTCGAGATGTGTGCACTGTTATGGACCATAGCTAGGTAATTACCTTACATCAAAAGTAATTTGTGCCCTATGAACTGTAGGTGGGAACAGCAACTGTAATATATGCTGGGCTTTGCGTGAATCAAGGGCTACAGTACACTTTTAACTCCATTTTATTGATTGCATCATGATGTACCAATATCATATGAATGGATACATTGGCTAGCGTCATAATGTAACAATACCATTTACGCCTTTTTATTATTCAAACAAACGTAAAAATAACACTTGACTGATTTGAACAAAGGAAACAATAGCAATGGGTTAACTTGTAAGCACGAAAAGGTATCATTCATCATTCACATGACATTATTTTCTACTTTTAAAATTTATCGAACTTCTTTTTTTTGCTTTTGAACATGATTATCATGTTACACTGTAATGATCCCATTCTTAATACACGAGGTTCAAAGGGGATTGAATTTGCACCCCTCAAGTTAAATAGTTCATGAAACTCCTATTTCTCAGACAGATTCACATCTACCAAATTGAGTCAATTTTCTTTCCTACAACTAATTGAAATATCTTATAAAAGAACTACTGGTGTAACCCGATTCACGTATGAATATTTGGACAAGAAGTTGAAAACTAATGATGTTAATCTTAGTCTAAAGTTTCTTTCAGCTATATCGCTCTAAAGTTAAAATTTTAGCCCAAATACGATTATTTCAACTTACAATTTAGAGGAGTTGCAGATGTCTTAAAGGTCTTGTGCAAGCTTTTCAAATTTTGAAAGTCTTATTTGAATCCTTGCTTCTCCAATTTTGGAACTACAAACTGACTCCAGCAGCAAATATCAAAATAAAACAAAAAGAAAAGACCTCCTCTTCTAGAACAAGATCGCCGGCCCAGTTCTTCTCCCGAGCGCCAGCTGGGCCTCGACCCATCCTCCTTTCCTCAGCGCGTCCGTTCTCTCGCTGACCTGCAGCCCTACCCGCAGGAGCTCGCCGCCACGCGGCACCGGCGTGGACGCGCATCCAGCACCGGCGCACCACCTCTGCCTTCTCTCCCCATCCGACTTTAAGCCCTGCATCGGGCCCTCTGATTGCCCCTTTCTCTCCTCCCCTTTATCATCTCAGTCCGGCTCCCCATCTGTCTCCTCTTCTTCAATCCAACCGAGCGCCCCGACGGGATTACTCCCTTCCACTGCCGACGGAGCTGCTCGTCCCCGACGCCGAATCACCCCGCAACTCGCCGCCCCAACCGGGCCTTCCTCGCCATCCTCGACACCACGCGGGGCCATCGCCCGCACCCCCGTGGGCCTTGCCCCGCGCCACCTCCCGGCCGAGCCAGGACCGCCGCTCCCCGCCGCTTCAATCCGCCGGCTGCGTCTCTCCTCTCTGGAACACGGCGCCACCGACGTGCCGCCCGTCTCCGTCTTCGCCAACATCGGCATCAAGCCTGAGCTCCGCCTCTTCACTAGATTTCCGCGCCAAGCCTCGACATCCCCGCCACCAGCATGCCACCACCGGCAACATCGCTTCCCCGAGCGCCTCGGCCTCCATTGGAGCTCCACCGCCCGACGTCGCCGCTGTCCGTCCCCTCCCCGCGACCCAAGCAGAGCAGAGCTTCCCGCCGCCACCGACGGGTGAGCCCCTAGCCCGTTCACCCTTCTCCCTCTCCCCTGCCAGCTTCCCCTTGTCTCCCCGTGCTTGCCGCCGACAGACGAACCGTGCGGCCTGCCTGTAATTGGAGCATTAATCACAGCAAATACCTAATTACTCCGCTAATGGTTGCTCTTCGAGCACACCTAATAATCGGATGCTAATTGTTTAATGATGCGCTTACAAATACTATAATTGCCGCTCCACTCGCTTAAGATAAGGCTAATATGCATGGTTAAGATTTTTCTAATGTACTAATCCATTGTTAGATGCAAAAATGAGTTGGCCATGGTATATTGCCGTAGAGACACAATTAACGAGTGCGATCAGTAGTCCTTAGTAAGAGCCGGACCTACCCTTATAGACTAGTAAGGTTAATGAAGATTTAGTGATAATTAGGTTTAATTGTGTTAATGGCAGTGGTTGTAACCAATACACGTTTGGTAAGCCAATGACTGCTCTGTTGCTTTACCTTAGGCAGTACCACTTCAGTAGTAAGCATACTAATCCAGCATATTCATGATGCCTCAAGCGTAACTTCAGTTTAAACCATAATCAGGGCATCGATGGTTAACTCAGAAATTAATGAACTGATTAATACTCTAGAGCACCAATGTCTAACAGTTAGCTCACTTACCTACGTCTGAACACTTTGAAATGTTCCAATTGCTCACTAACCATATCAACCGGTAACCTCATCTCCTTAGTGCAATATGATATGTTCGTTACCTTAAGAAAAGAATAAGTTAACACTGGTTATGACCTCTCATGTCCCTAGTTTCTTCCGCTAAAAGTTTAGGTGGTAGCTTCATCTAACTTGAGGATGAGCTATGAAGAATTTTATTTAAGTGCAACTAAATAGTAGGTCTCAATCTCCTTTCGACCAAATAGAGACCTTCGCAAGCATTTCAAATCTACGGTTGATTTAAGGATTCCACCAACTGGAACTCTTGATCAGATCATTTTAAATAAATGAGCTATGGTATGTGAACCTGACTTGTGAGTTATCTGTGTAGCCGACACCTCTCAGGCGTGATTAAGTGACCTTCAGCTACTTATCGTATGCTGGCACCGAAATAAGAAATATAGCCCTTGCCAATAGCTCTGTATAGAGTACTCGTTTATCCAATTCTGGCAAATGGTTTGTGAGATAATGCCAATACTCTGCTGTCCAGATTTCGTTAAAATATAATCGTATCTCCGGCTAATTAGAATAGCCATGTTAGTGCCATAATTAAACCATGAACCTTGCATGTCTACAACTTTGAAACTTCGTGTCTCTCGCATAATAAACTCAAATCACTTAAATTAACTTGAGACCTCTCCTGTGGTCACTTGAATAACTGAGCATTCATCCTAAACTTCATTAACTTGAAAGCCTGTTCATATTTTTAGCTAAATGTATATTAAGTCATTCATCCGGTCATGCTATGATTTCCAGCATGTTAACTCTGCAACACAACTGGAACTGAACCTTTAAACTGCCATATGAATACCATGCATGCTATTATTACGGGAATCCAATTTTACTAAGATAAGTTAATATTACTTGATCAACCTGCATGTTTAATCTTACTTATAGGGTATTCACATCCATCTTAGTTGCATATCTTGATGCTCGAATGCATACATACTAATTGCATCCATGCATCCTTGCCATATTCAAATTAGCTTCTTAGGTTTATTTTTCTCTTTTGGAGGTCATTTGCTTCTTACTGGTGTTTCGAGTATTATGGAATTCTTGCGTATAATCACCATACTTCTCCCCGCAATGAGGCAAGCTCTGTAAAGCTCGATAAGATTCCTAATTACTTATGTTATGGTTTTGAATGAGATGTTTGCTTGATTGCAAATTGGTTGTATTGCTATGTGATGGCGAATCAATAGCATGGTAGGGTTAATTGGTTGCAAAATTAGTGGTGTACCTTTTAAATGGATGAACAAATTATGAAACCCTAATTGTGAGTTGTAAGGGTCGGGGTACCTTCACCTACAGATGGATCGACAGGGCACAACCCTGATCGATGCCGGTGTTGTAGGACTTTACCCGTCACCCACGGCGGAGTTGAATTGAGATTGGTGGGAAGTCACGGTGGGCCAACTTTGAACTTACACATTCTAATTCTTCTCTCGCATCGGGACAAGTCTTGCTTGCCTTGCCTGACCACAGAATAGGTTGAGCCTTACTTGGAGCAACCATAACTAAATCGGCCTATTTGGTTTGTTCTGAATGCTTGATATAGTCTTGTTTGACTATCTTGAAATCACCTGGTCTTGGTTGATTAGTCTGAGAATTTGAGTAAGTTTTATTTGACTTAACGTGATCAGTATGGATAAATCTTGGTTGATTTTCATAGCTTGATAATCTGAGATTTATTGTTTTAAATCTTAGATTTATTGATTGGTATGAATCTTGATGATATTATTTTATCGTTCATGATTATGCCATGTTATCATGTGTTAATGCTGAATACATGTGTAGTGTTCAATTTTTGTTTAATGCCATGCTTAAGATAATTAGGATGAGCCTACAAAGCATCTTGCAAGTACGAAAGTACTTAAAAAATTCAATTCCTAAACCGTTGCAGGTGAGACTAATATAGAAGATTCCTACGTTGCGGATTTTATGAAGAAGTGATGTTCTTTTTGGCAAGTTTGTCCTTCGCGGTCACACGTGTGGGTTACGTGTTTCTCAGGAAGATGGCTGGGGTTGCCATCTCCATGGTTTTCAATTTATTTCCGCTACCGTTCTTCAGGTTTCAAAGTTATAAACGACCTTCGAGTCGTTATCTATGTGATGTGACTCCTCTCTCGGGTAAGAGGTGATTTATATATATCCGAATAACTCTTGCCTTCTAGAGTTTGACCTGTGATATGAAGTTGTTAATTGTGATCGTTTCATATACCGTGCATGTATGATTGAAGTATATGGAATTGATCGTAAAGAAGTAATGTGTTCTTTCCGGTTTCACTTTGCAAAGTATTGTTGGTTGAGTGACCTGCTAGCTAAGATGCAGTGCCGGCTAGGCAGGGTGTGGGTAATCGTACCGGGCTTTCGAGCGACCCACTAGTCTTCGGGCTAGGTTAGGGTGTGGGTACGATTGCCGGACTTCTCTGATCTTACTTTGCTTAGTGATCCTGAAAGCAACATTAGTTCTTTACCGGATCTTGAATTCGTTTTCAGCTTCTTTTGCGATAAGTGTGTCCTTACCCGGCTTAACCAACCGTGAGTGCATACAACATATGGTGATCGTATGGTAGGTTGGTTAGGTGTTGGATCGTCCCGCAGTGAAGGCATACGACGTTTTGGTGAGCGTATGGTGTGCTGGGCGATTTCTCGGGTATTCGGACCTCGTATCGCAGTTGGAGTCAGTTATGAATTCGGGGTCCTAACATACACAGTGAATACTTGAAGTTTATCATCTAGCATTTGAACATGATTTTTTTCGTGTTTGACAAAGTAAACAATATAGTAGTGTGTGTGCCCGCATGTGTGTGCGCCTATTTTTAATAGCAAGTTTGTCAATGACCACATGGGATAGCGTGTGAGGCCAAGAACTTTCTTAAAAGCAAGCTGCAACAGGAGAATAAAAAATACCTACATGTTGTAGGCCTATTACTGTATACTATGCATATTAGCCAAAACAACTAAAATGATGGGTTTGAATTCTATTGTTGACGCGAATCTCAACTTCAATCCAACGTCATTTGTTGTTGATGCAGCTGCTTCTAGAAACATTATTGCATTGCATCAACCTTCTATGCAAGGTATTCAACAAAATAGGGTAATCATAGTTTCTACCAACAATTCAACTGTTTGTATCACAATCAGTAACACTTGCACTAAGGTTGGCATTTTACCTTCGTGGAGTTACTGGCAGAATGCTTTCTTCAGATCGATGTTGTCGCTCTTTCTCCAAACTCAGTAGCCTTTTGTTCTCTTCGTCGAGAATTCTGTTTTCCTCGAATATCAGCTTAACCTTGGATGAAACAAGCAAGAAATTTCTAACCATCAGAGCTACAGTCATGCTGCACAAATTGATGTTCACTAAGAAGGCAATAAGTTGCAGGTAGAAAATATAATTGCAAGGACAAGAGTGCTTCAATATCTTACCTCCTCCTCTGCTTTGTTGAGATTGACCTTCAGGTTCTCTTTGTCCTTCCGCAGAGCTTGCACTTCATCAGTTAGTGCAGTAAGCTGCATATGGAGAATAAGACAGGTAGATGAATGTTGGAGGATCAGATTAGACAGCACCACATAAATAGGTGGACAACCACTGAATTAGTATTTGCTAACACTTAGCAGACGAGCTTATATCTATGAACTAGGTAAGTAGACCATAAGAAAAAGGCTTCTACCAAACAGAATATTCAACGAATGTTGATCTAATACTGACGCCACCTACATATGCCTTTAGAACAGAGAGACCTCAGGACAGTGAAGAGCGGCAATGTTTGCTAATGAAGAATGTTGTTGGATCAATATCAATATCCGCATCAATAGTAGACCCCCAACCCCAGCATTTAGTAGTCGTTGTCAGAAGCACTAATGCACCTAGTGTATAGTAATAGGCCTAGGACATGTAGGACTATTTTGTCCTCCTGCTGCAACTTGCTAGTAATAATGCTGGCGTAACAGTTGTCCCATGTGGTCTCAAGAAAGGAGACAGACAATGGTCATGTTAGACGTTCTTTCTGTATAAACAACAGGATAGCATCAGTATATGTGAGATTCTGGGACAATTTTTTTATGGAAATCAAAGTTTTGTTTTCTCTATTAATTAGATATAGGTCTAACATCCAATCATCTGATCGAGCTGTATAGATCCCAGACCAAAGCCTGTAACACGACCAATCAATTGAATTTTCGAACACAGAAACTGTGGATGATAGAATTTATCAACCATGAAATCAACTAATAGGAGCAACTATCCCATTGGGAAGAATCAACAGGGACAAACGAGATCAAATTTCAGAAACCTAGATTGCAGATTGTGTGTGATTTTAGAGGTTTCAATGTATTAAATCCATATCAAGATTAAATGTAAACTACATTTTTTTTGTCATATGCATAGAAAAAAAAACCATTGTGTCATCCGACAAGATTTTGGAAAGGATAAGAAATGATTTGGGATTGCAGGCCAGAGATGGGTGACAGTGTGTACTGTGACTCTTCGTTTGCTCAAAACTCATCCAATTACTGTCCATCTTTGTTAATTAGCTTGCTGGGCCTAATGACAACACATGAATCTCGAGGACAGACGATGGATCAGACAGCCTACGAGCTGGGAGCAGCCGAACCTAGGTACAGAAAATCTGTATTATCGTAAAAAGTCCATGCAAAAGTAATTTTGGACATAAACAGGGAGGGGGAGATCTGAAGGTTAATAGATCACATTATTAATCCACTGCAGTATATATGCTTTAAAGAATTGTGACAGCAAAGAACAGATAGACACAACTTATTGCACATAATGACTCGCTCTTACTAGTTTCTTGCGCTTTAATATGCTTGAATTCACGCAAAATGACCACATTTAACATACTTTAGAGAATTGCATTTGCATCCAGGAAATCCTAGTAGACAAAAACGAAAATTAAAATAGCCAATACAGGTTCCCTTCATCGCAGTACGCTTCAATTCAACACCAAACATTCATGGCAAATACAAGTTCACTTAGAATCAATATAGCTCCAATAGAATTAACCAGTTGTTAGAGTGGCTAAATGGCAAAGCACGGTACAGCAACAGTCTATGAAAAAGAGCTTAAGTCCATATGCACTATCTATTGAACCCCAGACCGCAAAATTAGTGAGTAACGTACTGCGCCCAGCCTACCAGTATGACAGACAAATGGTAGCGTGACCCAATCACGATCAAATAGCAACCATTTGGGGGCGAATAGTTGGGTGAGAGGAGAAGATTGTGTTGATGATAGGTTCTGTAATAGTGGGGAAAGGAACACGAGAAAAGAAGGAGGAGTACTGACGTGGGCGTTGTCGTTGAGGCGCGCGCGCATCTCGTCGTTCTCCCTGGCGAGTTCGTCGCAGGACTCCATGGCGCGCTCGAGGTCTCGCTCGTAGAGGGTGCACTCCTTCTCGAGCTTGGTGGAGTGGGCCGAGAGTTGGTTGCAGGTGGTGGCGATGGCCTCCTTCTCCTCGACGCAGCGGCGGATCCCCTCGGCGTTCATGGCGGATTCCTTCTGTGGGTGGGGATGGGATGGATTCGTTAGGTGAGGAAGCATTTAGCAGGAATGAGAATGGATAGGGGGGAGTGGGACCTTGAGTTGGTCGATGCGTCGTACGGCGTTGCGGAGGTCCTCCTCGAGGGCGAAGACGTGGTCCTGGAGGCGGCGGCGTTGGTCCTCGGAGGCGAGGAGCTTGAGGCGGAGGGAGCGGTCGGGGACGGGGAGGCCGAGGGAGACCTGGATGGAGTCGCGCACGTACTCGTCGGCGGCGGCAGGGAGCGCGGCCGCGGCCCTAGAAGGAGGAGCATCATCCTTGTCCTCCGGCGCCATGGATCCCCAGCGATCAAGGGGGGGTTTTGATCTGGAATTTGAATTGGTGGTGCTGCCTCTGCCTGCGTGCGTGAAAGGAAAGGGCGGAGGGGCTTGTTTTTAGTTGGGACATCTAGACTTGGCCCAGCCCTACTTGTCTTACTTTTTCTATCCTTTACTAGCATAATACTCATGTATTGCTATGATTTAAAAAAAATATACTATGGCTCTCTTTGCTTGAGCTAGAGCTTGTGGATAAACTGGCTGTAGCGATAAGCTCCAGTTAAGCCGCTGTGAAAATAAGCTCCAGTTTAAGCCAAGTATCTATTTATTAGGGCTTAAACTGTATCAGTTTATGGTATGAGAGGAGAAAATAAATATCTTAAATACCCTTGATCTAATTAGGGCAAACTTTTGACCGATTAATTTATGCCAAGTTTAATTAACAGCTAAACTAAACCCTTGGATGTGAGTCCTTAAAAAAGTCACTACGAGTGACCATGAAATAACATGCTTATATCTTGAGCATCAACAGCTAGCTAACCAAATATTATTGTTGCAACCTAGCTAGTTATCTCTTTCTAGTGGAACTTCTAGAAATAATCAGGTACGAGAACAAAATAACGGGTGGCACTCTCATAACACAAAGAGATCATTTAGATATATCTATTCTCCCTGTGTTACTGAAGAACATAAACAAATAACTTTTAACATTGAAATCTAGTATTAAGAACTGTATGTTTGACCAACAAAATCAGTGGAAAAAAAGTCCTTTTAACATTAAAATGCCTAATAAACACATTCGGGATTGCGCTGTGAATCACAAGAACATGCAAGAACTTGATCAAAAACAGAGAGAAATGGAGATATAAAAGTTTAGAATCTATCCAAGAGCATAATGGTTTGGAATGACCATAAAAATGCATAAATTGGAATGATTAAAAAGATCTGCACTACAACATAGCAATTAAAAGACCGACATATATGTTCTATATCATACAAAAGTAGATGTAAACATCAAGTTAACAGTTAATCTTTTGCATCTTAAACTACGGATGATACCATTAATCTTTGCATTTTCTGGTATCAGCAAGAACAACCCAAAATGCAATATCCCAGAAAAGAAATTGAAGGAACAAGCAAATCCCTTGCCGACGGACTCTGCTCGTCGGTCTCGTTCCCGTTGACGGCGGCTGCAAGCCGAGGGAGGGGCGTTCGATTGGAGCAGAGGGGGGCGCGCGTGCCAGGCTGGCGAAGGAGCACAGGGGCGGCGCGGTGAGGGGGGACCCGTGGAGGAGGAGAGGAGCGGGGGGACGGGGCGGTGCCGAGTCGGCGCAGGGCCGGTGCAGGGGCGACACAGGGAGAGCAGGGGGGGACGGGGTGAGGTGCGGGGCCGGGGCTTGGATGGGTGGGGCATTGTGGGGAGAGGCGGCGCAGGGGAGGAGCGGTTCAAGTGGGAGGCGGGGTTGGGCACGGGCAAGGTGCGCTTGGGGCGTCTGCACGAGGGAGGCGCGGGCGGGGTGGGCACGGGAGATGGATGCCCTAGTGGCAGTCCACGTAAATTGCTAAGAAACTTCAAGGGTAAGTTCAGAAGTGCCGTTTGGAGAAGCTCGAGAAGCACCTTCTGAGCTGCTTTTTTTTCACCTATAGCAAATAGTTGGAGCTTATGAAATAAGTTACGGTCAAAAAATAAATTTGTTGTAGCTTATGGCTTCTTTAGGAGCACAGGCTATCTATAAACTCCAACGAAAGAGCCTATATATTTAAGAAGATTATACTATCGTTTATGTTATATTAGATCATTCATGTTTGCTTTCATCTCAATTGTTGCTGTCAGAGTCAAATAGTGATCTGCTTAAAGATGAACAGACCACTATTATCAATTGACATTTCATAAAAGTAAAGATTTACAAAACTGCATGCAGCGGCAGCGCATTCGCCACAATCTCCACATGGTGAGAATAATTAGCGACCGAATCCCTTTGGCCTTGATTCACCTTGCAAATAAGTTATCAGCTGCTCACAAATCGGGGTGCTCTAAGCCAGCCGATTCACCGTCCAACATCCAGACCAAGACCTTACACTTGAGCGGCGCCCAGCAATCCCAGTACTGGCCCGAAAAGAGTGATTTGACCAGATGGAGGAGTTCAAGAATCCCCTGAATGTCAGGGTCCCGGCCCGAGTGTTGTGCTCCGGCACCTTTCTGGCTGTGCTATTTTTGACAGATCTAGCGCCAACAGCCGCCAGACAGAGGCGGCAAGATCCTCAACGGATTGGCCATCGATCCATCCATCGGACCAGAACAGTGCACGAACCTGACTTATAGACATGTTATTGCACTTGTTTTGTCTTTTGTTGACTAAATGGATTAACCCACCATCGACATTCGAAACGTGAAACGTACTCACGACCAATTGGCAAGTGTGACTAACTCGCTTTTCTAGCTACACAGCCCTAGATTATCAATTGTTTTTAAAGTTGGTGCTTTGTTCTGGCATCAAGAATTAGAAATGGATGTCATGTACTAGTAAGCAAATTCAGCAGGAGACACGTATGGCACAATCATCTCCTAGTAATTAACACTGGTACCTCATTGTATTGTAGTATTACTAGTAGTGCCTTTCTTGTGTCGGCTGCTGCTACCTCGATGGTTGGTTAATCTGTAGTACTCCTAATATATGGCCCCCTTAGGAACGGCTTAGGCTTGTGCATAAGCTAGCTGTCCAGATAAGCTCTGTATAAGCCCCGGTGAAAATAAGCTCTAAAAATAAGCTTTGTCTGTTAGGAATAGCTTATGAATCTAAGCTTAACATATATGGTAAAAGTGTAAAGTCTACAATACCCTTGACTAGTAACAAGCATTCCATTTGGCTCTCTTCCGATTGCAAGTAATTAACTCCATAAAAACAAACGTATACACAATCACAAATTTTCATTCAAAATGATTCCTCACTGATTCATATTCATCTTCTAAAATGCTCATTGATTCATGTACACACGCATTAATCTTCTAATATTACTCACAAATTATCAGTTAAAAAGATTAATCACTGATTCCTATATACACACATTCTTTTTAATTAATTTTTAATATAAACCCAACGCCTCCGCCTCCCCCATTCTCGCCTCGCCCACTCCTCAGCTCCATCTCCGGTGCCGCCTACCTCCTCGGCCTCCGCGGGTGGCGGACGCTCCTTCCCGCGGCCTCGCTTCCCAGGGGCACCGTCGTCGGCGCGGGGAGGGAAGGCGGGGCGAAGGGCGAAGGGCAGAGGGCGGCACGGGAGGGGGCGAAGGGCGGCACGGGAAGTGGGCGACAGGGGAGGCGGCGCGGGAGCTGTGGCGGTGAGCGGCGACGGAGGAGGGCGTGTGGAGGGCGGCGACGGGGAGCTCGGCGGTGGAGAGCTGTGGCAGTGGCCGGCGGCCTGGATCTTCGCGGAGCGTCGCCAGATCTGGATAGCAGGCAGGAGGGAGGAGGGCGGCAGCTCGAGCGCGGGGGAGGGCAGGAGGGAGGAGGGCGGCGGCCGCGGGCGCGGGGGAGGGCGGGGGAGGGAGAGGGAGGTCTGCGGCCGCGGGCGCGGACGGCCGCCGTGCGAGCTCCGCCGCCGCGACAACGCGCGGAGCTCGGCCGCCACGTGGGGAGGGCGCGGAGCTCGGCCTCCATGGCGAGGGTGGCGGCGGCCGTGGGGTTGAGGGGAGAGGGGAGGGCGGCGGCGGCCGGCACGGGGAGGACAGGGCGTTCGGGAGGAGCGGGGGCTGCGGGTGTGGGGAATAGAACTCGAGTGGCAGTTTTTTCGTAAATGTTTTGAACTTTAGGGGCAAAGAGCTGGGTACAATAAGTGGAGAGGTGGAGAAGCTCGGGAAGCCTCAAATTTGAGGCTTCCTGCTACCAACGTGAATTGAGATGAGCTTAATCCCACAACCCTTCATAAGCTAGGTCTTAGGAATAGCTTATGGCTTATTTTGACCTATAAGCTCTCCATAAGCTGTTCCTAAGGGGGCCTATATCTGCAGCTAGGCTTTGTCCATTGCATGCCTGGTCAGGCAATCTCTGTGGTAAAGGTAAGACCAAAAAGGCTAGGCTTAGCTAGTAGGCTTGACATGACAACCATCTCTAAGCTTAGTTAGCCATGTCACCAGGGCAAAGCAAACCTGAGCGAGATCGATCCCTCATACTCATACTCACCTCACGGATAGCGGCATCATCCATCATCTTCCGACATCTCCTCCCTTTTGCATTTTTTTTTCTTCGAGAAAACACAAAGCTTGCGTCTCGATGGATTAGATAGATAAAAAAATATTATTTACAAGTCTAAGACATGCTGGTACAAGATCTAGCAGGGGGATTAATGGACATCTCAAGTGCAGAGTAGGGACACTCTTAGACCTAAAGCTCCAGCGCGTGCCCACGCTATCGCTTCATCCTTGAGATGCTCAAGTAGATGCGGTAGGTGTGGTTGAACGCCATCAAACGTACACCTGTTCCGATGCTTCCATACCATCCAGGGTGTGAGGAGGACGATGGAGGCCAGGCCTTTACGGAGTGGCTTTGGTGTTGCACTGCCAGCTTGGAGCCACCAGTCGAAGAGGTTCTCTCCGGGTGCAGGGGGGCAGCAGGTTGCTCGTACCCACGACAAGATCTCGAACCAGGTTTGCTGCACGAAGGGGCAGTCGACGAGCAAGTGGGCCATAGTTTCCGGTGACTCGTCGCAAAGGAGACGGGCCGGAGCGTGCTGCAGGTGTCGCCATGCTAGCCTTTCTGCCGTCCAGCAGCGGTTAAGCCCAGCTAGCCACATGAAGAATTTGACTTTCCTTGGCGCCTAGGACTTCCAAGTTAGCTGCCTCCCTTTTGCATTTTGAAGAGGAGATATATTAGATTGCATATTAACAGCGAGTGAATTAAGAAATAAAATGCCTTGCTTGCCTCCCATCTTTCTTCTTTCCTTGCTTCTCTCTTCTCTTCTCCTCTCCTCTCCAAGAGAGAGAGAGAGAGAGCATAATTAACTTGCTTCCATCTCCATCTTCCTGGCCTGCCCTGCCCTCCTATAAATTGCTTTGCCATCCTCCATGTAAACCATCTCTACACCCTCCAATATTTTTCCAAACCACCTCAGAATAAGCCTCAAGTACCATGGCCTCCTCCTCCTCCTTGCCCGGCGGCGGCGCCTTCAAGAGGTCCGACAGCATCGCGGACATGATGCCCGAGGCCCTGCGCCAGAGCCGCTACCACATGAAGAGGTGCTTCCAAAGGTATACCCTGCATCACTCACCTAGATTCCCTTTCTTTCTCTGCACGGCTGCAACCACTCATCATCGATGCATACATGCTTCTCGATGATCAGCTACGTCTCCAAGGGCAGGAGGGCTCATGAAGAACCAGCAGCTCATGGAGGAGCTCCAGAGATCAGCGGATGACAAGCTTGAGAAAGCCAAGCTTGCCGAAGGCTTCCTCGGATACATCATCTGCTCCACCCAGGAGGCCGTCGTGCTCCCTCCTTTCGTCTCCTTCGCCGTCAGGATGAACCCTGGCATCTGGGAGTACATCAAGGTCCATTCCGAGGATCTCTCCGTCGAGCAGATCATGCCGGCAGATTACCTCAAGTGCAAAGAGACGCTCTTCGACGAGAAATGGTACTACATACATACATATACATACTTCGCACCGCATGCAGCTTGACCAAATGTTAAGCCACCACCACCTGTTGCTATTTTCTTCAGGGCACACGATGACAACGCACTCCAAGTTGATTTTGGCGCGCTGGATCTCTCGACACCTCGTCTGACACTGCCATCGTCCATTGGGAACGGCATGCAGTTCGTCTCCAGGTTCATGTCCTGCAAACTCAGCGACAAGCCGGAGAGCATGAATCCATTGCTTGACTACCTGCTCAAGCTGAACTATCGCGGCGAGGTACTAAGCACATCAACTAATTATTCAGTTAAGCAAGCTCACTCGCAGTCGTAGGCAGCTAATTGGAATGAGTCCCATCTTTCCTCACCAACACATGCAGAAACTGATGGTCAGTGACACCCTCGACACCGTAACAAGCTTCAGACAGCATTGCTTCTCGCAGAGGTCTTCGTCACCGGCCTGCAGGGGAACACACCATACCACAAGTTTGAGCAGAAGTAAATGACAGATTAATTTATAAGAAAGTAGCTCCAAACGCAAGACGTACGTGATCGATATGTTGGCCATTGCAGGTTTTCAGGAGTGGGGGTTGGAGAAGGGATGGGGTGACACTGCTGAAACATGCAGAGAAACACTCAACTGCCTATCTCAGTGCTCCAAGCACCGGACCCGATCAACATGGAGAAGTTCTTCAGCAGGGTACCATCGATATTCAACATTGTGATCTTCTCCATCCATGGTTACTTCGGTCAGGAGAAGGTCCTCGGGATGCCAGATACCGGTGTCAGGTATAGTGCCTGAATCCGAGCAGATATTCATGCTTGAAACAGAAGCCAACAAATCGATCTTTTCCTGACAGGTAGTTTACATCCTGGATCAAGTTAGAGCTCTTGAAGAGGAATTGCTGCAAAGAATCAAGCAGCAGGGCCTGAATGTTACCCCGAAGATTCTTGTGGTAAACTTCGATCGCCTCATGAAACTAACACCACCTGATAATTGACACATGCCTGGGAGGGAGCATCTGACAGCTGCTCGCTCATGTTACAGCTAACAAGACTCATACCTGAAGCAAAGGGCACCAAATGCAACGTAGAGCTTGAACCGGTCGAACACACAAAGCACTCGAGCATCCTCCGCGTGCCATTCAAGACTGATGATGGGAAAGATCTTCCCCAGTGGGTCTCCCGGTTTGACATCTATCCTTACCTGGAAAGGTATGCCCAGGTACGTCAGCTAGTGCTTTCCTAGGTATTGAGAACACATTGTGAACTGTAACACGGAGAACAAACTTTTATCGCGGGCGATTTCAGGATTCTTCTGTCAAGATTACTTGACATATTGGAGGGCAACCAGACTTGGTCATCGGCAATTACACTGACGGCAATTTAGTAGCATCCCTCTTGTCGAGCAAACTAGGAGTCACCCAGGTGAAAATGAGCCATCAAAACAGAATCCTGAAAATTTCTTCTGTCACCAACCAAATCTGACACCACATTGCCAAAAATCTTATCAACCAACAGGAACAATTGCGCATGCTCTTGAGAAGACAAAATATGAGGATTCGGATGTCAAGTGGAGGGAAATGGACCAGAAAGTATCATTTCTCCTGCCAATTCACTGCTGACATGATTGCCATGAACACTAGCGACTTCATCATCGCTAGCACCTACCAAGAAATAGCCGGAAGGTCAGTTGCTCGGTAAACTGAAATCCTCTTGCCCTGTATCTTAGCATGCCACAGTAATGATCAACAATTCACTGATAAAGTGCAGCAAAGAGAAGCCTGGCCAGTATGAGAGTCACTATGCGTTCACAATGCCAGGGCTCTGTCGCTACGCCACAGGCATCAACGTCTTTGATCCCAAGTTCAACATCGCCGCCCCTGGTGCCGATCAATCTGTTTACTTTCCCTTCACACAAAAGCAGAGGCGGCTGACAGACTTGCACCCCCAAATTGAGGAGCTACTCTACAGCAAGGAGGACAATGATGAGCACATGTAAGTATATATATCCCCTCGGGAAGGGGCTTTTGTTTCTTCTATTGGTAATATTAACTGCTAACGACTCTGCACTGTGATATGATTTAATCAGCGGGTACCTAGAAGACAGGAGCAAGCCAATCATCTTCTCGATGGCAAGGCTCGACAAGGTGAAGAACATCACCGGGCTGGTCGAATGGTATGGTCAGAACATGAAGCTCAGGGACCTTGTCAACCTGGTCATTGTTGGGGGACTCCTGGAACCTTCACAGTCAAAGGACAGAGAAGAGATAGAGGAGATAAACAAGATGCACAGCTTGATAAACAACTACCACCTCAAGGGACAGATCCGTTGGATAAAAGCACAGACTGACCGTGTGCGCAATGGTGAGCTGTACCGTTGCATTGCAGATACCAGGGGAGCCTTCGTTCAGGTACAAGAGTAATATACAATTATCTTATCGATATCTTAAGCATGAAACTCGAGCACTGACCATGTGACTGAACTCTATGTCTTTCAGCCTGCACTCTATGAAGCATTCGGACTAACAGTCATCGAGGCAATGAACTGCGGGTTGCCAACTTTTGCAACAAATCAGGGAGGACCTGCAGAAATCCTTGTCGATGAGGTTTCGGGTTTCCATATCAATCCCCTTAATGGCAAGGAGGCAAGCGACAAGATTGCAGACTTCTTCCAGAAATGCAAGGAGGACCCCATCTACTGGAACAAAATGTCCACTGCTGGACTCCAGCGCATCTATGAGTGGTACCAATCAATACTCAAGCCACCCTTCTCTCTTCTAAACCTATATCCATACAACCCATCATCCAAGAAATCAAAATGCGCTTGTGCGATGCTAAAAGCGCAGCTGGACACAGCAATTTTTTCCTTGATAAAATAAAATAACCATGCTTGTCTACTATTGTAGTACACATGGCAGATTTATGCAAATAAGGTTTTGAGCATGGGATCAATGTACGGCTTCTGGAGGACTCTGAACAAGGAAGAGAGACAGGCCAAACAGCGCTACCTTCAGATGTTCTACAACCTTCAGTTTAGGCAGCTGGTGATTTCAGGACCAGTGCAAGAACAATACTAC
Source organism: Stipa capillata (assembly GCA_019208055.1). Taxonomy (NCBI): domain Eukaryota; kingdom Viridiplantae; phylum Streptophyta; class Magnoliopsida; order Poales; family Poaceae; genus Stipa; species Stipa capillata. The sequence goes on from JAGXJF010001649.1 coordinate 306,554, forward strand.
AGAATCCAAACCTATATTTGATTCATTAATATCATTATCTTTTTCAGGCAAAGACTGTGCCGAAAATTGGCGAACAACCCGCACAACCTACGGAAAGTGCAGTGCCTGGTAGGATTGTGCCGAGGCCAAAAGAAAGGCAAGTGTGCCCACTCTTACGAAATTTACTGAAGAAAGATCGGGGAAGCAACTGACTGACTCGTTTGTTGTTTGAGCGCTGCAGAAGGACGCAGACAGGATCAGAGGTGAGAGTTCTCAGTAATAATCAAGCTGCAAAACAGCAAACAGAAACATCAAGTCACACTGTCATATATTAATTAATCCATGAATACTGTGTTGTGCAGGATTAAGACCAACTTACTCGGGCCAGTACTCCCAGCCTCCATTCCCTAAGGATGCAGCTTGAAGTGAAGACAAACATCATAAACCAGAATTGTGCTTGTTGGAGTGAACAATGTATTACCCCTTTTTTCTTTTGTGGTTGCATTGATTGGAATGGTTGTAATAAAACTGGATCTGCCCATCATATTGTGAGAGTAATACAAAGAGTGAAGAATATTCCGTGTAAATTTTTGTGCAAGTTATGTGTTCCTTATATGAGTGATCACCAGCCTGAGAGAAGCAACACCAATTAACTGCTCTGCAACTAAAAAAAAATTGCAAGCTAACATGCAAACTTATATTTTACACCTGCCACAATGACTCCGCATCCCTTGCCATATGTTCATTCTTCAAGCCAAGTGATTTTAATAAAGCAACAAAAGAAGAAGAAAAAGAGGGAAAGACGTGACTTCACATGCTCATATTCAAGCTCCAGCCAAGGGCATTAAAGTATTCAAGATTCATGACGACAAAACAGCATAAAGAGCACTTAAGCAAACATGGACCAGCATTGTGCAATGCATGAGATAGCAGCTGGCAGATTATTACTATTATCTTCACATGATTACATTGATAAGAGGCAACACAGCAATATATGAAGCATTAAGCTCGACTTTCGCAGGCCTAGCCTCAGCAGTAGAACATGACGTTCTTCACACTATCCTTCAGAGCTGGAAGCGGCCTAACAGCTGCACCACCAGGGGCCCGAGTACTACGTGATGTTGATGAACCGGGACAGCGGTCCACGTCCTCCAGGCCCACTTGCTACAGAGCCGCTATCGGAGGTCTCTGGTTCCATGTAGAAACGGGCACGGAAGGCAGCCAGATGAGCATAATATGCCGGTGGAACTGCGATGGAAGAATTGAGAAAAAGATGATTTTTGTAAGGAGATAAGGCATTATAACTTTTTTCCACGAACAAGGCGGTATAACTTTGACAACAACCCCGGAAGAAGGCAACTTACCAATTGACACTGAACGAGTGCACCTCGCATAGCTGCAGAAGTGGTAGAAGTTAGAAACTAAATTTAAAATAAATAGAAATTTCTCCAAGGAAAGGAGACTTACGTGTAGCAGAGGTTGTTTGTAAGCGTCTGCAATCCATCAGCAGTAAAGTTGTTTTCGTCCCACAAGACATGATAATGAGCGGGGCGGCTAGTGCCCTAGAGACGGAGGACATTATAGATTGTTTGTTAGACTCTTAGATCACAAAATCAGATGTAAGCAAATTCTGGTGTTACCTTGATGCCAGCATGGCTGCACAAGTAAAAGTCAAATTCAGTTGGATGACAGATCTTCGAATCTACAACAGTACCTTCAAATGTAGAGCATGGGGGAAGCGTCATTATATTAATCAGCAGCAGCAGAGGACATTGGTGAAAATATAGTAGCAATATGTGGACCGATGTGTGAGTTATTTATTAAATTTACCAGGGAGTATGTTCCCACTCCTGTCCATTGAATTCCGATCATTGTGATTCTGTGCAAATAATCTAGTGTGGTGGCGTTTCTGAACCACAATGAAAGTCACCTTTGGCTGGTAATTTGCCTCCAGGGAGGCGCATGCCTGAGAAGGAGATCAGAATTTAATGGCAACATCTGAATGTGAAGAAATAAAGAACTGCATATGGGATCAGACATTTACTTTTCGGATTGCATTGAGTTCAAACAACAGAACTTGGTAAAATTGGCCTTCACTAACGCCATCCCTGATAAAGGTAAGTAAGATTAGGCTTTAGTGAAAGCAGATACCACAAGACCTGGTGTCCTCTTATAGGGTACAAACCTGTAAATATTATTCGCTGGGGCTTCTCACCAGTTGATCTTTTGAAGGACATAAGTAGCTCCCTGCATTTTTTTTGTAATGTAATGAATTGTCTGCAATGTCATAAGGAAGAGCTATTAAAATAAATGAGCAATTTACCTAACCATGCCACCACTAACTGTTCCTCTCTGTGGATCTTGCCAGACTTTATACAGATCCTCTATCAACTCCTGCCGGTGCGCCTGAGCAGAAACTAACCCAGCATACTTCGTAACTTCAGGCCAATCTTGGGAGGCTACAACCTACAATACAACATACGGTTGCTGCTTAGCCAAGTAACTAATAACCTTTCAAAAAAATGTCAAGACTCAAGAACAGGTGGTCAGGTACTAATATTCTACTTACAGCAGCAATTGAGGGACTGCTGTCCTCGCCAGGATGAGGGTGCGTCACATCAGCACCAAATATAATTGTAGGTCTGTCAGTGACCAGAGGAATACGCCTTGACACTGCATCTACCAGTACAGTGTTTCTGCCCCCAACCTTACGGAATTAAATGACAGCAAGTTAAGGAACATAGAAGAAATGCAAATTGTAAAGGAAAGCAATATCAGGGCACACTGACCTTGACATTAATCTTCAGAGCAAGATTTGCAAGAATTTGTTTGTTCATTTTGAACACCTGCTTCATACAGCAGCATTGTGAAACTATTCCAAGATCTATTTCACACACGCGCTTCAAATCACCTAGCATCAGATAAGAAGACAAGTAATTGTAACAAAGAACATCATGTGCACAACAACAGTGAGAATCCAACAATAATACAGGTATCGATAGGAAGATTGCACTTCTTGCATACCATAAAGTGAGCCATTGTTATCAGGTAGAATTCCAATAAGCAAATCAAGCTCCCTGCGCTGGGGTCCAAGAACGTTCATTGCATCATGGTACCTAGCTTTCAGAGCTCGCTCGACTTGATCAGGACGTGCACTTAGAGGTGGAAGAACAGGTCCCAGAGTGAAGTCCTATCATGATGATGCATCATACTGTTACTGTTGCAAAAGACTAGATCAAGACTGAAGTACAAAGCCTACAATTCATGTTGATGCTTTTATATATGGATCTTGGTGTGATTCCTTCATGCTGATATGCACGTTTTGCAGGGAGCATGTCAAGAATACTTGCCATTCCTGAGGCTTGGCACATCAGAGCAAGTTCATGGCAGAAACCACGAACAACACTTTCTTGCACATTACGGGCAAAATTGACACACATCCAGCTCCTGACTTTGCCACCATTTACCATTTTCTGGATAAGAAAGTGACAAGGGACATTAAAGATTCAAGCAGAATAAAATAAGGGAGAATTGTATTTTCCCCCAAAAGTTCAATGGCCCTTGTATTTCTCCCCTAGTTGACATGCTCTTTGTAAATTTCCCCTCAAGGACTCTTTTGAAAAATACCCAACAGGGGGTCCCATACCCTGAATATGCAGGACCATTGTGCCCTCAGTCCCTCACCATTCCGATCTCCATAAAAAAAAGAACAGAGAGATTGATCGATCCCCAAAACCCCTACGGCTACTGCCTCCAACTCCCTGTAACACTGTCTCTGTCGCTCTCTCCTCTCTGTCTCGCTCTGTGTGTCCCATCGCCCCTCCCCTCCATCTGCAGCGCCGCCACCAAGGGAGCAAGACCGGCAGCCGGCGGCGAGCTCCAACAGCGGCACCTTTTTTCTTATGTACGTGAGAATCCATTTTTCTTTTTTGTCACAAATGGTTCCATCAATCCATTTTAGCTTTAGAACAAACCATTTTTGTGAAAAAATTTGAGAGAAAATTTTAGCAAAAGAGTAAGGGAGATATAACAGAGAGGGGGAGAGTAGTGAGGAGAACACTCTGTTCTGACGGAGGCGACCACTCTGCATCTTGCGCTCCAGGTGGAGAAGGGAGCAAGGGGAGGGTAGTTTGGTCTTTTCCTGTACTGATTTGAGGGACCCATGAATTTATATTGCAATAACCCCCCTCTAGGGTAAAACTACAATTGACAATCAACTTGAGGGGGAAAATAAAGAGAGGCTTGCTAGCTAGGAGAGAAATACAAAGGCAAGTGAACTTTGGGGCAGAAATAAAATTCTCCCAATAAACAAACATATACATCTCTTTCATTAATGAAACTTAAAGTCAGCGTTCAAAATCAGTCAACAACTCAATGGTGTTGGACATAACTATATGGACTTCAAAGACAAAATTAATAGTCACTTATATACAGCACTACTTTTTCAATATTCATTTCTCATATTGTACAGTTCAACAGACAAGGCATGTGCAGTCTTCTGACTTATGTTTTGTAAAGCTAAGATGAAGCACAAGGTACAAGTAGATCAGAACCACGAGCAGCTGAGGTCAGGCTTCCTACATGAAATGGTTTTTATCATACAGCTTGACATTATCATAAAAGATGTGGTGCAGGGCGCAAAAGGGTGTGATTTGCATAGGAGCTGTTGGCATGCACAGTACTGTTTGTGCAGCAAGTTGCTTGGGCAAAACGTCTAATTAGGCTGCAAGTTATTTACCTTCAGTTGGTTTCCTTTTGGTTCCGTTTCAGTTATTTCCACACAGAGAGAGAGAGAGAGAGAGAGAGAGAGAGAGAGAATTGAGGCAGGTCTTAAATCAAATAAAGAAAAAAAGGTATCTAGCCTTCGCTCCTTCTCTACTTCCCCTCCCATTCTATCGTAGCCTTTGTTTCCCAAAACAAAAGATGAGTGAACTTTGTGAACAACAGAATGTTTATGCGGTTACCTTGTTCATCATATTCCACTGACCAACTCTAGGTAAGCAATCCTTTTCTCTACCAGTCTCATTGTACTTAAGCTGCATTAAGAGAAAATGCAACAAAAGCATGTTTGTAAAGCTACAAGTTTACAGGGAAAGGAGCTTAAGGCATCCACTTTCTGCCGTACCCTCTGTACAGTCAAAGAGAGGATGTCCCATTCGCTTAGCACACTTGCACTACTGGGAGACAAAGGGCACGGCAAAATAGCTAGTGAAATTCACAAAAATGGGCGAACCTACCCGTGGAGCTGGTAAAATCCGTGCCTCTACGGATGCCAGACGATCGCTAATCTTAATGCCAAATTCTTTCGCATAAGGATCGTCCTGATAAGCATTATGTTTAACCATCTGTATAGCCAAGAAACAAAAGAAAGGGAGAGGGAGAAGAGTTATATTGAAGTTGCACAAACAATTGTAGAAACACATAAGACATGAAAAACAAGAAATTTCATGCCTGAATTATATCACGCTCCCGGTCACGTGGGTGCTGGCACGTCTCATCCAAGAGAGCTCTTATCTGGTTCTGGTTTAATCTCTTGGAGTATCTCTGTCCTTCCACTATTTTGCAGACCTGAATAAGCTCAACTCCAATCAGTGCTTATCCAAATGAGAACAATTTCAATATTTGGTGCAAAAATCTTAAGCATGGACAATTGCAAATGGAGTCACGGAGCGATGGTTCAGTAATTCATTACAAGAAAGACAAGACAAATTGGTTCAATGCTTGGCTTACCTCCATAGGCAAGTAATTTGGACGCTGCTGATTGCCAACTTGAAGGCAAGGAAGGTAGGTGTGTTGGATGGCAAAGCCGTATGTCTCTTGAAAGTATTGTACAACTGACTTCATTGTACCCCCTTCATCAACAGGAAAACTGTGGCATGTAGAACACCAAATCCTTTTCAGGGAATATGGAAGTAGAACTGAAGAGTTTATTTGGTAAAAATGCCTTCTAAAACAAGATGACAAACTTCCATACGTTAGCTCTCGAGTTGCCTGAGTGGTCAGACCAGATATCCGGTACTTTCTCCGCATGTTGCCACGGTGAGTAACTTCCACCTTCACTCCTCTCAGCGCCTTCTTGATCTAGGGTGTGAAAACAACAGGAGCACAGAAATAAAGCTGTCGAAATATATGTTTGTACTGCAGGGAAGATCTTCAGAATATCCAAAGTCGATCAGGCAAAATGAAGTTGCAGGTGTATACTTTTGTTTCAAATGAACTTGTGTGGCAAATGTGTTTGGTAACAGATAGATTCAACAGTTTTGATATACAGTTTATCTAACAGTTCTGGTTAGGAAAATAGGCTGGTGTGCCGGTCGTAGCCCAAGCCTGAAGGGGCAATACTATATGGTACATGGGACAGGTGACTTAAGCCAAAGACTGTGGTACTAAACATTAGGCTAAATATAAGACTAAACTTTCATGGTCTTAACAAAGTTCATGATATCGCAGCCCCACCACACACACACAAAAGAATATAACTCTCTTTCCTTATACGGTGCATCACAATGTCGATAGTCCTACAATCCTTACATATTATGAAATAATTACAATCTTTTTTTTTATTCATGTGACAGAGAACTATGAAAGCCTCAAGCAACAAAATAAAGCAATATATCAGCAATCTGGATGTGACCTCTCAATTGCACAGGTACACCAGCTGACTCAAAAAATACTAGCATACATATAAGATTGAACCAGTTCTGAAGAGTCAAGACAATAAACAGACATGGCAGAACAATTTTAAGTTTTGGAAAAGCAGGTACGGAACGTATTTCAGTTCAAGAAATCCACATTTTGGTCCTAAGAGTTAGTTTAGTAAGAACACCTTAACACGTTCAGCATCTGAGAGGGGCCTTGAATGAATGTCAGAACTCAATAGTTGTGCGACAAAATCAATTACAGGTAGTGGCTCAATGAAAGCTGTCGCTGACATATCTGGAAAAGCACAACAAGAAAAATTAGGAAAATAAATGCATTTTCTCTCAAATGGAACAGAAAAATGTAATAAAATCATGCAAAAGACAATTCCACTGGTGAGGTGTGTGTGTGCGGACCGGCAAGCACGTGAAGAGTTTACCAATATTTAGTGACAAGCCCATTTGAGTAGGTCGAATGCTCTGGTAAAACCCACGCCAGCTTTCTAATCCCTCACCAAGGGGTTGCCTCCTGCCCAGGTCAGGTGAAAAGAACGATCGTCCAAATGGCGCATATCTGTGAGAAACCAATTTGAAAAATTATCAATCTCCGTTTCTTAAATGGGCGTTGCTAAGTATAACTAGCGCTGGCACGTGATTGCTACCTTGCGGAAGGCAGCTCTCGTAGCACAATATCAAGAACTTGTAATGCCTCTTGAGGAGCTTCTGCATGCCTCCCAGCTAAAAACAACCCAAGGCGGTGAAGGTCGGCCCGTGCAGCAAATTTAATTACTACCTTAAAATTCCTATGTCTCCTAAATCAAAGGAAGCAAAACAAATTCAGGAACATTGGAAACATGCAACCGGGGAAATATTGATGAGAAAAGGCTGACCTCTGGGAACCAGAGCCATCATCATTATCAAGTAGAGTGATCTGGAATTCTTGTGAAGTAAAAGGCAATGGACCAGCTGTGTACAAGCTCTTCCTACCATCATATGCTGGCAGCCTCCCACCCAAATAAGACGCCTTGTACAAATTTACCAGCTCATTGATCACAGCTCGGCTAACAATACGTGATGTAATTTCCGGAGTGATTGAAACCTGTTCAAAATCATATTAGGATGCAAAACTTACGCAAGACAGGAAAAAACATGTGGTTCACAAGAGAGTGCTATTAATTAGGGGGATAAAATCAACAACTCACATCATACTGATGAAGATCCTTGTCTGGCAGCTCGGCGATGAAATGATTGGCCTTCACCAAACACCTGGTGCCAATGCTACCCTTCCCCGGGCGCAAAGGGAACCTAATCGCCTTGCTTGACGATGGAATTGCAGGTACACCCTCCTGGCTCGCGGTAGCTTTAGCTTTCACTGGCTCTTGTTTTGAGTGATGCTCTCCAAGCTCAACAGGCGGAGCCGCTGGTGGTGGCTCTGAAGGCCCTGCCTGCATTGGTGAAGCCTGAGAAAGCTCACGTGGAGCTTCCATTGCTTGGCGCAGCTCGGGAGCTATAGGGCTCGATGATCTGGTGGCAGACGGGCCAGCTCCACGCGCACCTCTACCACTACCAGGATATTGTTGTGGCTGCATTCCACCACGGGCTTGTCCCCTGCCTGGATACTCTCTAGCGCGACCCCTTGGCGGCTGCTGCTGCGGGGCCTCGCCACCACGCGATGGGCGCGCACCACCTCGCCCCTGGTTCGCTCCACGACCTCCTTGTGGTGCCTGCGGAGGAAATGGGCCAGCACGGCCATGGCCACCTCTACCTGAGCCTCCTCTTCCTCCAGGCTCCGGAGGCTGTGAGCCCTCACCAGTACCAGGATGCTGCTGCCTTCCCCTCCTTGACCCCATGCCAGGGACTGCAAAAGATGAGTGGTGGAGCCTCTTTTATCTTTGCGCCGGCTGGTAGGAATCTTTGCTCACAAGTTTGTAAAACTCAGGAGAACCATCCGAAACAATACCAGTGAATCCTTATCAGAGCTGTTGACAAATCACAGACTGGCCGTGTAGAAGACTAGGGAAATTCAACCTGCTGTACGAGTTAATAGTGATGATCACAAATCGCTAAAAAGCCACAATGCAGGCAACAGATAACGACTTAACTAATGTGTTGTTAAAAAGCAGATCTCAGTTGATATGGTAAGTGACTCAAAAATTAAGCTTTGATGCTGGCAAGAAGACAAGGGTCAAGAGTTTAGGATGGTGAAGACGTAACTAGATGCGAGTTGGAAAAATCAGTGTGTGTTGATGTTGAGAATATGCAGGAGGGCATATGTCACCAAGAAATTAGTCAGTGGAACCCAAGGATGTGCTGATAATTTTTGTTGGAACCAGTGAAGAAGCTGCTGTAGAAGAAAAGCTACTCAAGAGTCAAGACAGCAGTGAGAGCTTGGATAGAATAGCCAGATGCACTAATTGCTCATTTTATCTTCCTTGCCTCCTCTTGTAGTCTTGTGCTTGGATAGATAATATATACATACTAGGAGGATATATACTTTCCTACTGTTTCACTTTTTCACAAGGGGAAAAAAAGGCAAAGAAGAGGAGGAGGAGGAAGAAGAGTAAACGAATCATGAAAATCTAGTGGATTAATAATTGGTGTATGAGGAAGAGATGAAGGAAACGAAGAAGGTGAGGCAAAATTTGAGATGGACGGAGAGAAATGAACCAAGCCAAGGGATCGAAGTGGGAGGTGGATGGGTAGAGGAGGGAGGGAAGAAAAGAAGGAATGGATTACCTGGCGTTGGCGGAACTGGATTGAACGAGGAGGAGGAGGAGGAGTAAGTGCTATCTGTAGCAGGAGGAAGGAGGGGGGGAGAAGGAGAAGGAGAAGGAAGGAGGAGAGAGTGGTAGTGGAAGGATGGGGCCCACACCATCCTTACTTGTCCGATTCTCACCATCACGTCCAGCCTGGCTACTCCAGGGCCCTCAACATATGTTTGCTTGCTGCTGACACGTACCCGACCATTTTTTTGGCTTGGCTTGCCGGTGTCACCAAAATCTGAAATTCATCTACCCATGCTCCAGCTTCAGCTTGATGAGCTGCGTGGGTGACTTGCAGAAGAGAAGCTCTATTGCCCCGCGATACAAAATTCGCACCCGTGCTAAGTTGTCTCTTATTTTTTTCTTTTATATTCCCTCTCTTAAAAATATAAGTCATTCAGACATTCTAAGATTTACAATAAAATCTATAATATATTGATTATGTGACACAAAAATAATATTATTAGATAGTGCTTTCAAAAATGAATATAATAATACTATTTTTATGTTATATAACCAAAATATTATAAGTCTATTTATAAATCTTGAAATATTAAAAAGGAAAGAGTAGTTATTTAATAATTAATTAATCTCTCTCTGCTTTCTTCGTTGGTTTCTTTTCCTTCTTGTTTGCTCTAAGTCAACTGGGACCGCTCCATGTTTAAAGTCAGACCATGGGTTAGGGTTTAAAGTGAAGCACATCATCATTAGAGAGAAAAGCTGCTGCTGCTGCTTGCTCTTCATGCACTGCAACACTAGATGTGTCCTTTTCATTTTCCACTAGTCTGCTAACTATTGTACCACCACAAGTTAACACAGGAAGGGTCTCTGTACGCCATGTCCCTCGCGCTCCTTTCTTTTCTTCTCTCTCCAAAACTTTTTCTTTCTGGGTGCTTTCCTTTCTTTTCACCCTTCAGTCATGTCATTTTAGCAGCCCAAGCTTTCTAGGTACATCGATCTATGCTAAAGAGACTAGCTAGAATATATTTAATTGTGTGCATGAATGAGAAATTAAGGGGCAGCCTTTTGTGCTTGATTTGCAGGGAAAAGAAGAGCATCTAGCAGCTAGCCAGGCTGCTGTGATGCATGCATGTACATGTTTGTGCGTTGTGCGTACGTACATTGACTAGCTGGCTTGCCGTGTGCATGCATGCCACCAAAAAGTCGATCATGCATATCACTTTTCCATTGCACACTGCCTGACTGGGCCGGGACTCACACAGCCTTGCCTCCATGGGTAAGATGACACATTTGGCCCTATGATCGAGATTAATACCAAAAATAACTCCTCTTGTGATGCAATGATAAAAGTGATACCGCAATAGGTTGGACAGTTGACACATATCACCTGTCGTGTCTGGCAACCGCGATAGATCCTTATCGCGCCTGGCGGCCGCGACAGGGGCCCATCGTACTGAGCGGCCGCGATGGCTGGCCATCGCGTGGCAAAAAAAATTTAGATCTACGGTGTCGCAGGGGCCTGTCACGGTCGCTAGGCGCGAGAGGCAGCCTGGCTCCTGTCGCGGTCATCAGACTGGACAGGTGACACATGTCAACTGTCCAGCCTATCGCAGCGTCATTTTTGTCATTACATCACGAGGAGGACCATTTTTGGCATTGACTCCCAGTTGCGGAGTCAAATCTGCCATTTTACCGCCTCCATGTGTCATGTGCATGTGTACTACTCCTACTCTTACGAAATTGCTAGCTAGCACCAGCAAGGCAAACCAAAGATTGATCGCGCGACGCAATTATTCGTACCTCTTCTCCAATTATTCAATCATGCACGCACCCAGCCAACAACTCACTCGCATATGTGGTACTCCAAAGAAAAGAGAAAACATACGAGTATATATACTCTCGGAGTAGCTACTGGTAATCAAACTAGCTAGCTATTAATTGTGTCCCCTTGATGGATGATACTTCTGATTAACCAGCTAGCTAGCTAGCTAGCTAGCCACTGATGCAATATCACAGTCTAGCTCGTAGATTAACAAACTGCATGAGATACTGAGAATGAGAATGATCCATGCATGCGTGGTCCAAGAACGCATCCATCCATCCATGTACTGACGGAAGGAAGGAACGAACGAACAAAAAGATGTAGCAAGACTTTTAGGTACGTCTCTAGATGAGATCCCATGCATGGCGTGCAATCGATTAAGAGCTTGTAGATTAATTAGCCAAAGAAAAGGAATTCATCCATCCATCTGTTAACTATTAATCGTGGGAAGGGAAGGGAAGGGCATGGAGGCCGGCGCAGCGGTTGGTGAATGTAGTGATGGAGAAGCACCGGCGTCGTGGTTGTACTCGCTGAGCCGCATCAAGCCCATTGACCACCTCTTGTACCCATCCACCGTGCAAGCGCAAGAAGAAGAAGAGGAAGAAGAAGGCGGATCAGCCATGGATAACCTAGGCTCCATCATGCAGATTTTGCATCCACAAAACCGTTGACGTGGTCGACCAACACGGCGAAACAACGGCTGTTGTGCTCATCGGTGTGGACTGGACTAGATGGGGTACAAGGACGATCGAGGACCATCCAAGCTCCGGATGATCAAGCACAACTCAAAATGCACTACTATAGAATCGTCTATGCGAGGCACCTTATCCGAGGCGGTTAAGTAAAAGCGCCACGAATAACATATGTCGGAAGCGGTTAGTAAAAAAAACCGCCTCAGATAACGAGTTCGGAAGCAACCGCCACGGATAACGACCACATCCGAGGCGGTTAGAAATAAGTAACTGTCTCCAATGCTATCCGAGGCGGTTACTTATTTCTGACCACCTCGGATAATGGCCATATCCGAGGCGGTTATATACCGTCAACCGCCTCGGATAAGTGAGTACATATCAGAGGCGGTTGCTAATATATAACCGCTTCCATATAAGTGATATCTGAGGCGATTATGTGGATTTAACCGCCTCCAATATGATTCACAGTATTAATTGTGCCGCACGAGCAGACATACGACCAGAGGAAGATATGTCTTAAATGTGGCGATTTGCTAGCGATTTTTTGAGCTATTTACGGGTGATTTTTCGGTGGAGAAGCTACATTTGGAATAGTAGTTAGAGAGAATACTTCCTTGTTGATTAGCAAAGGTTAGTGTTTAGTTTTGGAATCATTTTATCCAATAATTTGGTGATTTTGCTTTGTTTCTTGGACATTGAGAATATTCAATTATATGATCATAATTAGATCAATGGAGATGTTTGATTTATCGTATGGTTAAATGCATAGAAATTTAGTGTTAAGGTATGCAAATTTTGAAGGAATTTTGGGGGTAAAAATAAAAAAAATAATGATGGGTTTATTTTTGTGTTATATTTAATTTTTATATGCAAGAAGTGGTAATTTGGTTAGTTATACGTTAGTAATTGAAGAGAGTCGACGTATATAGGTTAGTTATATTAGTCAATTAGTACAGTTAGTTAATTATATTAGTTAGTTAGGTTAGTAATTATTTTTAGAATTCGGTTATGTTAGTAATTGAAGAAATGTTAAACTCATGTCACGAAGTCGATGCACTTCATATTTTTAACTCAAATTTTAACTTTCCATATGCACGGCTTAGATAGATCGATCGTGGATGTACAAAGCTCGCAACACAGAGGCGTATAGAGATGGAGTGAGAGCATTTATGGCAGCTGCCGAGACGGACATGTTGAGAGAGGGTAGAGCTGACACATATTGTCCATGCCTAGGCTATGGTAACGTAAGAATTTTTGAGCTCCATTATATTGAGTACCACATCTTCAAGAGAGTTTTAAGGAAGGGTATTCAACTTGGACCAAGCACGATGAAGATCAAGCCGTAGTATCAAATGATGATATTTTTGCCAATGAAGAAGCAACCGATATGTCATTTGATATCGGTTGTGATTCACACCATGAGATGTCCGATGATCCCGACTCGATGCCTGAGCTGGAATAGATGTTATGTGATTTCGAAGGGCACGAAAACCGACAGAGAGTACCAACAATTCCTAGACTTGATGGGGGCCTCGGAGAAACCGCTATTCGCAGGATGCAAGGCTAAGTTCACTTTGTTATATGCCGTGCTTGAACTATTGAAGCTGAAGGCGAGCAACAGCTGGTCCGACAAGAGCTTCAACGAGTTGTTGGGCCTCCTAGGTGACATGCTTCCGGAGGGGAATGAGTTACCATAAACACATACAGAACCAAGAAGGTGCTTTGTCCCTTGGGACTGGAAGTTGAAAAGATATATGCATATCGGAATGACTGTATCCTATACCGGAAAGAGTTTGCGAAGCTACATTCATGCCCTGTGTGCAAGGCTTCTTGGTACAAGGGTAAGATTGGAGTAGAAGGAGCTGAGGAATTCGTCGAAGTGACGAAGGGGACTTCTGCGAAGGTTGCTTGGTACCTGCCTGTAATCCCACGCCTGAAGCGTTTGTTTGCAAACCCGAAGGAAGCAAAACTGTTTCGCTGGCATGCGGACGAGCGGAAGACATCTGATGGAAAGCTAAGACATTGATAGGAAGTATTCTCGATTCGCTGCAGAAACTAGGAACGTAAAATTTGCGCTGAGTACGGATGGAATGAATCCATTTGGCAACATGAGCAGCCGACACAGCACCTGGCACGTACTTCTCAGTATGTACAACATACCTCCTTGGCTTTGTATGAAACAGAAGTACGTTATGATGTCCATACTTATCGAAGGGCCTAAGCAACCTGGTAACGACATCGATATGTATTTCCAACTGTTGATGGATGATCTACAAACACTGTGGAACACAGGAGTGCAGGTATGGGATGCGGACAAAAGAGAATACTTCACTCTACGGGCCATGTTGTTTTGGCACAATCCAAGACTTTCCCGCTCTCGGCAACACCTCCGGTCAGACGGTGAAAGGATACAAAGGTTGTGTCATATGCATGGAGAATACTGTGAGCCTAAGTCTCAAGAATTACGGGAAAATCGTGTACATGTGTCACCGACGGTTCCTACCTATAAGGCACCATTACCGGAGGTGGAAGTCACAGAGAACGGTACGAAACCAAGGCCATTAAGCGGTGCAGAGATATTCGAGAAGGTTAACGATGTCAATGTCGTGCTTGGAAAGGATTGAAAAAAATGCCGCAGATGAGTTCGCATACTAAAAGAAGCAATCGGTGTTCTGGGACCTACCATACTGGAATGATCTAGATGTCTGGCATTGCATCGATGTGATGCACATAGAGAAGAATGTCTGTGACAGCGTGCTGGGTCTACTGCTAAACATGAAGGAGAATACGAAGGATGGCGTTAAGGCCTGACTTGACATGGTTGATATGGGAATCAGGCCCGAGTTGGCGCCTGTACTTCTGCCTAACGGGAAGACATACATCCCCTGCCTGTTACACTTTATTCAAGGCCAAGAGAACTGAGTTTTGCAAGTTCTTGCATGGCATGAAGGTTCCGTCGGGCTACTCCGCCAACATCAAGAGGCTCGTCTCGATGCAGGACTTGAAACTAATCGGCATGAAGTCTCATGACTGTCATGTTATGATGACACAGATGCTTCCAGTTGCAACCAAGAATATTCTGCCGCTTAACGTCCGAGAAGCAATTACCAACCTACGCTTCTTCTTCAACAAGATTTCACGGAAGGTGATGGACGTATTCGAACTAAATGATCTGGAGTTAGCGGCGGCGGAGACTGTTTGTCAGCTAGAGATGTATTATCCCCCATCTTTCTTCGATATAATGGTGCATCTCATCGTCCACATTGTGCACGAAATCAAGATGTGCGGGCCCGTCTTCCTTCGGAGCATGTACCCGTTCGAAAGATTCATGGAAATCTTGAAGCACTATGTGCGAAACAGGTATCGACCGGAGGAAAGTATTGTCGAAGATTACGCTGTAGAAGAGGTTGTCAAGTTCTGTGTTGACTATATGGAGTCGAACCAACCGATTGGCTTGCCACGCTCTCGGCACGAAGGCAGGCTTGATGGTGTTGGGACCATCGAAAAGAAATCAATAACGGCCAATCAAGCTGGACACGCTCTTGCCCATTTCACGGTGTTGCAACACACGACCGCGGTTGCCCCATACATGGATGAGCACAGGGCAAAGTTAAGGCAAGAGTATCCAAATAGAACCGATGCATGGAGGATGAGAGAGCATAACAAAGAATTCAACAAGTGGTTCAAGGAGCGTCTTTGTCTAGGTGCCTCTAGCGGCATGCTAACCTGGTATGCGAAGGGCCCAACATTCGAAGTCGTCACCTGGCAAGGATATGACATTAACGGATACACATTCTACACGAGAGATCAAGATAAGAAAAGCACATTTCAAAATAGTGAGGTCTGCATAGAGGCTTCTGACATGAGCGGGAAACAGAGCTGGTACTATGGGTTCATCGAGGATATTTGGGAGTTAGACTATGTGTACTTCAAATTTCCATTATTCTGGTGCCGTTGGGTCAATCTGCAATTTACGAAGGTCGAGAAGTACGGCTTCACAACAGTAGACTTTGAACGTGTTGGATTCAAAGATGACCCATTCATTCTAGCCAATCAAGCTCACCAGGTGTTTGATGTGACCGACCCGGCGAAAGAGCATCTAGGCCCCTAAATGGTTTTGATGGTTAATGGCAATCCAAACTGGAATCTAATGTTTACAATGAGTGTAAGCAGGATGAGTAGGTTTCATGAAGAGGATTCATCCAGAAAAGGATGACCACCCAAAAGTACAAAGGTGGTTTCCAGGACAAGGAGATAGCTGCGCTAGGCAGCTGTGCCACAGCTGTGAAGAAGCCGGTGTTGTGCAAGGAGTTGCAAGCAAGGTGATGGTGGCTTGATGCATCAAGGGCCGTGACTACAATTGGTGGAAGCTGAAGTCTAGGTTTGCTAGTTTTCTTGAGTCCTTAGGAAACACATGTACTATCAAAAGGGATGAAGTAGCAATGATTTTTGAAGATTCTTTTGCTTAATGCTCAGAGTATTGGACAGTGACACTGATGCTTTGAGGTCAGTGGCCCTTTAACAACAGTTTTGCACAAGTGTGAAACTGGGTTGTGCAAGCACACTGCTATGCTAGCTTCCTAAAATCCTAGAGCCAAAGTTACCTGTGTGGCACAGCTGTGTCGCAGGTGAACACCACTCTATGACTCAGATACATCTCTGTGCCAGGAGAGAGCTTGTAAATGCTAAGGGAACTGCACTGCAATAGTCTGTCTGCCGAGTCAGAAGACTGTTGGAGGTTCTCTCCTGAGTAGGCATCAGAGTTAGTGTGTGCGCTGAGGTCATGTAATGTGCCAAGACCGGACTGAGTAGTGAGGCTACTTCAGTTAGGGTTTCACCTGTGTCAGCCTCAGGTGACACAGGTGTCGGTCTGCCTGAGCCGGTTACCGTTGTGCGTTGTGATTAGCTGTGTCACTTACCAGTGACCCACTTAATCCTACGTGACATGAGTGTAACGGTCAGGTGCCTGTGAACTCTATATATTGGGGACCAGGGAAGGTTTTAGACCTCAACCTTTGCCAAACTTCTGCAATCCTTTTCGACCGTTGCAAGCCTCTTTTCTCCTGAACAGAAGCAAAACTTCATAAGTCTTAGTTCAAGAGAGTTAAAGCTTTGAGCAGAGAGTACTGGTTCCTCCAAGCACTACCCCATATAACCCCTACACTGACGGGCGCAAAACAGCCTCCACTGACGGGTTTAGCGTCCGTCAGTGAGCTCCTGTCAGTGGAAATAGAAAACCCACTGACGGATGCGGCGCCCGTCAGTGGAGATATACCCAGGATCTAAAAAAAGGGCACCAGGCTCAGCCTGAGCCCGAGCCCCCTGAGCCCACACCCGCCGCCGCTGTGACCTGCCGCCATGGGTGTCGCTTCGGACGCCAGATCCGCCTCCATCCGCACGTCGCCGAAGCCCACCACCTCCGCCACTACACGATGGACACGGCGGCTCGACGACAACTCCAGCCCGGCGGGGTGCTCCACCTGCACACATCAAAACCACCTCGCACTCAGGCATCCTCGGACTCGGGCGCACGAAGGGGCATGGATCAGCGACGGGGCCATCCTCGGACTCGGGCGCGGCGGAGCGTTGGCGGCAGGCTGCTGCGTGGCGAGCTCAGAGACGCGATGCTGGTAGTCGGGGCGGGGCTCGGGCTTCGAGGGGGGCGACGCCACCGAACGAGGGGGACGGCTGCTGTTGCTACTGCTGGTTGTTGTCGCCATCGCCGTCCGGCGCGGGGAGGAGGAGCATGAGGGACCTCGGGCGGCAGTGAGCCCCCGTGCAGCGGGACGGGTCCCAGTCGGCGAGCGCGGGGGAAGGCGCGGAGGCGGGGACGAGGGCGGCCTTGAGCTTGGCGAGCGCATAGAGGTCACGTTGGGGGGACGCGGAGGAGGAGGAGCGGCGGTTGCTAGGGCGTTCACGAGAAAGGGAGGAGGAGCGGCGGCCTCTTCGGGAGAAAGGAAGGAGTGCGTGTGGCGGTGTGGGGCGATTGGGGCGGCGGCTTAAGAGAGAGGAGGCCAGGGGGTCACCAGGAAAAGGGAGAACTATCACTGACGGGCACAAAATGGCGCCCGTCAGTGAAGTAAACCCTAAACCCTAGAAGAAAAGGCAGAAAAAGAAAAGAACTATCACTGACGGGCACAAAATGGCAGATCTTCACTGACGGGCACAAGAGGTTCGCCCGTCAGTGAAGGTTATCCGTCAGTGGAGATGCCAAGTTGGGCCTCTCGTCCCACTTTTACTGACGGGCAGATATTGTGCCCGTCAGTAGAAGTTGGATGCCTCACCTTGCACATCACTACTACTGACGGGCACGAGCTCGCCCGTCAGTGTTGCTTCTAATTAGCCATGGGTCTCCTCGTGCCCGTCAGTGATGATCATGTAGCAGAAGTGTTTTCTGAGGTAGTGAAGAATTGTTGTTGCTGATTCTATTACTCTTGGAGTGTCTACTCCTAGATAGGTGTAGGAGTTGCTGGTGACCTCCCAAGCTTGTGTGGGTTAGACCAGTAGTTTGTGAATGTGATCTAAAGTCTACCTGCTGCAAGGCGAAAAGACTTCCACAAACTAAAGGAAGAGATCTGAAAACTCAGGTACTCAGAGAACAAGCACGATTTAGTGCTGGCCATCTCTTTCGAGTAGCCTCTCCAACGGAGACGTACCTCTCTGAAAAGAGTAAGAACTTCGGTGAAAAATCCCTTGTCTCTCTGAGTATTTTTCATTCTGTACTTACTTGCTCATCTGATTTGCATGCTTGTGTGACTCACTGATATATATAACCTAGCTGTGATCCTTAGTCTTTGCCTGTGTTAATCTAGCTGTGTCACAATTGCCTTATTGCTTATCTCACATCTGTGCTAGTTACCTATTACACAACTATCTGTTATATATCTACTTAGGGCTTTTAAATTACCTGTGTTAGCCACCTGTGTGACAGCTGTGCGTTAATTTACATATCAAATACTGCCTGAGAAGTTGACCTGTCACACAGCTAGCTAAACCCTTCTACCTGTTAAGCCTTAAAGTTGATAAATTGAAGTAATTGTTTAAAATTGATTACCTCCTATTCACCCCCCTCTAGTCGGCACCTACGATCCTTTCATCCGGTGAAGAAGAATCTTTATATTGCCCTACAGGGTAAAAGGAAGATTGCCAGAGTTCAGGGTGTGGTGGATGAGGATGAATACAAGATCTTTGAAGATGCACCTCCGATGCAACATAGCATAAGAGACGCGATTACCGATGAACCTCACGAAGCATGGTACGCACGGGAAGATCATCAAGAAGGACTATAGTTCGAAGAGGAAATGCCTCGCAAAAAGAAAAGGACGAGGAAGTGGAGGCAATGAAATAATTTGAGATGTCCAAGTCAAATTTGTTGTCAATTTGAGAAATGATTATTTTATTGGTTCAAACATGTAAGAAATGTTTAATTACGTGCAAATGGTGATATATTATCGATGCCTACGTGCTGATCATGGTCATATATCCTGCATGCTTGAGTACATATGACAGTTTTATGAAATCGTGATGAGGTATTTTGTATCGTGCAAGTTATTTTTGTTATTTGAAAGTTATCAATTTGAGATGGTCATGTGTGGATGATAATATCCCCATGTATGTGCTTGTGCTTGATGGTATTAATATCTTGGAGATGGTCATGGTGTAATGTCAGAACTGAATTGCCTGTCTTCTAATTGTCTGCTAAAGTTCAGAGATCTGAAATGAACTAATGTGTGCAGATGGTTATCGGAGACGTTGGAAAGAACTAACAGCCTCCTTTGTAGATTATCTGAGGCGGTTGGGACGAACTAACAGCCTCCTTGTTTTCCTAATCGGAGGCGGTTAGATCGGGTTAACCGCCTCGGATATCTTCATAATTGGAGACGATTAGATCAACAAAACCGCCTCTTTTATCCTTATCCGAGGCGGTTAGATCGATTTAACCGCCTCCGATATCTCCCATATATCAACTCAAACTGCCAAGCCCTAGCGCCACCACCCCCGACCAGCGCCGCCTCCTCCCCCCAGCGCCCTCTTTGACCGGCGTCGAGTCCCCGACCGGCGGCGGCCTTCTTCCCCGAGCGGCGGCCTCCTCCCCCGAGCGGCGGCCTCCTTCCCCAAGTGGCGATCTCCTCCCCGAGCGGCGCCACATTGCCAGGTAACTTGAACTAATGTGTGCCCATGTGATATCACTGAACAGAGGAGGCCTCTTCTTTGTGATTGTTCATATTTCAATTGAGTCGAAGGATGATGTACATTGCTAGGTTAATGGATGATTAGGGTTTAGATGATGCTTATGATGAACAGAGAATGTTGCCTAATATCTAACAAGTACGGCTTCTACATGTTTGTTTGATCATGTTATATCTATGCTATAGAAGATGAGGTTTTGTTCTACGGTAGGCATATTTGTTTGCATATGCTAAATTACAAATCATATTTTAATTCTTGTAATAATATTTGCTGTTACGGATTATAGATGTAAACATGTTGCTGAGATTAGTTCTTGTCTAAAGTAGGCCATATTCTTTTGATATAGGTCGCATGTGAAAGTATAGTGGTATTGATAGATATGAATGTGCTGGTGTCATTGGATTCAGGTTGTGTTCTAGATAATCATGACTTGTGACTATGCTATACATCGGTTAATGAAATGCTTGCAGCTCATAAAGAAACGAGAGTAGTGAAGTTCACTATACATTCTATAATACTCCGTTCATGTGCACATAATTGATAATATTTTAACTATTTATCATGTTTCCTTTTTCATATGTTGCATGCTTAAGATTAGTGTTAAAAGATGGAGAATACTGATTTGACATGTTGTTTAAAGATGATTAGGCTTATGTTCGCATATTGTTTAGAGATGACTAGGCTTATGTTCACAAATTGTATACGATGAATTGTTTATGCTGATGCTAGTAGAATGGAGATGAACTCCCCGCCGCCCTCCCCTACGATATCACCGTCGGGGTCGCCAAGGCCGTCGACATCGTCAGGAAAGGGTTCTCGCAAACCAAGGAAGCCATCGGGGAGGCCAAAGGGTAGATGGGTAGTTGAGAGATTGGATCCGGTGACTGGAGTTCCTGAGCCAGAAGAAACCCGGAAGACGTGGCGGACGTTATGCAGGGTGGTCGCCGGTTCTAGGGTTAGGATCACCCTTGCCGATTGAGGTGAGCTGAGTGGAGGCCTCTGTTTGACGAAGTAAAGGGCTCATTCATGTACCCGGAAGAGGTCGAAGCCGATTTCTTCCGAGCTACTATATTGACGGCTGGGAAGTGTTGGAGGAATTTCAAGCACAGACTGGTGAGAGACTATTTCAAGCAAGAGAAGTCGCCTTGCCAGGCATACCCGGATGTCTCCGAAGAAGATTGGGTGGAATTCTGCACCTTGAAGTCATCCGAAGAGTTCCAGACAGATAGCCATAAGGGGCAAGAGCTAGCTAGGAGGAACAAGCACCCGCATTATCTCGGCACCTTAGGGTACGTCGATGCTAAGACGAAATGGGCAAAGGAGGACGAGAAAGCGGAGAAGTACGGACAACAGCCGGTGTTCTCAGATTTCAGCGATAGCCGCATCCGGGACTGGTGCAGGGCAAGAACGAAGGTGGATCCTCGTGGTCAACACGTATGGCGAAACCCAGAAGACCATGAGGTCTATCAGAGAATGGTGGAGCTGAATGAGCAAGCATCTCAAGGCTCGTTTGTGCCAAGTCGGGAGAAAGACATACTCTTCGAGACCATCGGCACCAGGGAGCCCTATGGACACACTAGGGTTTCAAAAATCTAGCAACATGGGGCAAAGCTTTCACCGGAGATACGCAGGAGACACGTTGGCAGAGGAAGAAAGCAAGAGCCGAGCAGATGAAAGCGGAGATATAGTCGTCCCTTGATGCGCAATTTGAGGAAAGAATGAGAGCCATAGAGGAGAGGCTTTCAGCACAGTACT
The DNA here is from genome assembly GCA_019208055.1 of Stipa capillata. NCBI lineage: Eukaryota > Viridiplantae > Streptophyta > Magnoliopsida > Poales > Poaceae > Stipa > Stipa capillata. Next base: position 328,353 of record JAGXJF010001649.1, read on the forward strand.
TGTAAGACAGGGTGCCAGTCGCAAGCCCGGGTACCCGCCGCAGTAGCTGCGCCTCGGGTGCGGACGATTGTTCTCCCATCGACCAAATTTGGAGTCCGACGTGGTGCAAGATGCAGATACAGTTCGTTACAAACTTCGCAATGGACGCCGCATACGGTCAGGTGTGGCCATCTACTCCTGGAACGGTGTTACACGGTGTCCCGTTAACGCAAAGTTTCACGTGAGTGCAAGTTGAGTCAATCAACCCAACCTTTGCTAACTGTCCCTTGTCGAACGCACGAGAATCTGATGAGATGCAGTTGCTAAGCGACACGATCGGGTCGTTCGTCCAGTGGCCAAAGAAGGACATAGTCCTCAAATCAGCACCGAACGCACCGTTCGATCCTCCATGTTCGCCGGATCTTGGGATGATGAGGTTTTCACCGGTGGTTGCTCGATCTCCACCGGAGGTTTCGAAGCAGCTCACCCTTCCTCAACCAATGCCAACAGTACTACATGTGGAGGTTTCTCATCGTTCGCTACCCCCTCAACTCCCGGCAGTACCACAAGTGAAGAGCTCACGGCCAAGTCGTGTTCGAACGAAGAGTCAAGGGGCCACATCTAAGCTGAAAGTATACAGAGCCAAGAAGTCTGCTTTGAAACTGGCGGTTGATGTTGAATATCCTATGACGGAGCTAGCTCGCTAACACGTGCTGGGACAACCCATGGTGGACGCTAACGTGAATCTGGGCATAGTCTGCCGGACGCTTCATGATCATTACCTCGAGATGTCAAACAGGCCGTTCCTAGATACAGCAGTCGGCATCGTAGTCTGCTTCAAGGAGGAGCATTTCAAGCACCATCAAGGAAATATGTTTCCCGTGGATTTCTCTGACATCTTCAACATGTTCAACTTCCGTGAGCTGGACGCCGAGCTCATGAGATGCTTCACGCTGTAAGTCCTTACAACACAACACCGTTTTGTTTTATCACCGCTAAGTGCCTATTCTTCTCCTATACTCAGATATATGGTTGATCTGAGTGACAGAAGAAAGATCCACAACTCTGTGGGGTTTGGCAACCCACATTTGATCTCGGCCCAAAGCATCGCAGCAAATAGGAACCTGGAGCGGGATTATGTCGTGCATTTATTCCATGAGTACTTCGCACGAGATCACATCCAGGTTGCCTATAACATCGGGTAAGCCACATCCTTTGCAAATTCTCATCATTCGACGACTAAATATGTAATAACTTCGCATCGTATAATCAGGGGCCATTGGATCCTCCTCGTGATCATGCCGAAAGCGAATAAGGTATATTACCTTAATTCCATGAGGCGTAGCGTTGACGAGCGCAAGCAAGCGTACTTGGACATCATGCGTCTACTCGACGAGTGAGTACCAAAACTTTCGACTTCGTCCATGCCTATTCTTTCTTTTTCCCAAAGAAAAAGACAATTCGATGCTAATTGTTTTGAATCACCTAGAGCGTTTGACATGTACGTCAAACAAGGAGGGAGGGACAAGGAAGGAGTGCCCGTCGAGTTACACCATGACTCCAAGTTTAAGGTATTCTCTAATGTCCTTGACTCCTCGAACTAATACCATCATACTTTTGCCCTCTATACCTAATCGATATCCCTTTTGTAGTGCCGGCAACAACCCGAAGGTCTGACCTTTATGGTATTATATGTGTTTTCACATGCTAGCCCTTTGCAGCAACCCAAAGTATCGTGATCTAGCGGTACGAAACCATCGCCACTACTAATGTCTAGTGTTTAATCATGCTATTCGCCCTGAGTGTAAGCTTCATGTTTTCAGGAAGGAGCGAAAACCATGGCAATCAAACAGTTGGAAGATATGGACATCGCCCAGATTCGGTCGCACGTCGCTAGCTTCCTAAACAACGAAGTCATTAGTGCCAAAGGACGCTTCAATTTCTCGGTGGCAAGCTAGGAACTTAGGATTGCGATTAGTTAGATCATTACTTAGGTTTCTAGTTAGGTCATTAGTTTGAAAGCATCAAACTTTATAGTTATCTATCCAACTTGTGGTTTGAAATGATAAGTGCACTTGATGTTTTTAAATGTCTTGTTCATTTTTCCTCTCAGTGCTAACGTATAAGTGGGTGTGACATAACTATAACTTTTTCTTGTGAATGTCACTGTTTTACAAATGAGACTTCTTTATCAACAGATATCGTGTATGGAGGCTGTGACGAGTGGTTCTATTCATGTGAAGAACTTAAGAGAGGTTTACTTTTTTGAATTTGATCAATATCTTCACTGTGAATTAAGTATATGTCACAAGTGAACAAGTTTTGTAATATTATTTATATGCGTATGTATGTAAATGTTTGAAGTTTATGTCTTGTGAGCGATGCGAGAATGAATGATTGAATAATGTGCTATATAAATCTGTTGTATACGTGCTGTGTTTTGGATATTTCATATGAACTGTTTGCTTTTTCAGGGAGGCTAGTAAATCAGGCAAAATAATGCCTGTTTAAAAACATATCCGAGGCGGTTACAACTTAACAACTGCCTCGGATATCTCACTTCTGCACGCGGTTACAATTACGCAACCGCCTCGGATAAGCTCTTATCCGAGGCGGTTGAAATGCGTAAACCGTCTTGGATAAACCCTTATCGGGGGCGGTTAAGTTATCTTGACCGCCTCGGATAACGTCTCCGATGCATTGCCCCCATATCCGCAACCACTCTGTGGAGGCGGCTGCTATAACCGCTTCGGATGTGCTATTTGAACCGCCTCGGATATCGATTTCTGTACTAGTGACGTATCATGATCTAGTCCGTGTGCGCTCTAAAATAATCTTAAGGAAGTGAAATTAAGCGGGGCAAATCCATAATAGATTGGGGTCTGCATTTCCTAGCTAGGGTGCAAAGTGATCGTTTTCAATAGCCACGACTGTACACGTGTCATTCCATGAGTTTCAACTTATTTCGTGCCCTTCCATGAGTTCTTCCCAGCAGCAGCTTCAGACAAAAATGGACGCATGGAACTTATGCTCAATTCCGACATGTATCATTCCATTTCTTGTTCCGACCAACTTTCAGCTTCTCCTTTTATTTATCTTGCTAATCATTTTTTATTCAGTTGCTAGCTAGTCATATCCGAGGATATGTTGCTAGTTCTCTTCACTCCTCACACGCGCTAAGTAGCAGCTAGGGCCTTGTATATATGATATGAACGCCTACCCCACCTCCCTCAATACATTGTAGCTTCAAGGTGGCATTTCGTCGGGGAGGAGCTCAGACAGGGAGGAGCTCAGGCACGGAAGAAGCGGTGCGGGACGGGCGCCGGCGGCGGTGGCTAAGGAGCGGCGCCGGAGAGGGTGCAGTCGGGTGAGGACTGAGGAGAAAACGGTTCAGTGGCAGAAGCGTGTAATTACTAGTCAACTTCGGGGCCAAACGCGGAATCTATCCTGCAATTCGTTTCAATGGATACACCAGTATAGAACTTTTACCAGCTTATAAGCACGTAAAGTCACCACAAAAGTTGAACCGAACACCTCCTTTCTCCATTCATGTAGTCCACCACTAAGTTTGCATCGCTTTCTTTCTTCCTCTTCTATTCCTCGATCTGTTTTTTGACAGATGCGCAGTAATTAACTGTACGTACCGACCTACTCAAGCATGACGAGTTCACAGGAGTCTGTCCAAAGAGACTGCACAACTGACTGCATGAGCATGACCCAACGAGCAGAGGTGTAGTGATCCAACAAGAAAAACAATCATCAATGGACTCACCTGATTGAGCATGATTGCCATGTCCATAGGATTTCTCTTTCTATCTTTCTTGTCGCGGCAGCATGCGTCGAGAGAGGATGCATGGCAGTTGAGGGGAGCGAGGACGACGGCGGGCAGGAGGAGGAAGGAGGACGTCGCCGCGGTTGGTGGGGGAGATTGGAATTGGTTTGGTGGGCCATGCCTGTCAGTGTTGGTTACCTAAACCCACCACGCCCCTGCGCACCCGCAAAGGTCAAACCCCATACCCAACCCACACGCACTAGGCGCAATGGCGGCGGCGGCGGCGACCTCTCCGGCCACCGTGCCCTCCTTCCCCTCCACCCGCAAGACAACCCTCCCTACGCTCGTCTCCCTCCGCGTCACTAGGAAATCCCAAGTCGCTGCCGCCGCCTCGCTTGACCCCTTCCCGGCCTTCAATTCCGTCACGGCCTTCGCGCCCGCCACTGTCGCCAACCTCGGCCCGGGCTTCGACTTCCTCGGCTGCGCCGTCGCCGACGCCTCCCTCTCCCTCGGCGACACCGTCACCGCCACCCTCGACCCCTCCCTGCCCCCGGGCACCGTCGCCATCGCCTCCGTCACCTCCCCCTCCCGCCCCCACCTCGCCCGCCGCCTCTCCCGCGACCCCCTCCGCAACTGCGCTGGCGTCGCCGCCATCGCCGCCCTCCACGCCCTCGGCGTCCGCTCCCACGCCGTCTCCATCGACCTCGTCAAGGGCCTCCCCCTCGGCTCCGGCCTAGGCTCCTCCGCCGCCTCCGCCGCCGCCGCCGCCAAGGCTGTCGACGCCCTCTTCGGTTCCCGCCTCCACCGCGACGACCTCGTCCTCGCGGGCCTCGAGTCCGAGAAGGCCGTGAGCGGCTTCCACGCCGATAACATCGCCCCCGCCATCCTCGGCGGCTTCGTCCTCGTCCGCAGCTACGACCCCTTCCACCTCATCCCGCTCCCCTGCCCGCCCGCCCTCCGCCTCCACTTCGTCCTCGTCACGCCCGACTTCGAGGCGCCCACCAGCAAGATGCGCGCCGCGCTGCCCAAGCAGGTCGCCATCCACCAGCACGTCCGCAACTCCAGCCAAGCCGCCGCGCTCGTGGCTGCCGTGCTGCAAGGTGACGCCGGAGTCATCGGCTCGGCAATGTCGTCGGACGGCATCGTGGAGCCAACCAGGGCGCCGCTAATACCTGGCATGGCTGCGGTGAAGGCCGCGGCTCTCGAAGCTGGAGCACTGGGATGCACCATCAGTGGAGCTGGGCCAACCGCTGTTGCTGTCATTGAGGGTGAGGAGAAGGGGGATGAGGTTGCCCGGAGGATGGTGGACGCATTCTTTTCGGTAGGGAAGCTGAAAGCAACAGCCACCATCGCCCAGCTCGATAGAGCCGGTGCCAGGGTTATCTCCACATCTAGTTTGGAGTAAAAAGGTACCTTATCTTCTTTGTATGTGTATTTCATTGATTGAACATGTTTGTGGTGATTCAATGCAGTAGATGTTTGCTAATTAAGATAGCTTCATGCCAAACTAGTCTACTAGGTTCCACTAGTTTGTTGAAATTCTGAATAAGAAAAAGTAACATCTGGAGATCGATTTAATGTGAACTGGTAATCATATAGTCCCTGAGTGAGTGGCATAACTTCTTGGACAGCAGCTTCAGAGCAACATGGTGATGTAACTTGTGCTTAGTTGCAATATGTATCACCCTGTGATTGAAAGATTGCGCCACAAAATTTGTTTTTCCATGGATTCTTCAAACTTTTATGAATCTAAATGTGTGGAATTTTTAGCTTCTCCTTTTATTTATCTTAGTAACCATTTAGATACATCTGTTAGTGATATCTGAGGTTATGTTGCAAGTTATGGCCAGTTCAGGCAAGCGCTAATTTAGGGGGCTTGTATGATATGAACCAGCGCAAATTTTCTTTAAACTGCTGGGGATATAAATCGAAGGCTCATGATTGACATTAATGAATCAGATTACCTTAAGACTTTGGTTTCTGTATTCTTTATTTTGTACTATACAATCTTTTTATAGCTCATGTATCAACTGTATTATCGAGCTAGATTTCAATTTTTCAAAAGGTTCTAGCGTTAACTTGTTTACTGCTGTGTAGAGAACTCAGTCTTACTTTGTTCTCGTCTATCAGATGCTTATTTGGATCTGCCACAGAATCTATTAGCTGCAATAGGTTAAACTTTTCGTACCACATTCACATGGGTGCAACAACTGTACTTACACTGGGATAACTGAGCATTCACTTGGGTACAATAGCTGTACTGACACTAGGGTCACTCTAGTGATTGGAGGTGTCATTGAACAGCTATTGCTAACTGATTGCCACACACGCTCGCTGTTGGCGATACCTACCTGTTCTGATGTTTCGTGAAACTTTTCCCTCGCTGTGAATTTCTTTGCTTATAATGAAACCAGAATAGGAAGATACAAAAGGGTATGTTTTGGCCTTTGGAGTTTTATTTTAGGATATTGCATTTTGATTTATTTTGTGGACAGTTGTCTATTCATCTTATCTGTTAGCCATCATTATATGATTATGCTAGCTCCCTCGTGGAAATTCATAGATCTCACTGCCTTTGGCAAGTAATGATTATAGTATGACATCGTGCCTCAGTTTATTTTTTTGTCTCTCTTGGACATTTCTGGCGCATGTGAAAGATCTAAATCATGTCTGCACCTCTTTTTTTCCTCCGCAGATTTTGGTGCTATTGTATCCATTTGTGTATTTTCCAAGCCTGACGGAGTATGCTAGCACCCCCCCCCCTCCTGGGTTGTGTGTTCTGAGGTAGCAAACTGCTGGGCTTGTGCCCCCCATTGATGGCAATAAGTTACTGCAGTGGAGTTGAAGAGAGCACCATTGGGCATGGCCCTTGGCAGAATAATCTGTGCCCAATCTCATCTTGTTGTAATTTGGGTTAATTTTTCACACCCCATGAATAAAATGCAGTTGATTTGAGGTACATCCTGACCAGCATTTTGTCCTCTCTTTTTATTTTTTATTGAGCAAAGTATTTGAAGGTGAGATGAGTGAAGGGATTCTAGTGGGTGAAGAATTAAGCTCTGGCAGATTGGCAGCTCACTCAATCAATACCACTATAGCAACCAAAACTGATGAAGCACTAGCAAGTCTATGTGCATCCAAAACCAATCTGCTGCTTCTTTTCTCTCAAAAAGGAAAAGGAAAAAACTATAGTAGCTAGGATACATTGATGCAAGCACATGTTGGCAGCAAGGCAAATAAGTTGGAATGTCTAGGCGAGGATGGACATGAAGATGGTGGACCAGACGGTGAGCGCGAGGGCGGCGACGAGGTAGGTCCAGAGGAAGACGACGGAGCACTCCTCCTGGGCGACGTCGTAGAGCTGTGCCATGGTGCCGATGCTCATCGCCGGCGGCAGCGCGAACTGGAGCATGAGCACGTACTGGTACAGCGGGTCCGGCGGCAGGAACCCGACCTCGCGCGCCGACTTGACCACCACCACCCCGACCACCGGCAGGATCACGTACCGCACGCACACGATCGCCGCAACCACCCACGGCGACACCGTCGTCTTGCCAACACCTGACGAAACATTTTTTATTCAGACGCCATGCATTTTTGTATCGTCATCTGGTTAATTTGGGTACCAACCTTTTGTGAGGTTTCCTCCTAGAATGAGAGTAACACAGGGGATGGTGCCATCCCTGTATGAAACAAGAGTTTTTTTTATCATAGACACTAGCTACCTGTATGTAATGTTTCAGCTATAAACTAGACCGAAAGACGGGAGATGCATTGCGTACCCTAGTAGTTTGAGGGAGTCCTGCACGACTCGCAGTGGAGCGTCGCTGCCGACGAACATCGATCTCAGCCACGGCACTGCACCAACACTGAAGCCTAGAACCTGGCAACCCAACAACTAAGTCATTTCAGCTAGCTGCTCTGCTCCATAATCAGATTTTCTTCTTCTGCTGCTGCTGCTGCTGCTGCTGACGACGACGACGATCCTAGCTACGTACGCATGCATCTTTTTTGTATCTTACCGCACCGAGTGTAGGCGGCGCGGTGAGCTCCTGGACGATCTGGTGCGTGCCCTGTTTCAGCTTCTCCCACATGTTGTTGCTCACCTTACCACTCGGATGATGATAGCTAGACAGCAACGGAAGAAGTAACTGCCAAAATTCAAGCAAGTTGAGAGCCTGACCCTGCAAAGGCATGCCTCTGTGGATCGCTAAGCTCAACTTACAGTTTGGTGTTGGTGGACGGTGTTTTGTGATGGCTGCGACACTACAAGTGCCTCCTCCTCGTCATCGTTCCAGGGCTCTTGGTCTTCTTCTTCTTCCTCTGATGACCTGAGAGACCCCTTTGGGTCATCCTCACCCTCCTGTTTCATCATCCTGCAGTATATCTCGCTCGACCTCTTCATCACGCTGTACGTGTGCGTCCAGATGTACAATCCTCCCAGCTGCGTACATAATTAATCAGTAGGATCGATCATGAATGTCTAATTACTTGCTGATCGAGTTGCATGCGACGTCCAAGTTGATGATGGAGAAGTAATTAACAAAATGAGATGGATGAAGCTGTTAATTACCGCCATGGAGAAGGAGGCGTAGGATAGGCCTCGGTCGGTGCAGATGCCCGCCTTGTCGTCACCGAACGGGTTGCCGTCCTCCTGGCACACCGCCGGAATGACGATGAGGAGCAGGTTGCCCAAGTTGGCGGCGGAGCAGGACGCGATTACCAGTCCCCGGAGGTGCTGGGGCGGCCTCAGGACGAGCACCGCCACCCACCCGAGGACACCGCCGGTCAGGAAGATGATCCCGATGTTCACCGGCATGAACCACCTTCAGTTCAATTAATTCTCTCAGATTAAAGATGAGACTGTCAGTTGCATGGAATGGATGGGAATGAATGAATGCAGACTGACCAGGAGATGGCGTCTTGGAGCGTGACGGTGGTGGCGAGGCTGGCGAGCATGAGCGCGGGCGTGAAGACGGCGTAGACGACGCGGTTGATGTCGGTGCGCGCGGTGGGCGTGAGGAGGTTGCAGCGGGCGGTGGCGAGGTAGGCGCCCAGGAGAGCGATGAGCAGCACCTCCACCACGGGCATCGATGCCACCATCAGCAACGACAAGAACCCCATTGATGATCACAGAGAACACACTCACTCACCAAGTGGAATGACCGAGTGATTAATTCTGCTCTAAGCTACGGTGGAATTTAACTGATCGAACTAAGATGATCTAGCTAGGTGGCATGCATAGATCATCATATATAGGGGCATGCATGTGTGATGCATGTTTTTTACTGCAGATCCATCGCAGGGCTTGTGGTTGGTGCGATGTCGCTGTAAGTTGGATCAACCAACTGCATGCGCTGCAATCATCGTACCCTTTTTGCTCTTTGGTTCCTTGACATTGTTATCACTTGCTCGGGCTTGCATCATCTATGACGCTAGTCATTGTACGATTGATTTGTCTAGCTAGTTAATCATCATCTTTAATCACCGTAAGTACTTCATTCTCTAAAGAGCACGATCGTACTCCTTCAATTCCTGTGTGCTAACTTCATTAATTATCAGAAATTTCTTCAAAACAAAAAAACTCGCACAATGAAAACTTGTTACAGATTTGCGCAGCAATTCGATCCCACGGACGCCATCTTGTTATACATGTTTTTGATCTCGAGTCGTCTGGTTATATATTTATGCAAATTAGATAGTAATTCGCAGAGAGGCAGTTTCCAGAGGATTCCTTGAGTCCTAGCACAGTACAGTAGCTACTCCATGTGCATGGGTCCCAATCGATCGTCCAACGACCTCACATTGATTTGATCGAAATTAAGAAAGGGGCCTACTGAGATCGCCATCGGGTGGTGATCGAGGTGACGTCATTCACTGTCCATCGATCGACATGAATTACTTGCATGCATATATGTTGTACGTTGATCATTGATATTGACAATCGATCACGAGTATGTAGCTAGCTCGTACGACAACCAAGGCCAAGGAGCACCCTTAATCTGTTCAACTGTATACGTACCTCGCATGCACAGTGTCAGTATACGTAAGCATTCACTTGGCCCATCGCGACGTGATTAATCGATCGATGTTCCACAATTAACTACTTAACGCTGTCTCGATCGAATTAATTTGATAAATCTAGCTAGCTAGCATCGGTCAGAGATGTCTTAATTCAACTCAACTAACGGTATATTACATATCGCAGCTGGCATGGTCGCTCGTGCATCACGAATCCGTGCCCAAAATGAGTTGACTAGTTTCCCAGTAAATTTTGCAATCAGGCAGGGAAAAATACAAGCAATGAACCTGTAGAAAGAAGAAAAAAAAGCAATGAATTAAAAATAATCACGCACTCAATTTGGATAAAAAGAACGGTAATCATATACCTCAAACATCTGAGTGCAAGAAAATAATGAGACAACCCTACACCTCAAATGCAAGCAAAAGGTCTGATCAGTTCTGAACGAATAAATGTATAATTGCATCGTACTCATGACTCATGCTCATGGATCTATTAAGACTGCCAATAATTGCACGGTCGAACGTGCAGATCAATCGATCGCTGTCCAGCTTGTTGGTTGTTGCGAAAATTTCCTGATCGCTTTATTCCACTAGTCACAATATCGTGGTCATGCAGCGTAGGATCTATCGAGGTAGAACATGACATCGATATTTGTTGACGAGATTCAACTGAAGTCTACATGTCCGGAGCCGACGGGAATTTCTCCCCTCATATATTAGACATATATGTACATCACTATCCTCTACGGACGATCCACTGGGTATCCACAATGATTTCGAGATTTCCGCTGGTTTTCCTGTTCGAGTTGGTTAGACCGCTCTTCAGACCAACCTTTAGATCGACCGCCGGTTAGACCACCCGTCTGACCGCCCTTCGGACCAACCCTCCGCCGAAACTCAGATTTTGGCTTGGTTACAATGTGTGGTGTCCCTCTCTTTATATAAGAGGTCTAGGAATGGGGAAGAAGATGGGACGCTGGGGTGGGTCACGGGACCGAATAAAGCCCTGTCGTCCGACCATGGGACGACAGAGAGGCTTGTCGTTCCACTGTCGGATGACAGGCTCCTTGTCGCTTGGCGGTTGGATGACAGGCGTCACGTCGCGCGAATTAAGCGCGGAGTCCGTGGACCGTGGGATGACAGGGACCTGTCGTTCCACGGTGGGACGATAAGTCCCCTGTCGGTCCACCGGGGGACGACAGGGGTTATTTCTGAAATTTATGAAATCAGAGATATAGATCTCGAATTTTCAGTTTAAAAATAATATTTTTTAAAAAAGTTCCCAAATGTTCCCCAAAACACATTGGGGAAGTCAAAGATTGACATTTGGGTGTGGTTTGGTTGCTCCCACAGCATAAGGATCAAGAAAAATAGTGTGAATTGACAATGTGTTCTAAGATTCTGAAATGACTCTAGACACTGTACACGGACACATCATGTGAGTATAACGAATTGCATTATGTTGCTTCAGTATGGAATACGCATTTGGCGGAAAAATGCCATGCATATTTGGCTATCTGACTCCGGTCAATGCCAAAATTGGCTGGGCTCGTGACGCAAGGACAAAAATATCACATCACCGCCACGCGTGGCACCTGTCGGTTTTGGGCGAGCGCGACGCACGCGCGAAGCGTCGCGCCGGGCGAGGTCGACAGGGCGACCTTTCGCTCCGCCCGGGAAAATTTTGAAAAAAATCTGAAACTTATATGTAACTTTCTCCCATTTTTAAAATTACATATAAGTTCCAAAAAAACTGAAAAAATTCATACCGGTTTATGATGGAATGAAGTATACACAGGCAAATTTTCATAAAATAATATGCCTATTTGTGACTTGTGTAAAAAACAAACAAAACGTGCTACAGTATTTGCTACAGTGCTCCTATCGTGCTACAGTACCACGACAGGTTGCTACAGTGCTCCTGTCGCGCTATAGTACCGCGATGGTTGCTGCAGTGCTCCTGTTGCGCTACAGCACCGTGACAGGTTGCTACAGTACATATCGCGCTACAGTATGTACGGTTTGTTTTTTTTACACAGGTCACAAATAGGCATATTATTTTACGAAAATTTACCTGTGTATACTTCATTCCATCATAAACCGGTATGAATTTTTTTCAGATCTTTTTGGAACTTATATGTAATTTAAAAAAATCAGAGAAAGTCACATATATATTTTAGATTTTTTTGAAATTTTCCCGGGCAGCACGCGCCCTGTCGCCCTCACCCGGCGCGACGCTTCGCTCTCGCATTGGCCCGGCGCGACGCTTCGCTCTTGTGTTGGCCCTCAGCGACTGGTGTGCGTCGCGCTCGCCCAAACCGACAGGCACCACGCGTTCGTCGCGATGATATTTTTATCAATGCGTCACGAGTCCAGCCAATTTTGGCATTGACCGAAGTCAGATAGCCAAATGTGGCATTTTGCCTGTCGCATGCATTGTACAAGGAAATGCAATTGCATGCAGCGCCGCACGCATAAAAGTCACGCCTCCTGCATGACAAAACTATTAGCTGACATTGCAAATTTGTAATGCAAAAAATGTGACACCAATTGTTGAGTACTGCTGAAAGATGAGCGTGCGTATGCAACAGTTCGAATGAAACTAAAAATATTTTTTTTTCAAAAAGGAGGTAAAAGATCTACCACATTTCATTAATTGAGAGGAGGTTTTTTGCCCGGTTGATTAATGGAAAATTTTGACAAAGACCAGGCTTACAGCATGCTCACAATCTAGCAAAACTAGGCCCACTGGCTCATGGCAGCACAAGTGAACTCAAACTCGGAATATTCCTTTCAAGAGACCTACTTATCCAAGCGACACTGTCATCATCTATCGTGCTCGTGGTCTGGTGACTCTAGCTTCTTATGGTATCCTGATCTTGCATCTACATCACATATACATAGGTAAAGCTGTCCTTAAGTATGGCTCATAGATTTCTTTGCTTTGATTATTTCAAAGATTACATCTTTCGGATATTTAGACTTAGAAAACATTCTGATCCTATATATAAAAAATTGGCAACGCTCAGTTGGGAAATGGTAAATTGAAAGGAAAAAAAGTTAAAGAAAAAGAGGTGGGAATAGGATAAGATATTAGTGGATATCTGGATAAAAAATAACGCAGGATTTGATTATGGAAGCTCATCGATCCTTGCGAATTAGAGACCGGAGAGAAAGAAAGTAGTTGCCAGGGGTTGTGAGTGGTGACAGAGAGAAACAACTAATTAAGTAGTGGGTAAGCACGTTTAGGCCGGAGAAATATGGACATGGGAATGACGCCTTCACGCCTCGCCTCGTCATTTCCACCGACGTTCGTAACCTAGCGTCTCTTATAGATCTCACCACACCACCATTCTGCCTCCTCCATCTCCGAGCGTCGGCAAGCTGCCTCTCATACTTGCACGATGAGAGGGGCAGCGCTGGTTGCGCTCGCCGCCGCGCTCGGCAACATGCTGCAGGGCTGGGACAACGCCACCATCGCCGGCTCCCTCCTCTACATCAAGCGCGACTTCAACCTCGACGGCCACCCCTCCCTCGAGGGCCTCGTCGTCGCCATGTCCCTCATTGGCGCCACCATCATCACCACCTTCTCCGGCCCGCTCTCCGACTCCGTCGGCAGGCGCCCAATGCTCATCGCTTCCTCCCTCCTTTACTCCATCGCTGGCCTCGCCATGCTCTGGTCACCCAACGTCCACGTCCTCCTCCTCTCCCGCCTCGTCGACGGCTTCGCCATTGGCCTTGCCGTCACGTTCGTCCCCCTCTACATCTCCGAGACGTCCCCGCCGGAGATCCGCGGCCTCCTCAACACGCTCCCGCAGTTCACCGGTTCCACCGGCATGTTCCTCTCCTTCTGCATGGTCTTCGCCATGACGCTCGCGCCGCACCCCGACTGGCGCCTCATGCTCGGCGTCCTCTTCCTGCCCTCGCTCCTCTATCTCGCCGTCACTGTCTGCTACCTCCCGGAGTAGCCGCGTTGGCTCGTCAGCAAGGGCAGGATGAAGGAGGCCAGGGCCGTGCTCCAAATGCTCAGGGGCCGCCAAGACGTCGACGGCGAGATGGCGCTTCTCGCCGAGGGGCTCGGGACCGGCGGCAACACGGCCATCGAGGAGTACATCGTCGGCCCGTCGCCCAACGACGAAGACGAATGTGACGCTGTACGGGCCGGAGCGCGGGATGTCGTGGGTGGCGCAGCCTGTGCCGCTGGGCGGGCAGGGCAGCATGCTCGGTCTGTCGGGGCAGGGCAGCATGCTCGACCACCTCAAGGACCCCGTCGTCGCCCTCCTCGGCAGCCTCCACGACATGAATCCCCCCGCCGACGCTATCACCGGCAGCACGCTCTTCCCCAACGTCGGAAGCATGCTCAACGTCCACGGCAACCCGCCCGTCGACTGGGACGAGGAGAACGTCGTGTCCGGTGATGACGACGACGACGTGGACGAGTCGACACCGGCAGATGGAGGTCTCCGCGCGCCGCTGCTGGATATGCGGGGGCAGAGCAGCCTGACAGGCGGAGGCGGGATGGGCGAGGCAGCGAGCACGATGGCATCGGCGGCGGGTGGCAGCTGGCGTGGAAGTGGACGGAGGGCGTCGGGCCGGACGGGACGCCGCAGAGCGCGGTCCAGAGGATGTACCTGCACGAGGAGCCGGGCGAGGCCCGCGGCGACGGGCAGTACGTGCACGCGGCGGCGCTGGTGAGCCAGTCGGCGCTCTACACGAATGACCTGCAGGTTGGCGCCGACGGTGAGCCGCAGCGGAACCTGATGGGCCCGGCGCTGGTGCACCCCGCGGACGCCGAGAAGCCTCGGTGGCGCGAGCTGCTGGAGCCCGGCGTCCGGCACGCGCTGCTGTGCAGCGCCATCTGCGACATCGCCGTCACCTACAGGCTACAGCCTCCCCGTCATGCTCAAGACCAAGGGGCTGCCGCGGGAACATAAATTCAAATGAAATACGAGTAATAATGGCATGTGGGCCTCCGAGGCCTTGTGGGCCGCAATAGCCGATGATGATGGCCTTCTTCTGCATCCTTCCCTTCCTCCTAAAACCCTAGCTAGGCCTCCTCCTCCGCCCGCCTCCTCCCCACCCAAAGCCTTCCCTCGCCTCCCCGGGAATGGCCAACTCCGACCTCTCCTCCGACGATTCACCCTGGAGCGACACTGTCTGCTCCGACGACGAGGTCCCCATTCCTTGCCTTCTCCTCCTCCTCACGCCTCTACTTTTTTGGATTAGCGTTGAGTGTTTTGCATGGGTTGTTCGAGCTGCAGGGATCGGTGTCTTTCGAGGACAGCGGTGAGGGCTCCGACGCACAGTCCGACGAGCCGGAGGACGCGGCGGGAGAGAGCGACTCTTCAGAGGATGAGGTGAAGCTTCTTCTTCTTCTTCTTCTTCTTTCACACCACTCTCTTTATTTGCTTCAAGTGCTAAGCTGCTAGCTCATGGATTACTATATGGTGGCTGCGTACATCGGGGGCTTGCAGGTGGCGCCGCGGAATACGGTGGGGGACGTGCCGCTAGAGTGGTACAAGGACGAGGAGCATATCGGCTACGACATCTCTGGGAGGAAGATCAAGAAGCGGGATAGGGAGGGCCGTATCGAGGCCTACCTCAGGAATGCTGACGATGCTAAGAATTGGTAACGAGACTGAAACTTCAATTGCTGTTAACTAAAGAACCTCAACTCTGCGTTCGATCAACTTACGATTGGATTAACTATCCTATATATAGTGACGGCCCAATCGACGCCTGCGTCACTAGGAGGCTGAAGCAGTTCAACTTGCTGTAGTATCTTTAACTGAAGCATTCAATTTTTAGCTCGATGAACTTAGGATTGGATTAATTATTCATGTGCTGTAACTTTCATTTTACAGCTAAGAAAACAGGAACTAGCAAATGATGATCAGTTTTCTTTTCATGATGTAATGATGTGCACTTGGATGTCCTTATAAGTTTTTTTTGATCATCTCAATCTGTCCAAGTGCCCATTCACCAAAACTTGCTTGCTTAAGCTCACCCCTGAATTCGAAAATTGCACATTGAACTGATATTAAGAAAGCCTTGATGCATAGGCCTTTTTTGCATCTCTCAAATCTTACAGAATATGGCATAAAGATGTTCTTGAAAACCGTCATGGTTCATTGCTCCAGATTCTTACGCCTCTTCCTGAACCAACGTGATACAATGGTCCATCTATGCCAATCAGTAGATATGTTTTGCTGTTTCTTTCCAACATTGCTTTGTCCTTACATGTCTAATGCTATCTTAGGTGGCTCTGATTTTTCTTACTAACTAAATGCCCCATCCTTGCTTTATTTTTCTGCCAAGTATAGGAGAAAGATCTATGATGTTTATAATGACGAGGAGGTGCAGATTACCAAGGAAGAAGCTAAGATAATCAGTAGATTATTGAAGGGAAAGACTCCACACACCAGTGTTGATCCATATCCAGTATGTATAACAATCATATCTATCATGTATTTATTTGAAGTGCCCAGTTTACAACTAGTATGCAAAAGATTGCCCAGCTTAGTGATCATGTGCTACAACCACTATGCTTGTGTATTTGTATGATAAACTTTAGAGTCCATGTTGGCATTTATTAAATACCACGCATAGTGCTTATTCTTTGTGTATATATGTCCTTTCTGTAACCTATTTTCACTGATGTGTGGCCTGTATACAAATATTAAATTGCATTCAGTATTTAACATGTCAGTGGTGGTTATCTACATGCATGCAAATGGAAATTATTCTTTTAGGATTCATGGTTTCCTTTTATTTTTCTCTACGTGTAGTGATAATGCGTCATGTTTGACATGGTCTGAGTAAACTTTTCTCTCAGGATTATGTTGATTGGTTTGAATATGATGGTAAAGGCCATCCACTTTCTAATGCTCCTGAGCCAAAGAGGCGATTCGTGCCCTCAAAGTGGGAGCAGAAGAAGGTATATTCTTAACTTCGTCCCGTTTTCCTGTTATGTTAGACTATTTTCATTAAATTTTATTCAGTTTCTGTGCAAGATATAACTAACTGCACGGATCTGCTGTTAGTGAGTTCTTTGAAGATTTGAGGTATCTTGCTTAATAAAAGAAAGATACCGTTGAGATGTATTCTGTATTGAATGATCTAAGAAATTTGCGCCACAGTGAACCCGTGAACGTTGGCAGGTCACATGTGCCTGCTTTAGTAGTTCAAATAGTGAGGCCTTTCTAGTTTTCATGTTATTGTTGGCTACCTTGGGGATTTACAGTTTAGTCTTTCAGATTTCAGGTACTAATTTAATGCATGTTGCAGCAAGGGATTAATGATGTTAGTTTAACTTTTGCTGTTGTTCCATTGCATACCTTTTTTTGTTTGTAACAATTGAATAAGATCACGTGCTGTTAGTACTTAGTACTGTTCAAATGGACTCAATAGCCATAAGAGTTATTTGTTAGTTATTCTTTGAAACTGCTTTGATTCCGCTGCATAGCTATATTTTTGTGTTAAGAACTGAAAAAATCATGTGCTGTTAGTACTGGTCATACTGACTTAATAGTCATAAGACTAATTTGTTAATTTTTCTTTGAAACTGCTTTGGAATTTTATTCCTGTTATCACAGTTCTGACGTGCTATTTAACGAACTATTAGTTGGCATTGCCATTTAGTTTACCTTGTAGCTCATGTGTTTTTTGGGCAGGTTGTAAAACTTGTTAGAGCCATTCGTAAAGGATGGATCAAGTTTGACAAGCCAAAGGAGGAGCCTAACTTTTATCTCTTGTGGGGAGATGAAACTGATACATCAGACAACAAGCGGGGAGGTTTGAGCTACATACCCGCACCTAAACCAAATTTACCAGGTACCATGCCATCCTTTGGCATAATCAGCCACTCTTACGTACAAAACTTTTGGGCAATTGATTTGACCTGATGGTTTTCTTTCCATTAAAACAACGTGATACAGGCTTGCACAGAGCATCCATGTTACATAGTTGAAGTTCTATTCATTCTTGCTGATGCCATTAATTTTATATATTCAGGACATGAAGAGTCATATAACCCTTCTGTTGAATATATTCCCACACAAGAGGAGATCGACTCGTACCAGCTTATGTATGAGGAGGACAGGCCAAAGTTCATTCCACAACGGTATGTTTTCATTTACGTTGTCATTATTATTCTTCTTATGTATGGTCTGAAGATATTTAATTTGTGATCCCTTTATATTTTGCTGTGGATTTTACCAGATTTGAGTCTCTGCGAAGTGTACCTGCATATGAAAAGGCACTTAGGGAAGGATTTGATCGGTGCTTAGATCTTTATCTATGCCCTAGAACTCGCAAAAAGCGTGTAAGTGGAGACCCTATGCTCTTTTCATGAGTATATGTGGTTCTTTATTATCTGGGTTCCAATTTATCATTTTCATTCATTCATTGTAATGTCCTTTTCCAATGTGATGATTATTTGACAATCCTACAGATCAACATTGATCCTGAGTCACTCAAGCCGAAGTTACCTAGTAAAAAAGATTTGAGGCCATACCCAAGAACTTGTTACCTAGAGTTCAAGGGCCATAATGGTCCAGTAAAATCTCTTTCAGTTGAAGCAACAGGGCAGTGGATAGCATCAGGTATATACCATTGATATTCATCTTCCATGTTCTTCCTGAATATGTATGTTAACAATGTTCTGATGGTTCAGTTGTTACACTAACTGTTGTTAACTAATGTACTTTGGTGTGTTGTTTCCGACCATTTCATATAAGGTCCTTTTTGCACTTTCAAGGTCATCAACTTTATTAGTATGTATGATATCCAAAAGTACTAAAGGATATTGCTGTTAAGCATCCAAAGTGTTGCATTTCTCTAGCCTCTAAGGACTCTCTCTCCTCTTAGAGGCTGCCTCTATACATTGCAGAGCAGTAGCAGCTGCCTCCAGGCTTGGAGGCAGCCTTCAAAGCTTGTTGGGTCCATTTGTAAGAGACAGGGGTTAGGGAATAGAGATGAGAGAGAAAATAGTTTTGTTTTTGAGTTAATTCGTTTTTAGGTCTCACCTTAGAGGACAATACATTGCAAAGTTTTGTGCTAAGCTTAGAGGCTGCATGCGGGTCCCAGCTTAGAGGCAACACAGTCTCTAAACATTGTGGATGCCCTAAAATGCCATTGTAAAGACAAACACTGCCTTAATCTAAACTTCTCAAGGATTAAAGAGGTCTTATATTTTGAGAAGAATGATGAATCGGGCAAGCTAATGCCATGAAAAAGGCTTATCTGCCACAGAAGATAGTCTCATCATCCTGAGCATGAAAATGTCTTAAATTACAGTTCCTCTTTTCTGAAGGTTCATCTGATGGAACAATTCGTGTTTGGGAGGTTGAAACTGGTCGCTGTCTTAAGGTTTGGAACATTGGTGTTGATGTTCATCATATTGCGTGGAATCCTTCACCTGATAGGCCCATTCTCGCTGCTATTGTGTAAGCCTTTGCTATCCCAAGTATGCTTTTCCGTTCCGCGAGCTTTATATATTCTTATGATTCACATTATTTGATGCAGCGGCCATGATCTTCTGCTTCTTAATGCTGAGGTGGGGGATGAAGAAATTCAAATGAGGACAAAACAGCTCCTCCGAGTTGAGGAACCAGGTCCTGAAGAAGATGCTGGTAAGATTAGTTGTCACCCAAGCAATTCTTCTAATGTATTACTACCTTATTCACCGTGTTCTTAAATAGTACTGTTATATGAAGATGATAAGATACCAGCTGTGAGGTGGGTGAAGCATGACAAATTCGACGGAATCACATTGGTTCATCATAAGGTATAATACTGAGAGTTTTACTTTTCATTCTCTTTCGAAATTTGCAACTTTTTTGTTCGCTTGCTTACCATCTATTTTTCTCAGGCTGCGTCAACTGTGGAGTGGCATTCAAAGGGAGACTATTTCACCACAGTTGTGCCAACTGATATCCTTTGTGAAGCGTATCTTATTTGCTTTGTTTTATTTCCAACTGCTGCATGAGAACAATAACCAAGATTAAAAAAAAACTTTTCTCTAGTCCATCCTTGTAGCTGTCATCCAGCAGTCTAATTATATCAGATAATCAATTGTCACAGCTCTATAGTGAGAGCCCCATTAAAATTGGCTATTTTCCTTGTTCAGGGAGGCTAGGTGCTTTTCTTTTCTTTTCTTTATGGGGTGTGCTCTTTCAGTTCATAGTTGTGCAGACATGCATGTGCCAACATAGCGTGTACACAGATCCTTCATATTTTTTGGAATTTACTCTTCCAATTGTCTACCTTAATTTTTCTATACGTGATTCAAGGGCTGTACTGTTGCACCAGCTCTCCAAGAAGCACTCACACCATCCTTTCCGTAAACTGCCAGGCCTCCCTGTTGCTGCAGCATTCCATCCAACTCAAAAGATGTTCTTTGTTGCCACTAAGAAATTTGTTCAGGTTTATGATCTCCAAAAGGGAGAGTCAGTCAAGAAGCTGGAGTCAGGTGTCCGTGAGATTTCCTCTATCTCCATCCATCCTGGTGGTAAGTTTTAAGTCAGCTGTACTAATTTACCAATTGCTAGATCTTCGATTACAGAGTTGCTTCACATTGCATTTATTATTCTAAGCTGTAAATCAATTGTTAGAATCAATGGTAGTGCATTGCTGTTGGTTGGATTGGCTTACTGATGACTTCTTAATTCTTTCATGTAGGTGATAATGTTATCGTGGGAAGCAAAGATGGTAAACTGTGTTGGTTTGATACAGATCTATCTACGAAGCCATACAAGACATTAAAGTATGCTTCTTTTATTTCGAAGTCTCTTTATTTCTGTACTTTTCTGCATAATTTGTTAAAGAGATTTATATATTGATGCATTGCAAGGTTAGTATCATGGGCAGCTTGTCAGTGTTATTTTCTTTATACGAGACATAAATCTGCCCTTATTATTGGGAAGAGTGCAGACAATTTCTGTTTTCGAGATGAATAAAGAAACTTGAACTTGAGGTGCTTCCAAGAGCTGAAATTCAGCTGCTTCCATTTTTTTTAGCAAGTGTTTCCTTTATGAATCAATGATGCTTCTATTTGTGATAAATGATTTATTGTTTTAGCTTTGCTTTGGCCAGTTTTTGTTCAGCCAACTTAATATTTTTATAAGCTGTATTGCTATGTACTAATTACTAATACTTGAATAACACCGGACAATATGTGCCACATGCTTTGCTGCTGCCTGGTGTGGTCACTGCGTACTCCTTTACACTTGCCTTCAAAGCCATGCCAACCTTTTCCTTTTCTAAAGCACCACTAAGCGGAGAAATATTCTCTATTGAAGGTCAAGAATTTTCACTGTTTAGTCTAATGGTTTCTATTGTTTGTACTGCAAATGGAATAATCATGTTTTTTGTGGTTCTGATTATATTGCCTTTAAAAAAATTCCCATCTGGCACAGTTCTTTTTTAAAGACAACCCATTAGTTACAGTTCTGGATGAATCTATATATCCCGTAATTCATTTTCTTAATTTCAGGACCCACTCGAAGGATATAACCAGTGTTACTTTCCACCGGAAATACCCTCTTTTTGCCTCATCCTCTGAGGATTGTACAGCCTATGTATTTCATGGAATGGTCTATTCTGATCTTAACCAGAACCCACTTATTGTACCGTTGGAAATTCTTCGTGGCCATTTGAGTTCAGATAGAAGAGGTATGTAGTTATACATCCAGTGGTTTCTATAATTTTCATGTTCTTACATGTCCTTCCTCTTGTACATTCCTATTCACATTCATAGACATATATTTGCCTTCGTCAAAGTAGTTATAGGATACTGATTTTAAACTCACGTGGTTACGGCGTTGTAGCATCCTGCAGTCATGGATCCATATGATTTTATTTTGAACTGAAGCATATGTGCGTCTTTGTTGATTTTTTTTTCTGCTCGTTTATTGCTTATAGCTGTACCTGCTCTTGATGGTCTATTCGGTGATTGGAAAATTTTGGGAATTAGGCACAGAATGGAATTTTGTTGAATCTTTAATATGTGTTAGTTAAATGCCACTTTTTTAAATTGAAATAACAATTACATTTATTCCTAAAGAACAAAGTTAGATTCGGTTGATTGGACCGAGTAGTCTTATTATGTGCATCCACAAGGATGCATTGCTCCAAGCTCAAGACTCATGGCAGGATAAAAACTGTATGCATAGGAGGAAATATGTAGTTACATTATCTTTTTGTGTTTTCTTTTTAACTTGCTGATGATATTTTGTATTACTACACAACGTTGCTATATAGATATTGTAGTCTGACCATATGTTTGCGGTGTGGTTGGTGTGTAGGAGTTTTGGATTGCAAATTCCATCCAAGGCAGCCGTGGTTGTTCACTGCTGGAGCCGATTCCATGATCAGGCTTTATTGCGAGTAAGATGATGCTTGCAAGGAAGATTTGATTTTAGCAGGCTAATTTGGACAGGGCGTTAGATGATGATGATGAATGCTGTGCTCTTTTGCCAAGTGCGAAACTGGAGCCAGGATTGTATGGCATGTCACAGAGGTGTGCGTGCATGCATGTCTTTTTGCAAGTGGCAGTTTTGTTTCAAGTGGTTTATGTATCTTTCTTCTTATTTAGTATACTTCTAAGAAACATTTAGGTGAGAGGCGGCAGAGTCGGGGCAACGGTAGCTTTGTAACAGGAATAGAAAATGAAGCTTGAGCTGTTTTAGAGGTAAGTTTTGTGCCGCCACGAGTTTGGAGTTTATGCTTTTGCGGTGTTGGTTTGAGAGAGAGCATAGATGAAAGTTTTTTGTTGGTAATGGGATCGCACTTGCAACGGCTCAAAGCTAACTGCTGTCTCCTCCATTGCTTTCTTTCAGAGGTCAAACCAACTAAATGATGTATGATTATGATTATGATTATATATAGATAGATAGATTTGATTCGGCAAAAAAGCATCGGCCAGGAGCAAAAGAGAACCTCTGCTAGCTACTTCTATACCGCTAGAGGATCCAATTATTCTACATTTCTCTCTCTCCATTTACAAGTTAAGCTGAGAATCTTTTTAACTGGAGGTTGTAGAGCATAATTACCATGGCATCTCTAGCTTGCTTGTTCATAAACCGAATCGATAACAGTTGACGACTACCTTGGTGATTAAAAGCAGGTGGTACAGGAAGGAAATGATCATCGGCCTACAGTAATAAGACTTGACAAATGTAGCCTACTGTTCCAGATAAAATTCTCACCACTCTTGCTTGTCCTTGTGCAACAATTGACTACTGGAGTATTTTTATTTTTATTATTATTATTTTGGATAGTCCAACAGTTGACTACTACTATATTTCAGATTTCTCATAACTGGGGGGATATTTTAACATGAGGTTAATTAACTGGCCCGGGACGTTTTTGACTAGCATATGTACATACGTTGGAGATAGTTTTGGTTGCAGCTCCGGCCGGCCGGGATTCAGAATTAATGAATTAATCATCTCTCCATCATCCCACGTGCTACTCCATATAGAGCTATTCCAATATGGCGACCGCTACAAATCGGTATATCTATATTAGCCATTTATAGACGTAGGAGGTAGCCGTCGGATGCAGTTTTGATGGACAGCATGATTGAAAACAAGGAGACAACCAGAGTAGGAATTCCATCAGTCGCTATCAATGCCACTTTTGGTCTTTTGAATAGAATCCTAACTTTTTTTTACTTGAATCCTTTAGTTTTAAGTCAGTTCATGATCCGGAGCCATATGCATGCAACAAACCGCTATTTTACGGAAAACAAATGTGGAGACAACAGAAAACATGAGAAAAGAGACAAGCGAATTATTTCCTTAAACAAAACGCTAAATTTCCAGCAATAAATCGGCATGTCGATATTAAGATTAGTAATAAACATGATTAGCAAAATTTACAGAAAACAATTCTTTTGACCATAGAAAACATGAACAACTGTTTATATGCAATAAATATCTTGACCTCCTTCTGTTATGGCAAGACGGAAACATTCCCATGGTGCGAGGGAAACATTTTACTAAATCTTGCTCAATAAAATTATCGAACCAAAACAACAATGAAATGTATACAACACAATCCAGGATTTTTATGAAACTTATGATTCAAATTGCTAGATTTTCGGGATCGTTGTCTCCTTCTGTTATGATAATGTGGAAACACATAATAAGAGGGGAACATTTTACTAAACTTGTGCAACAAATTTGTCAAATCAATACAACAACTAATATTTCGTTCATCCGGGCTAATTTGTTTATATTTCATTCACTTGGGCATTTTGTTTTCTAAACAATAAAACATTGTTTCATATACAACAATAATTTGTTTCCATCATCGTTCAGTGCTTGACCTCGCGGTCACAAGGGCTCAAGGAATCCTTCACCTCGCCTCCGTAGAGTTCGTGCTGCTGCTGTCGCGAAGCTCCTCACCACCAACGTGTTCAAGGGCCCATTCCTGCTCCTCTGTCAACACCGCCCGGGAGATCGTCGAGCACCTATCCGCTGCCCTCCCAGCAACAGCGTACCTGCCGGTCGTCGAGTCCTAGCGCCTTCTTGCGCGCCTCGCCGCTTCCTACTTCAACGTCGCTACCTCTTAATGCAGCGTGCTCCTCGGCCTCCCACTGCACGGTGCGCACTGGCGGACTTCCACATCTATGGCGCAGCCCAAGCCAGAGAAGCGGACGTGAGGCTCGCCGCTGCGATCATCACGCCGTGGAGGTCACCCGTCAGATCTTGACGACGAGGTCTGCGAGGGAGGTGGGGACGCCGGTTGCCGGCGAGCGGAGGGAGGCGAGGAGGCAGCCGAGGGAGGGGAAAGACAAAATGATAAAACCCTAACTAGGTTGGGGGATTTATAGGAAAAAATAGATGGTTGGATGAGTGGTATGAAAATGAACCGTCAGGATGGAATTGCTCGATCGAACAGTAGCGTTTTCCTTCCGATGTATATACAATAATAACTCTACACTTGATTTCTTTCACCAAATAGGCAATAAATAAGCTTAACTAGCTAGCACCAAAGTAATCTAAAGAGGCAACACGAAAATAAGTAATAACCGGCTGGAACTAGCTAGCTAGCTACGGCAAGAAGCTGCTCGTCCCTAGCACTAGCAGCAGCAGCAGCTACGTCGACGTCGTCGCAGGTCGCCCCGCACGTCCGGCACCTGCGGTCCGGGAGCGGCGGCGGAGACGATGAGCCGCCGATGGTGGCGCGGCAAGAGGGGCAGGTGGCGTGTGCCCCGAGCCAGGTGTCGATGCAGGCGACGTGGAAGCCATGGCCGCAGCGCGGCAGCTCACGGAGCTCCTTCCCGGCGGCGAAGTCGGCCAGGCAGATGGCGCAGTCCCCTCCCGCAGCAGCGAAAGCGGTGACGGGGAGCGCGTCGATGCCTTCTTGTTCAGACCTCTGGGCGGGAGAGGCGACGCCGCCGAGCTACTGATGCTGCTAGCGGCGGCCGCGGTGAGCTGATGGCGAGCCCGGCGGCAGGCGCAGCGCGCGACGAGGGCGAGACCGGCGACGGAGATGAGGGCGCAGAGGAGGGAGGCCAGGATAACCACCATGTTGGAGTCGATCGAGATGGGCGCCGAAGACGGAGAGGCGGGGGCCGGGGTGGTGGAGTGGAGGAACCTCGCCAGCGTTCGCATGATGGTCAGGACTCACTAACGAGGGGTTGGTTTGACTCCACAAGTGTTATTAAGGTTGCTTAGCCAAAAGTGATATGTAGCTGAGTGACTTGTGTTTATATAGACACACCCCATACAATGGATTTTGTTAAACTCCCTTTTGGTTCCACTTCCAGCCATAAAGCAGCAGCAACACGTCAAATGACACCGCGTTATACATCTACACAAAATATCAAATACAAATTCGATCTACACAATCAGAAAAAAAGGCAAATTCTAATGTGAATAGTAGCATCTCCTGTGAACAGTAAGTTAAGCTACTAGTCGTAGCAGGATTTCTCTCTCGATGTAGTGATGAAATAGGAGATACATATTGTGTGAACCTACTAAAATTTTTTCCGCAATTTTTGACAACTTCTTGGATGTGCTGAAATGGCCTGGGAAGATGGTAGCACCAGACTAGGCTGTTGTTTGGTTGGGCTTCCAGCCAGCTTTCCATTGGGAAAAGCTAAAGCCTAACCAAACAGGTGGCTTTAGAGGAGCTTTTCGCAATAGCCACTGCGGGCTTATACGTGCTAACCGAGCAACTCGAGAAAGCCAGGGTAGACCAGCTTCCCGCAACCTTCACTTAAATTTTCGAAGCGTTTTCCAATTTTGCCCCCGTCGGTTCGCTCAATTTACAGGCAAATGCCCTTACGCCTTGCTCCTCTGTCTCTCCCATCCCGACGCGACCGAGCTCCTCTCCCTCCCGCGCGTCTCCTCCCCAACCCCGCCGCCGCCGAGCTCCTCTTCCTCGGGCTCACTGACGCGCCGTCCCCGTCACCCCCGCACGCCGTCCCCACCGCTCCCTCCCCGCTGCACCCTCTTCGCTCTCTCCGCTGCCCCGACCAGATCCGCTCCTTGAGCTCCTCCTCTGGCGGACAGCTTCATTGAGCTCCAGATCTGGCGCAGCGGGGAGGAGGCCCGTGGAGGAGTGCCGAGCAGAGGAGGAGACCGCCGGGGGAAGCACGCCAGCAAAGACGGTCGACGGCGGCCGGCAGCGAAGCCGGAGGCGAGCGCGCCAAGGAGGACGGCCCACTGGGCTCGGGGCGCGGTGATGGGGCCGAAGCCACGGAGAGAGAAGGGGGAGGGAGCAGCTGGTGGCCGGACGGTGGCGGAGGCTGCCGAGGCGGAGGGCGACGGCCGGCGGCAGGATCCGCCGATGGTGGCGACCGGAGGTGGCGGCGGAGCCCAGGGGAGACACGGCGGCGCGCCCTGGAGGCGGGACCGAGGCAGCAGGAGGGGGAGGCGGGGCCGGAGGCACGCGGTGAGGGAAGCGGCACGGTGGGAGGCCGGTGGGGGCGACGGCCGGCGCTGGCGGTGGAGGTGATCACCGGAGGCGATGGGTAGCCGAGGGGAGCAGCGCGGGCGAGGAGGGTCGACGGCCGATGGGTCAGAGGGCGGCGGCGCACCCCGGGGAGGCGAGGGCGGCGGCGCACCGCGCGGGTGTGAACGGGGGTTGGGGTGGCCGGCCCGTGGCCCCCTGGCCCCTTTAGGGTTAGGGTTTTTATTTTTATTTTTATTTTTATTATATATATATATGGGCTCTAATGATGTAAATTGGAGCTCTTTTTATTTTTCAGTTTGCAAATAACATGCTTCCAAGCATGAATAAATGTGATATGAATATTTGACGCAGTGTCTTTATTTTTCTGAATTTTTGAAAAAAATTTAAATTTTTCTTAATTTCTTATTTTTTCTAATTTTTTTTATTTTTTTGATTTTTATTCATGAAATTATATAATATACATTATAAGAGTATTTCAGACATTTCCTCATACAATAGCCAACAGCCACAGCCGAACCAAACACGTTCAATCGCAGACTCACGAACCAACAGCCACAGCCGCTTCTCCAAACAGCCAGCCAACAACCGCTTCTCCAAACAGCCAGCCAACAGCCACAGCTCAACCAAACAGGGCCTAGATATGCTCTCCTGTGGTACGTACAGACACCTCAGTTAGGCTAATTCCTCAGGCAATGTTCCAGCACCGTTCATGCTGTCATATCTGACCGGTGGTATACAAATGAAGATTCCAAGTTCACAAGTGAATCCCAAAAATCCATCAATGAAAACAAGTAACAAAATCATCAAGTTTCTTCAAACTGGTGCCATCTTTCCAAAAATGGCGTGTGACACGTGGTGGACGAGCAGTGATCGTACCGGCTTTTCGCATCCCGCATCTGTTTTTTGAATTCGCATCCCTCTTTGTCTTGGCCTCTGCCCCCTCACCTCTCGTCGTCGCCTCTTGCCCTCGCCTCTCGCCGTCTGCTCTCGCTGAGTTTCTGCTTCCATTTCGATCTTTGTTCTACACTGTTAGGGTTTTCCCCTTTCCTGTTTTACCAATTTTTCCCCTTCCGGGTACTTTCAACGACTTTGGTTTCTACACAGCCTGTTATTAATTAAGACAATGTTAGGTTATGTGTGGATCATCTGCATAACATTAACGTGTATACCAGGAATCCATTGTATTGCAGTATTGTTGAAGCTTTGGGGGGTAATGTTCATCATTATACAGAAATAGTATGTTAAGTTCTTGGGGGGTTTAACTGATTATTATGCGTGTAAGGACAAGATGATTTTAAATAGTGCTCTGCAAGTACTTCAGATAGCCCAACCAGGGACAATGTAACTAATTTGAAGGTGTTGGATGTGACTGAAATTACGCATATTTGTGATAGCAGATATGGCTTGGTGTGCGACCTGGACCTGTGAATGATGTCTGTAATTAGGCACATGTGTTTCGTCGCTTTGCATGCAAAATCACTACATTGGTTCAAAGTCCATTCTGTCACGCATTCACTTTTAGGGACGAAGCTGTTGTTCTTTTCAGATGACAGGGCAATGGTGCAGTATGTTTTCAAGCATCAGTTAGTGCGTAGCCGAGGATCGTATAGGCGAGCTAGCATTGTCTTTCCTCCTGAATATTCTAAAACTGCATCGGCGATGGAGGATCATCTGAATCCAGTCTTATCCGTTAGCACCCTTTCCATACTCGGTTTGCGAGAGCGATTCGTGAATGACGTGTTGAAGGTCGTCGTTAAGCACAGCTCTGAGTCACGGTTTTTTATGGTTGCTGTGAGCTCTGTCCAAAAGAGGCTAGGTTACCACTTCAAGTAGGTCAATTGGGTAGATACTGGTCATGGACTATTGGACTGTATGGCTTCCGTTCTTATGTAACCTGGTGTTGGTCTTATAAGCTTCAAGGAACTGAGATTGGTGATATATAAAACTAATTTGCATTTGTCGATGAGTCCTGCTTGTGATTGTATGTATGCAGGTGTTTTGAATATGACATCTATTTGTATGTTACTTGAAATGATGTTTAATCTATCCTGTTGTGGTCTTATTGATGTTACTACAGTGTTCTGAATAAACTGTTCTGATCAGTTATTTGAGTGTGTCTGCTGCCCGCATTGTTTCGTCATAAATTCAACTGGATACTGTTCAAACACGGTAGGTTTCAAATACAAGTGAACAGTTTTTTTGCTAGTTAAGATTTATCAATGTGGTTTTTTTACAGTAGAGATTACCGTTTTAATCATTACAGATATGTATGATTGTGGATCTCAATGTCGCAGTGCAGTTTTACAAATATGTAACACTGTATTATCAAGTTTATATAATATTGGGCTACCTATTCATTGATCTTATACTTTTCTTTCATAATTTCACAGCTACACCATGTCATCTGAAATGTAAAATGTTGATGCAGAAGAGGTGTTCACACGCAGCTCGCTCGGCCCAGCCGGTTTGGGCCACCCCGCGCCTGCGCTTAAAATATATCCCTAATTCCGTCTCAATCGGAGCCTATATAAGCTGCATGTCGCCGTCTTCCTCTTGCCTCGTGATCGCCAAACCCTAGCTCCGTCCCCTCTACCGGCTGCCTCCCTCTTGCAGGTCCGGTCGCCTCCCCCGAGCCCCTCCCTCCTCCAGTTGCTGCCGCCTCCCTCGAGCCACTCTCCCTCCTCCAGGTCCTGTCGGGCGTCTCCCACCCCCTCTCGCTCGCTCTCGTGGAGGGAGGATCTGAGGCGTAGGCAGGAGAAGACAGCGATGATAATCTCGCTGGAAGCCATCGAAGCTCGGGCGCAGGAGCTGGGGGTCGACCTCACCACCGTCAATGTTGACTCCATCACTCTCCCCGCCGGCGAGGACTTCGGTATCCCCAGGTAGCCACCCGCACCTCCTCTTCCAGCTTCCCGATCCATCGAACCCCCTGTTATGCGGTTTTGGCAGATGTAATTGATCTCTTACTGGTTTAGTGCGCGCGGTGCTGATATTACCACTAGTTTCATGGAGTATGGTATAATCTGCTAAATACTAGGCAAGTTATATCAAAGGCTAAGAAGGTTGACGAGAATGACTATGGTACCCCTATCTTGCTCAACTAGTTCCACCATTTGCACCACGCACTGAAACTAAATCTGAGAGGCATCTTCAAATAATTTACCCATAGTTTTCCTGGTTCAGAGTATATTTCTTGATTTTGTTATCTATGTCACTGTTCGATTATAATTTGCAGTGATGATGATGAGGTACTTCAGAGCAAGGACCCTCCAGAGCTTGAAATGGGTTTTGCAAACATTATTATCGTGGACAATCTGCCGGTTGTTCCCATAGAGAGATTTGAGAGGCTGGAGAATCTTGTACGCAGGATCTATAGTCAATTTGGTGTGATCAAAGAAGGCGGTCTTTGGATGCCTATACTCTTTACTACCTATGGCTACTGCTTCATTGAGTATAGCACTCCGCAGGTATTTTGCTTTTTGCCAGTTGTGTTCTTTTCTTATCTGCATGGTAAGGTGAGGCAAAGGTTAGCCTTTGCAAGTCATCTGTATTCCTTCTATGAAAAAGGTCATCAGTATTCCATGTGAGCTCAACCCTGGTAAACATTTGTATGTGCAAGTGAGGTCGTTATATCTAAATAAACAAGTGATACTTTTCCGTGTTGGAACACTGCCATGCATTCGCTGCCTATATTTTGGGCTGATATGCTCTGTGAAGTCTTGGGACTACTAGCCATCTCTTGGCTGTGCTTGCTCTACACAGATGTTGCTACATGGCTGTAAACTTTTGCTGAAAAATGTAACACTTTATTGTTCTTGTGTTACTTGTGAAATTGTAGTGGTTTATGGCCGTCATTGGGCAGTTTGTAATGGTCCAAACTAATGCTGTGAAATCAAATTTGGTAGAGTTTGTTTGATTGCTTAATACTGATATTTAGTTATCCTGATTTTCTGTAGAAAGATGCTTATTCTATTCACCCAATATTTACCAATCAAACTTAGCATTTGCAGCTGGACATTTTTTAAGCTCTTAGTTTTGCTGGATGGTAGTACTTTTTTTTTGACTGCAAACTGTAGGAGAGGCTCCGACAGTGCAATATATTAAACAAGAAAAATTATTTACAGGAGAGCTGTACAACAGGTGAATTAAACTTGGCTGCTGAAAGAAGCTAGTGGGAATTAAACTTGGCTGCTGAAAGAAGCTAGTGAAACAATCAAACTATCTTGATGAGCTCCTGAGAACCTATGGCTAATTAAGAAGCGAGAGCTCATTAGAAAAACTAAGAAACCAGGAGTTGCAAGAAGGGGCAGTGTTATCAAAGATACAATTGTTTCTAATCTTCCAGATATGCCAAGCAGCAACAATTAATAAAAATCTCCATGAAGAGCAACCGGGGTCTTGAACTCCTGAAGTAGCTCAAGCGATCAGCAATTGAGAGATTAAGGTTCCAAGTAATGCCGATGTGATGCCAGCACCTACGGCTGAAGTCACAACTGAAAAAAAGATTATCCCTCGTTTCGTTACATTGCTGATCACAGAGGACACAAAATCCTTCCTCTCCTACTGTTGTTGTAGTTGCGATAGTGTTACTGTTAGGACCTGTTTTAATTGTATGTCATTTGGAAAAGAATTCTAGTAGAAAGAGGAACAGTACTACTTTATTATTCCAAGGGTTCTAGTGAGAACAGCATACATCAAAAAATTTATGGAAATGTTATGATAATTTGAGTTGCCTTTTTCTTTTGTGGTCTGGTTTCACTCGTCCATTTTAGCTATCTTTAATTGTTTCGAGTTCTATCAAATAATTTGTACCCATGTTGGATGATTGAAAGATAATTATTTGACAATGTGCCAGGAAGCCGAATTTGCTAGGAAAAAAACCAACTCGTTCAGACTGGACAGGTTTCACATATTAGAAGTTAATATGTTTGATGACTTTGAGAAGTACATGAAAGTTCCTAATGAATGGACGCCTGCTGAAATGAAGCCATACACCCCTGGGGTAAGTGTTTTGCTTTTCTACTTACCATGAGTTGATTTCTTTTCAGTATTAACATTTTTGACATAGCCAGATTTGTCATGTATAACCGCCTAATGTCTTGATATTGCAATTGTGTATTGCAGGCAAATCTGCATAAGTGGCTAACTGATGAGAAGGCCAGAGATCAGTTTGTCATCCGTGCTGGTACGTTTACTGAGGTGTACTGGAATGATGCTAGGCAGGCTATGCCTGAGCTTGTGTACCAAAAGCAGGTACTCATTTTTTTGGACTTCTTGCTTACAGTTTGATTGAAAAGTTAAATTCATGGCCTGCCACTTCTATAAGTAGAACTGGTATCATGAATGTACTTACCTTACCCATTTTTTTGCTTGCCAGTACTGGACGGACAGTTTTATTCAATGGTCTCCTCTTGGTACATACTTGGCGACTGTTAGTCGCTGAATTCTTACTCTTGGTAGGAGCAGAACTCTCACACTCATCGAGAGAGGATGACACTAGGAGTTGGGGCAATTTTCTGTTTTATTTCTCAATGCCATGCCAACCTGAGGGGTTGGGGATACATATTTATAAGCTGCTAGCCAGCCAAGCATATGCCAAGATGCTAGTCTAAGATGCTAGTCTAAGATGCTAAAGTGCTGTCCTATGCTAGGCTAAGATGCTTAGTCTAAGATGCTTAAAGTGCTGTCCTCTAAGATGCTAAAGTGCTGTCCTACAACCAGCCCCACAAAGACCACATGAGGCTTATCCATCATTCTCCCCCTAAGTCTTGTGCGTCGTCTTGTGGGAAAGTTGAACCATCCCGGTCCTGGAGCAGAGCTCAAGGAACCTGATCCTCCCAAGGGGCTTGGTAAGCAGGTCCGCAAGCTGGTCCTTGGTGTTGATATAGCTCGCCTTGATGCTCCCTTCCTCCAAGCAGCCTCGGATGAAGTGGTACCTCACCCGGATATGCTTACTCCGTTCATGGAAAACGGGGTTCTTTGCCAGGGCCAGAGCGGACTTGCTGTCCACTCTGAGCTCCACCGCTCTAGTGTCGCTGCCGAAGAGATCACCAAGCAGACGAGCGAGCCAGAGCGCCTGAGTCGAGGCAGTGGAGGCTGCGATGTACTCGGCCTCGCAGCTGGACAGGGCCACCACCTGCTGCTTGACTGACTGCCAGCTAACGAGGCACTTGCCGAGGAAGAAGAGGATCCCGCTCGTGCTCTTGCTGGTGTCGATGTCGCCGGCGTGGTCGCTGTCGCTGTACCCGACGAAGTGTGCCGCCCCAGGGCACCTAGGGTAGTAGAGGCCGTGGTCGAGAGTCCCCGCAACGTAGCGGATGATCCTCTTCACAGCCTGCTGGTGCTCCGTCGTCGGTCGCTGCATGAACCGACTAACGTAGCCGACGGAGAATGCCAAGTCCGGCCGTGTGTGAGCGAGGTAGCGAAGGCTCCCCACAAGACGCCGGTACTGCGTAGCGTCCACCTCCTCCGCCGTGCTGTCGCGGCTCAGCTTCAGCCTCTCCTCCATCGGAGTGAGAGCTGGATTGCAGTCGGTGAGCCCAGCTAGCTCAACGACGCGCTTGGCGTAGGCGGTCTGTCGGAGCGTGATCCCGGAGTCATCCTGGTGCACCTCGATTCCCAGATAGAAGGAGAGAGGCCCCAGGTCACTCATCTGGAAGGTGGCCTTCATCTCTTCCTTGAATGCCGCCACCTCCGCATCCTTGGTGCCGGTGATCACCAAGTCGTCGACGTAGACACCTACCAGCAGAGCAGTTCCTCCACTGCCCCGTCGGTAGACGGCCGCCTCGTGCGGGCTTTGCTCGAAGCCCATCCCTTTTAGCGTGGAATCCAACTTGGCATTCCACGCCCTCGGTGCCTGCCGCAAGCCATAGAGGGCCTTGCGCAGGCGGAGCACCTTGCCCTCCTTGCCGGGGATCGCAAATCCCGGCGGCTGGTGCACGTAGACCTCCTCCTTCAAGTCGCCGTTAAGGAACGCCGACTTGACATCCATGTGATGAACACGCCAGCCCTCCTGGGCAGCTAGCGCAAGGAGGAGTCGCACGGACTCCATCCGTGCCACGGGAGCGAAGGCGTCGTCGAAGTCGACCCCCTCCTGCTGCACGAAACCTCGTGCCACCAAGCGAGCCTTGTGCTTGACGATGGCGCCGGCTTCATCCCTCTTCAGCTTGTACACCCACTTGAGGGTGATCGCGCGGTGACCACGAGGGAGGTCAGCAAGCTCCCAGGTGCGGTTCTTCTCAACCGCGTCCATCTCCAACTGCATCGCGGCGCGCCATGCCGCGTGTTTCTTGGCCTCTGCAAACGACCGAGGCTCGCCGTCGTCACACGCAAGGTGCAACTGCGCCTCCAGGTCGTGAGGCACCGGTCCCGGCACCGGCTGGTCGCCGAGAAGGTTCTCCATCGTACGGTACCGCAACGACTCGCCGTCGTGGTACGCGTCGATGCGCTCCTCGTCGTGAGAGAGCGGAGTAGCGAGCTCAACCGGGCTGTGCTCGACACGAGCTGGTGGTGGAGTAGACGTGCCCGGAGAGGTGCCTGTCGGTGCTGGAGTGCGTGGCGTTGCCGGCTGTGGTGGAGCCGGCGAAGAACTCATCACAGCCGAGGTCCTGGCTGGAGAGCGTGGTGCTGTCGGAGTAGCAGGCGCCGGGGACGGTGGAGGCTCGGGGACTGGGGTAGACGCCCTCGTCGGAGAAGAGCTGCCTACTCCCCCAGCTCCCTTGAAGTGGACGTACTCGACAGTGAAATCGTCGTACGTCGGAGCCGAGCCGTCGTCCTCCGCCTTGTCCCACGCCCATCCTCGCCCTTCGTTGAACACAACGTCGCGCGCCGTGCGCACACGCTGTGTCTTCGGGTCGAGGATGCGGTAGGCCTTCGAGCCCTCTGCGTAGCCGATGAACACTCCCGGAGTGCTCCTGTCGTCGAGCTTGCTGATGTGACCAAGCTCCTTGGCGAACGCGAGGCAGCCGAAGACCCGCAAGTGGGAGACCGCCGGCTTGCGCCCATGCCAAGCTTCGTACGGCGTCTTGCCGTCGAGTGCCTTGGTAGGCGAGCGGTTGAGGATGTAGACGGCCGACACCACCGCCTC
This sequence comes from Stipa capillata, assembly GCA_019208055.1. NCBI lineage: Eukaryota > Viridiplantae > Streptophyta > Magnoliopsida > Poales > Poaceae > Stipa > Stipa capillata. The sequence goes on from JAGXJF010001649.1 coordinate 363,143, forward strand.
TCCCCAGAAGACAGCCGGCATCCCCCTCTGCTTGAGAAGGGCCCGAGCCATCCCCACAACCGTCTGGTTGCGCCGCTCGACGACGCCGTTCTGCTGCGGGCTGTACGGCGCGGAGTAATGGCGCTGAATGCCCTCATCAGCGCAGTACGACGCGAATTCAGCCGCCGTGAATTTGCCGCCGTTGTCGGTGCGCAGCACGCGCAGCTTGCGGCCGCACTCCGCCTCCGCAGCAGCCTGCGCGCGCCTGATGGCGTCCGCAGCCTCTCCCTTGCTGCCGAGGACCATCACCCACATGTAGCGGGAGAGGTCGTCGACGAGCAGCAGGAAGTAGCGTCGTCCTCCCGGTGTGGCCGGTGTCACCGGGCCACACAAGTCCCCGTGCACAAGCTCGAGCCTCTCCTTGGCTCGAAAGCTCGCCTGCTGGGGAAAGGGGAGTCGCCTCTGCTTCGTCAACACGCAGACGTCGCAGAGCTGCTCCACGTGGTCGAGGCACGGCAGGCCTCGCACCATCTCCGTGGCACTGAGCCGCTTCAGGGCCTCGAAGTGAAGGTGCCCAAAGCGCTCGTGCCACTGCCACGCCTCGTCGTCCCGACGAGCAGCGAGACAGAGGGGTTGTGCCACCTGCACGTTGAGGATGTAGAGTCGATTTGCGCTTCTGGTTACCTTGGCAAGAAGGCGACGACGGCGATCCCAAATCCTCATGACTCCATCCTCAATTACCACGCGCGAACCGTTCTCATCCAACCGTCCCACGCTGATGATGGAGTTCCTCAACGCGGGGATGTAGTAGACTTCGGTGAGCAGTCTGTGCTCACCAGACACGGCGGTGAAGATGACGGAGCCGACGCCCTTGATCTCCACGCCAGAGGCATCCCCAAACTTGACGGAGCCTCGGACGCTAGAGTCAAGCTTGGTGAAGAACTCCCGTCGACCGGTCATGTGATGGGTGGCGCCGGTGTCGAGACACCACCCGTCGGTCTTGTCATTGCCGGAGCCGTCGCCGAGGAGGGCGTGTGCTTTTGTCTCGTCAAGGTGGAGGAGAGCCGCTGCGGCCGGTGCCGCTGGAGGTAGCTCGATGCTTGCATGTGCCATGAACAGAGCCGGCTCCTCCTCCTCCGCCTGTGCGACGTGGGCCTGGCCGCGTCGTGGCTGTCGACAGTCCTTGGCCCAATGGCCAAGCTGGCCGCAGTTGTGGCAGGTGTCGTCTCGTGCCGGCTTGTGCTTGCCGGCGGCGCCGCCCTGGGCGCCTCCGCGGGCATCGCCCTCGGCACGTCCTCGCGCCCCGGCCTGGGCGTCTCTGCGCGCCTTGCGCGGCTTGCCACGCTTGCGGCCGCCTATCGCGGAAGAAGGCTCCCCCTTTTTCCGATCACCTTGGCGGGCATCCCACTGCTCCCGAGTGAGAAGGAGCTTCCCGCCAGTGGTGATGGGCCCCGAGAGAGGCTGTGGCTCATCGCTGTCGACGACCTTGAGGCGACCTATCGCCTCCTCGATCGACATCGTGGAGAGATCCAGCAGAGACTCGATCGAGCGAGCCATCTGCTTGTACTTCTCGGGGACGCAGCGGAAGAGCTTCTCGACAGCTCTCTCCTCGCCGTAGGTGTCGTCGCCGAACTGCACCATCTTCTGCAACAGAGTGTTGAGACGGAGAGCAAAGTCATCAACGTCCTCACCTGGCTTGAAGGCCAGGTTCTCCCACTCCTTGCGAAGTGCCTGCAGTGTGGACTTGCGGGCGCGGTCGCTGCCGATGCGTGCCGCAGCGATGGCGTCCCAAGCCTCCTTGGCAGTCCGCTTGTTGGTAAGCGAGAACTGCATCTCGGACGGGACTGCAGCGATGAGAGCATCCAGCGCTCGTCGATCCTGGTCGTAGTCGACGTCGCCGTACCGGACTGCCTCCCACATGTGCCGCACCTGGAGCTTTACCCTCATCACCGCAGCCCACTCGACGTAGTTGGTCTTGGTGAGGGTAGGCCACCCACCGCCGGGGCCGACGTCCCTGACAACAGCCTGGAAACCATGGTAACCATGGTACCGATCCGGGGAGAGAGAGCCACGCTGCCTGTGAAGGTCGCGCTCTCCATTGACCCGTCCGCCACCGTTGCCGTGCGCGCCTCCTCCAGGAGCGCCGCCAGCGCGTCCGCGCCTGTCTGGGCTGCCGCCGCGCTCGTGGGCGTGCGCAGCTGCCCCAGGAGCGCCACCGCCGTGCGCGCCCCCTCCAGGAGCGCCGCCAGCGCGTCCGCGCCTGTCTGGGCTGCCGCCACGCTCGTGGGCGTGCGCGGCTACCCACTGCGCCGACCGCGCTCGTGCTGCGTCCCTCTCTAGCAGCTCAAGGTCCGCGTCGGCGGTGTCGTCAGCGGAAATGGAGCTGCCGGTGCTGCTGCGCAGAGCCTCGACCTCCGCTGCCGCCGCACGCGCTGCGTCCGCCGCTGCCGCTGCTTCCGCCTCCGCTCTGGCTGCTGCCAGCTCCGCCGCTGCCAGCCTCGACGCCCTTGCCGCCGCCGCAGCGGTCTCTGCCGCCGCTCGCTCGCGTTCTTCTGCCGCGGCAAGTTCGGCCTCCTGCCGACGCCGCGTGCTCGAGGCGACCGAGCGCTGAGACTGCCCTGCGGACATGACGCGCTACCGGGTGGCTGCTGCGTGGGGAGAGGGCTGCTTCAGACGAGCTGCTGCTCGTCTGCGCGGGGGAGGAGTGAGCAGGAGCGGCCGGAGCTGCTGCTCGCAGCTGGGGCTGTTGTGTGGTTGGGAGAGGAGATGAGCAGGAGATGCTCAGGCTACAGGATAGTACGGCTCTGATACCAGTTGTTAGTCGCTGAATTCTTACTCTTGGTAGGAGCAGAACTCTCACACTCATCGAGAGAGGATGACACTAGGAGTTGGGGCAATTTTCTGTTTTATTTCTCAATGCCATGCCAACCTGAGGGGTTGGGGATACATATTTATAAGCTGCTAGCCAGCCAAGCATATGCCAAGATGCTAGTCTAAGATGCTAAAGTGCTGTCCTATGCTAGGCTAAGATGCTTAGTCTAAGATGCTTAAAGTGCTGTCCTCTAAGATGCTAAAGTGCTGTCTTACAACCAGCCCCACAAAGACCACATGAGGCTTATCCATCAGCGACAGTGCATAGGCAGGGCGTACAGGTGTGGGGTGGTGACGGCAAATTTGTGCGTCTAATGCGCTTTGTTCATCCACAGGTACTGGTTTGTGCTACACTGTTCTATCAAATTTTTAGTGTTGTTCTAGCTGACAGTGGTTTGCTACAGGTTCAACTAATTGATTTCTCTCCGGGCGAGAGATATTTGGTCACATATAGCAGCCAGGAGCCCAGCAACCCTAGAGACACACATGTAAGACTGTCTTAGATTTATTTCTCCGTTCATATCTTTTCCGGTCTGACTATCATTCATATATGTGTAGAGGGTTGTCCTAAATATCTTTGATGTAAGGACTGGGAAAGTGATGTGGGACTTCAAGGGAAGCGCTGACGAGTTCACTACTGGTGGAAGTATTGGTGTTTCTGGTGTTTCATGGCCTATCTTCAGGTAAAAACACCAATGTGCTTTTTAATGAATGCACAACTTCTCATTAAGTTGTCATAGTCAGATGCTTACTATAGTTTTTATGTGTTTGAAGGTGGAGTGGTGGAAGAGATGATAAATATTTTGCCAGGCTTGGGAAGAATATCATATCTGTCTATGAAACTGAAACGTTCTCCCTTCTTGATAAGAAGTCATTGAAGGTAGAAAATGTGGTAGACTTCAATTGGTCGCCAACTGATCCTATCATATGCCTGTTTGTTCAGGAATTGGATGGTGGAAACCAGCCTGCCAGGGTAAGTAGAAATTTCTGCAGTTAGTGTCATTTAAGATTTTCATTCAATAAATGGTGAAGTCTAAAATATATGCTTTGTGTTGAAAGGTGAGTCTTGTGCAAATTCCCAGCAAAGACGAGCTGCGGCAGAAAAACCTTTCCAGTGTCAATGATTGCAAAATGTACTGGCAAAACAATGGAGAATATCTTGCTGTCCAGGTAGATAGGAACGCAAAAACAAATAACAGCACTTACACTGGTTTCGAGCTGTTCAGAATCAAGGAGAGGGACATCTCAATCGAGGTCTTTGAATTGGACAACAAGAATGACAAGATAATTGCCTTTGCATGGGAGCCCAGAGGCCACCGGTTTGCTGTTATTCACGGTGATGGACCTAAGCCTGATATAAGCTTCTACTCCATGCGCACAGCCAACAATGTTAGCCTTGTGTCCAAGCTCACTACACTCAAGGCCAAGCAGGCTAATGCATTGTTCTGGTCTCCTGCTGGGCAGTTCATTGTTCTTGCTGGGCTGAAGGGTTTCAATGGACAGTTGGAGTTCTACAATGTTGATGATCTTGAGACCATGGCCACAGAAGAGCATTTTATGGCGACTCATGTCATGTGGGATCCCACTGGAAGGTGAGCTAATCACGTAATCAAGAATTTCTTGACCTCATTATTTCGTGAAGTTTACAAAATCAATTGATAGACATATACAGAATAGCTTATATGAATTATTTAAACTTGAACTGTTGAGATGTACATCCTCAAGTGAAACTCTAGACACACGCATTCTCAAATTTTATGAATGGAATTCTTAGATTCAGTGCTTATTGGATGCAACTAAACAGTTGGCTATGGTTTGTTTCAAGTACATTTAGATTGACTCCCATCTAATTTAGTGGAACTGAAATGATTTTGGAACCTGGCTCTGTTCAGATTCGTTGCAACTGCAGTTACCTCAGTCCATGAGATGGAAAACGATTTTCAAATTTGGTCTTTCATTGGCAAGCAGATTTATAAGGTGTCAAAGGAACACTTTTACCAGGTAGAGCTTCCATCCTTCGTTCTTTGAACGGCCACCTTGCTCTGTCATTGCAATGATCTGCCCTTTACTTCTTAACTGAATGGTGCAGTTCCACTGGCGCCCAAGGCCACCTTCACTGCTTACTCCTGAGAACGAGGAAGAAATCTCAACCTCAGGAGGTACAGCAAGAAGTACGAACAAGAGGACCAGGACGCGTTCAACCAGCTCAGCAAGCAGGAGTGTAAGAGGTGGAAGCATCTTTAGGAGGAACGGGAAGGCTGGCTTGCTAAGTGGAAGCAGCTGCTCAAGGGGGAGCGACCATACAGGAGAGCGCTGAGATGTGGGGAGGACAGCGGCGAGGAAGAGTATGAATGCAAAGAGGATGAGGTGGAGGAGTTGGTAGATGTCACCGAGGGAAATTGTTTGCCTTCAACCTGGACCAGGAGTGAAACACTGAAGTTTATAACTTGCGTTTTCTTACATGTCCTTCCTCGTGTTCATTCTTATTCACGTGGTTACGTACGGCGTTATGTCTTTTACTGGATGGGATGTAACATTCTGCAGTCATTGATCCATATGATTTCATTTTGAACTGATGAATATGTGCGTATGTGTCAATTTTTTTCTGCTCGTTTATTGCTTATTGCTGTACCTGCTCTTGATGGTCTATTTGGTGCTTGCAAAATTCTGGGTATTAGGCACAAAATGGAATTATTTTCAATCTTTAATGTGTGTTAGTTAGTTAAATGTGACTTGTTAAATTGAAATAACTATTACATCTATTCCTAAAGAACAAAGTTAGATTCCGTTGATTGGACCGAGTAGTCTGTGTATCTGCATCCACAAGGATGCATTGCTCCAAGTTCAAGATTCATGGCAGGATAAAAACTGTATGCATAGGAGGAAATATGTAGTTAGATTGTCATTTTGTGTTTTGTTTTTAACTTCATAGGAGGAAATATTTGTTTTTTCACTGCTGGAGCTGATTCCGTGATCAGGCTTTATTGCGAGTAACGATGATGGTTGCAAGGAAGATATAATTTTAGCAGGCTAATTTGGACAGGGCGTTAGATGATGATGACGATGAATGTTGTGCTCTTTTGCCAAGTCCGAAACTGGAGCGAGGATTGTATCGCATATCAGAGAGGTGTGCATGCATGTATGTCTTTTTGCAAGTCGCAGTTTTGTTTCAAGTGGTTTATGTATCTTTTTTCTTCTTATTTATTATATACTTCTAAGAAACATTTAGGTGAGAGGCGGCAGAGTCGGGGCAACGGTAGCTTTGTAACAGGAATAGAAAATGAAGCTTGAGCTGTTTTAGAGGTAAGTTTTGTGCTGACACGAGTTTGGAGTTTGATGCTTTTGCGGTGTTGGTTTGAGAGAGAATAGATGAAAGTTTTTGGTTGGTAATGGGGTGCAACGGCTCAAAATTAACTGTTGTCTCCACTGTTGAACGAGGCCCACTATTATTACTCCCTTCGTCTCAATATCTTAGGCGCATTTCTATTTTTGTTTTGTCCCGGAGTATAAGACGCATGCAACACCTAAAACGCATGTGACGTCACCCTGCCTCCCCTGTATTTACTCTAGCCAGTTACCACTCCACATGCAAACACAGCCGAGAAGAAAGGAAGAATAGAGCGGGTGAGACACGCTGATTGATCAAACGAAAGCTATGCGGTCTGCGGCCATGGCGAGCCGAGAGACTAACGACGAAAAAATGGCACCGGGCCACTAATTCCCACAGCCATTAGCGATGGCAGCAAGCTTGGCTGTCTAGAACGTTTTTCTTCTGAGAAAAGCATAGGGGATATTCGTGCAAGCTCAAAAGCACCGAGATGTGCAGCTAATTAAACACCAATGTGAGTGTGAACATTTTGACAAGCTAGATGCCTGAGGTGCATGCATAACATTCCAATCAGAAGGTGTACCAAGAGTCCAGAACACACCATGATAGGTTGCATCGCATCTTGTCTTTGGAACTCATTCTCAAATTTTGATGTTAGTCGATGATTAGGTTAACGGGATAAAGACAAATTACTCGTGTTTTTCTTTGTCGCCAGACACGCTACGGTTACTTCATGGAGTAAGGGAAAACAGAATTAGGAAAGTTACCACAATGTTTTCTTTGCGATGATTTAGCTAATGGATTACAAAGACAAACACAAAAATAAAGCAACACATTCTACTCTAGAAACTAAATGGCTTCATTCTCAGCTTGAGGCTGAAAGGACCTTAATGACTAAGGTGTCATCTAGAGGGGTGAATAGGCTTTTTAAATTTACTTACGGATTTAGCTTAATCTTAATGCGAAATTATAGTAATTAAATTTTCACAAGTTCAAATCCTAATATGCTAGTTTTTCATATGAACATAACCACTCTATGTTAATATATGAAGGTTTGTAATCTTAGAGTGACAAGTAAGCAATTCAACTTCTATAAGAGATATACAAATAATGTATTGCAAGTATGAAATTCGATAAGTAAAGGAGGCAAGAGACAAACGATGTATGACCCGGAGTTCGGATATCCACCGATATTCTACGTCTCCGGTTGAGGACCCAATCACGCTTGATCAAAGGTGGGCTCTCTCTCAAGCCGCTTCCTCTCGAGGACTCTCCGGAGTCTCCTCGATCACTATGGTTAACTCTTTTCTCCATTCCCGGAGATGGCGAGTTTCACAACCACTTGACAATCTCTCGAGCCTCCTCACAAGTTTCTTGAGGAGATCACCGAGCCACCACCACCAAGCAGTCTAGGAGTCGGTAGCCTCCAAAAGTAATAGACTTTCGGACTCTCGCTTGAACACAATCGATGGCGAATGCTCAAACAATGCAACTTATGTACACACCTTGTGTAACTTATGCACAAAGGTTTCTCTCACACCTTAAAAATAGCAACACATGTACTTGAGGCTTTAGAGAGGGAGGAGACTACTAGATATGGGTGAAATCAGATCGGATTCGGTTCGGATAGCACTCGTACCATATCCTATTTCATATTTTTTTTCTCGGATTCGGAAGCGGATCAGATAGTGTTTCGGATATGGATATGAATACGGATAATTTCATAATCGGATATGGTACGGAAACGGACCGGATGCAGACCGGAAACGGACAAAAAAAGTCGGATAGTACGCACATACGAAGAGAAATAGATTACATACAGACAAGATCACAACAGCTGAGGGGAACCAGGTCAACTGACTCACACAGCTTCTTTGCAGGGTCGCCATAGAATATCTTTACAAAGACTTCAATCTGCAGTCATTTACTTTGGACAACAAAACAATCAGCTGACCGGATCAGCCTCCAGCAATGGAATTTGATCAGGACTACAACAAATTTTGCGAAGGGAAGATGGAAAACTGCTACCCCTCTCCTACCAGTAGTCTTGATGTGCGGGTGCGGGAGTGGAGTGGCTGTCCGCCGTCGGGAGGGCTACTGGGCTAGGGTTATGGCGTATTGAGTATCGACTTTGGAGTGGGCTAGTGGGTTGGTTGCTTGGGTCTGACTAGACTGCGGCCCAGTGGGCTAAAAATCAGATAATATCCAATTTAGCTCTGTCGGATATTCGTTTAAAAATTCTGGATAATCCGATATCTGGTGGATATTTGCAATATCATATTCGATACCATATCCGATTTCAGATATCCGAATTCGAATTCGTATCTGATCGGATAGCTTATTTCTCTTCTCATGTCCGATTCCACCAGATACGGATATGGTTTTATCCGGAAATTATCCGATCCGGTTTCACCCTTACTACTAGAGATACTCACAAATGATTTTAGAGGTAGCCAATCATACCCCAAGCCAGCCCAAGGTGGGGACTATATATAGCCAACCTTGAAAACTAGCCGTTGGAAAGGAATCTGGGCTATCCGGATTTGACCCGGACCCTCCAGGTTCACACCAACGGTCAGAAAAGTGACCGTTAAAAAAATCCGGACTCTTGACCCGAACCCTCCGGGTTGAGGTCTGGGTTGTCCAGCATAGATCTGGACCCTCACCCGGACCCTCCGGATGACACTCCTGAAACCTTATGTACAACCCGGGCCCTGGCCCGGACCCTATGGGTTCAACCCGGAACACCTTAGGGGCTTGTCTTAGGTCATATACTCTGGAAATAGACCTCCTAGAGTCCACGAACCTAACCGATCAACCAAACCACTTAGGTTGGTAGGATCATGCACGCCTAGACACCAAGTCTAAGGACAACACACGCAACATCGAACTATGCCCAAAGTCTCCGAGCACTCGCAGCTCGGAACCTTCAGACACACTAGAACACGGAGATCTAGTACCTCCACCACAAAGGAAATACGACGATATGCAACATATGAAAATACTTGAGCACTCGACTCATGACGTGAACAAGCTAATCATTTGATAGCCCCTCTTTATAGTACGGCTATCTAACCTATAATCCGGTCTCTCTCCAAACTTCTTGAGACCGATCAAACTAGGAAAACCTAGTCTAGACATACATTTGCTTTGCGTATTCCACTTGAGCTCGATGATGTCCATCTTCCTTGCTCCAAAGCAAAATCACATTAATCATCGTCACCTTATGAAGTCTTCTTCTCATAACTCCCTCATAATCCTTATGGGGAAGTTTTCTCTCAAAATTATCTTTTCTTGATGGACCTACAAGCCTCAAGTATGTGTCTTCGCATGATGCCAATCTTGAGCTTGCCATGATGACCATCAACTTATGATATCATTCTCTCATGGGCACATACGAATATATAATCAACCTCTCCATGCTTGCAAGTGGTACCTAACCCTCAACATGCACATAACACATAGCACATACAGTTAGTTCATATAATGCAATACACAATTGCTTATCTCCACTTTATCACATGAAGCAACCACTAGTGTTCTTCTCTTAAGCTCCTAGCTTCATGTCTTGATCACCATAGCTCAACACATGAGCCTACTCTTGACCATCTTGGGTTCAACACATGAATTTCTTCATCTTGGTTAACTTCACTCTTACACTATAACTTTATCTTGATCCAATACGGTTCACTCCTTAAGCCCATATTTTGATCCTTGAAGTTTACTTCTTGATCACTTGATGCTTCACATGATTTGATGGACTTCGATACATGAATCCATCTCCTAATCATCACATGCATGATTGATCTTGAGCTTCACGGGCTTGTAGGATCATCCTGTTGATGTAACCCTACAAAGTGGTACTGACCCTTACACATTTTAACACTCAAGAAAAATGGTTAGTCCATAAAACCCGTTTGTCATTAATCACCAAAACCACGCCTAGGTTATATTAACTCTTAATCCACCCTAAACCACACAAAGGGCTAGGTGGACTTTTAGAGGCTCACATTGCAATCTAATCGGAAGAACACCATTTCTCTACAAAGCTTGCTTCTTCATATGTGGAACAACATAGTGTTAACCTTCTTTTTGACGCAAAATCTCTCTCATGCACGATTGGGGAGTGAGGAACACCTAGTTAGACCTATCAATCGGATATTCTTCATATGCTTGGATAACCTTGGCAACAATATCTTCAACATTGGTTGGAGATGACTTCTGAAACAATGATTGAATAGTTGCAAAGAAACCCAATGTCCAAAACATCAAGATCAGGAGGTTGGCACATCAAATGGATGTTAAATCCATCTTCTTTTGCTACTTGATAGAACTCATCATCATCAATTGAAATGGTGGGTCTTCTTGTTATCTTGCTGGATGAAAATAGGATATCCGAATTCCTCTATTGTCCATTTTTGTTTGATTGCAAGCAGGACCTTGTTAACAAGATAATGGGACTTGTTTTCTTTATAACCAATGTCATTGCCTTGGTGACCATGATATTGGCAGGCCTGTTTGCACGACTTTTCTTGGCTGGCTCTACAAAAGTAAAAGGGAATATGCCAATTTGTCCTGAAAATTTCATGACACCATACTCATCAAACCTAGACCTTACAATTGCGGCAAGGAACATATGGCTCGACGTTCATCATCGGTATAGTACTTCCTTCTACTCACAATGCCACCATTCGCACCGCCATCTATTAACGAAAATGAAAGTTTCATATCAATTGCTACTATACTATTCTAGTCCATTTTTTTGCTAATCTACCTACAAGAATCTGCAAAAAAAAACCAAAACAACCAGCTATTAATCCCCTTCCTGCAGTTCTACACTAAGCCTACTATTCACCGTCTGGCACTTCGTCACAACGTCTACTGTTTTATTTCCTTGTCTGGCATAAAACATGAAATTAGGAAAAGTGTGCAAAGTGCTTACTCGTCTCGACGATGATATCTTCATTTCCTTGTCCTTCTTCTGCTTCCCCGCCATCTTCTTCTCCATTTTCGTCATTGCTTTCTCCTTCTCCTTCTCCATCTGTTCAACACACAAGCATAGGAAGATGTGCAGGTGAACAACAGGAAAGGTGAACGAAATTGGAATGGAAGTCCACGCTCACCTTCATCACTCTCATCCCAAACAATATCATAATTTAGGTCCACAGCTCTTTCAAAATCATCAATCTCCTCCCAAAGAATTGGCTCATTTAGGTCAAAATCCCCCATTGGAGTTCAACCATGCTAGTGGATAAGAGACGAAGAGAAGAGAAGAGAAGATAAGTGAATGTGGCTTAGCTAATGCCTACAGATGGCTTTTTATAGGAAAACACTTCCATCCGCTCGTCTGATCGACGCGCTCGATTGGACGTGCGCGCTGCCATCCGATCGAGTTTGATCGAACTTTCTAAAACAAAGGACGCGTGCTCTGGAACTAAAATAACAGGTAGCGTATGAAGGTTTTTAATGTTTATAGCTGTACATGAATATCATGTTACACATTCAAATTTTAATTTTTTTATCTTTTCAACCAAGCATCCAAATCACGATCCGTTTGAACCGTTGGGTTTCTTGCAACAAGACCTTCAAAACAAGACCCCACTTGTATATGTTAGAGATAAGAAACCCCACATGCACATTAGACACTATTAGCGCCATCGATAATTGTGGCGCACGGCATAGCTATCGCACGGGGATGCAAGTGTAGTGGTGCGGCCCAGAAGCGAGAGGACGGTCCGCAAAGGCGACGGCGAGCCGCGGCCCCTGCCCGGCCCAACACGACGATAGCATAGGAGGTAAAAGCCGCAACCACATGACTACATTGCTACAATCATTCATCTTACATGCTGCAACTGTTTGTTTTTTTATGTTGTAACTTCGTACATGTATACTTGCATGTTGCAACCATATGAAGTAAAAACTACAACCATAGGCTGCAACTATTCATCTTACATGCTGCAACCTTTTGTTTTTTTATGCTACAATTTCGTACAGCATACTTGCATGTTGCAACCATAGGAGGTAAAAGCTGCAACCACAGAACTATAGTGCTGTAACCATTCATCTTACATACTGCAACTGTTTGTTTTTTATGCTGCAACTTCGTACATGCATATTTGCATGCTGCAACCATATGAGGTAAAAACTGCAACCACAGAACTATAGTGTTGCAACCATTTATCTTACATGCTGCAACTGTTTGTTTTTTAATGACTAATTGTTGCATACACGAATTTTTGTGTTACCATGATCGAATGACTCTAGGAGTGTCCGCTGTGCGTGTGTGGTTTTTTATCTGTAACATATACAAGTGAAGTCTTGTTTTGAAGGTCTTGTTGCAAGGAACCCAAGGGTTCAAATGGATTGTGATTTGGATGCTTGGTTGAAAAGATAAAAAATTTAAAATTTGAGTTTGGGATTGAAGACTCACGTACAGATATAAAACGAACCCACGTACACAAACAATCCGAGCAATGGATAATTATTGCACACGTGCGATCGACCGGCTGACGAGAAGTGCGTTGGGAAAAGACGAGGTGGGAGATCCAGCGGCTAATACGAGCAGATCCAACGACTAGCGAGGCGGCCGATCTGGTGGTCCGCCCACCCGGCCGACGCCTAGCAGCCACCCTTTTTATAGGAAGACATGAACATGATGTTTGGAAGAATTTGGCGGTAGAACTCAAATTTTGAACTAACCTTGTTCTCAAATTTTCAGTACTCTCTACAAGTTTTTGGCTTTAAAATGAGAAATTTGCTCCATTAGCTAGTTTTGCCACCAACCCAGGCATGCAATTTCTGCCTATTCGTTCCATTCGTAATGCATGCATGCAACCTTGCTACTGAATGGTGCGCGTACGCAGCGAGCGAGGCACTGGAGTGTGCTCGATGCATGTATGCATGCCGAGTTGGACGAGATCGCGGACGCGGCATGCGGGGAGTTAGAGCGACGATTTAGCGGGAGCGAATGGAGGAATTAATAACCGCATGCAAAGATTTAGCTGACGTTAGTCTCTTAATCTAAAGATGCATATTAACTTTTGAGTAATCTCACGTGACTTATATCCATATTACTATGTACTAGAGTTATACTACAATCAGACTACAAGATTAAAATAGTAGTATTTGATCATAAAATCTAATAAAGAAAAGTTTTCTAGACAACACTAAGATATAAATCATGAGAAAATTGTATCTAACCAGTTATTTAATATAATAAGATACAACTTAAGAGAGAATGCATTGGGAGTGTCCTCAGCTCTTCATTTCTTTATCTGCGGGTTAGGGGGAATACGCCTAAGATATTGGGAGGGAGGAAGTATTAATTTTTTTATATCAATTAATCTATTTTAAATCTAATTTTTCAAGTTAATCTAAATTTTTTTAAATCTAATCCTTTTTGCGGCGCCACAACCAACGGCGCCACCATATTCTCCAGCTGCGGCGACCCACATATTACCCTGCTGGATAATATGCCGGTTTTTGACATATTGCAGACAAAGTGCCTTCTTGTCCGTAATACATTATACAGAGTAGCACATTAAAAGCATTACAGCGGTCCATATATTACAAACTGAAGTCACAACTTGCAACAAAGATACCAATTCTTACAAACGTATCCCTAAAAGTACGAGGAATTTAAAACCGTTATCGTTTGGTTACAGCAAAAGCCTTATCTACAACTTTTGGCTCACTCGTTTTATACTACTACTCGGCGATATGCTCGTCGCAGAACTCGACGTAGTAGTCTGCGCCTTCGTCCTTCTTCGTCGATGCCTGCTCTTCTGGAATCTTCTCTTCGACTTCGACATATAACACCTCCGCCTCCACCGTCGGCTCACAGTCTAATCAAAGGATTTAGAGTAAAGGGATGAGTACAAAAGGTACTGAACAAGTCTAGAAATAGCAAGAGGAGTTTGATGCACTATCTACTGAAAACAGCAATGCTCTCCAAAAGCAATGCAATTTTGTTAGGTAAGAGAGTCAAGTTTTAGTTTAAGAGACTATGATCTCATGTCTTACAGGCTATTAGGATCCCCGATGGACCCCTTTCCTGCCGCGTTCGCAGTTCCAACCAGGAACATGGAGTGACTCAGTCACACTTCTTTACACTCTGCAGAGGTGCGCAACTGTATCCATAAACGACCAATAGTCGTGGTGTTCACGTCGTCACATGCACAACCAAACCGTAAGGTCACAGAGCCGTTTCACCACCCACTAGATCCAACGTGTTGTGGATAGCCAACGGCTAACACACCTTCCTAACAACTGATACTCCAGATCTATTTTATGATTCTGATGCCATGTCAGATTATTTATGCTGCAAGGACAGTTGCTACACTTGCTTTTAGCTTCTCTTTGTTTTCCACATAGATATGCATATCAGTTTTATTCAATTGAAGAACATATTTTTATACTTGGTCTTAGTTAACCCATTCGAATGCTTGCGCATTTGAGGTGTCTGGTTTAAGTTGGTAGGCATATATGGTGTATATATAATTGTTTTTGATAACCGATAAGGACTGATACTATTCTTGGTCTTAGTCTCCTTATGTTTGCTCCTTGTATGTGTATGACAACTTATTCCATTGAAAGAACAGAGCTATACTGGGTCTAACTCATTTACTATTGCGATGCTCTTATCGGAGGGAAGATTGAGAAATGGGATAAACTGATGAGAACGGATTCTAAACTTGGTCTCAACTGACCTAAAAATGGTTTGCTCCTCCTTCTCTTCAGCTGATTCTTCTCTTGATCTGGATGGCCTTCTCCCTTGCTTCAGCTCCTCAGGAGCTCCTCCTCAATGCGCCCAGCTACCTTTGGTGTTCTTTAGTTCTGGTTTTCCTGGAGCTTGCCTCCTTGTTGCTCGAATGGCTGGCTTGGTGATGACTACTAGTGGTTTTCGGTGGATATGTGCCAAGGGTGGCTGCTGTCCTGGTTTCTACAGAAATACTTATACAACTCCTTTCTATGAGGCGTCGGCCACCTCCTGCTTACGCTATAGCTGGCTGTAATACTCTTTTATAGCCATCTATTACCTGATGGCTTTGGTGCTAAGAAATTGACTTTAGTCAATATTGTTGGCTGATGGATAAACTCTTCGATGGGTTGCCTTATCTTCAAATTTTTAAATTTTACCAAAATCTTTTTTTATAAAAGAAAACCATTGGGGCAATGTAGTATAGGTAAAAATAAAATTATTTTTACTATCATTACCCCTTTTTCTCCCTATACAGATATACATTCATGGATTTGTCCAACGAGGGTCTTAGTCACATGGCCCTCGGACATTTTCATAATAAATTGTTTTACAAAACTATTTTCAAACTAAAAATTATTTAGGTCATCGACACTATTTTGCCCCCGCAACTAAAACCTGCGGATGTCGGCGGAACTGTGCCGGTAAGACTATGTATATTTCAAAACCATTTTCGAAAACCTTTGCCTCATACAGCAACGGCGTAATTCCAACGGTCTCGAGTGCCTATACTCGACGACCTCGGATGTCGCCAACATTTCCGAAGGCTTCCCCTTCCGACTCACGGTGTTCTTCTACAGCTCAAGACTTGAAGATTAGGTTTAGCTATTTTGTATAGGTAGAAATATCACATGTAATTTTTATTTCTTCTTCTTTATTCATTTGTAACCTTTAATTGTTGTATCATGACATTTGTAATACTTTTTAATTAATAAAGTTTTAATGTTATTTATATCCAATGCATATGAATGACGAATGCCATGAACAATGCAATTGCACAGCAACTTTTCCCCTTTCTCTACTTAGTTTATGACGCTTCTCGGTAGAATTAGGTCAACTCAGCAATGCGAGTTGATCGAACTTCCACCTCACGTCTTTTACGGTTAACCCCAAAACTAGGGCTCTCACAGCGGCACCACAGACAGTGCGGATATGGCGGCCGCAAAACCATGGCGGATGATGTGGCCGAAGCTGCGGTGCTAGGCATCTTGGCGCCATAGCTGTGGCGCCATGACCCCTAACACTGTAGTGGGTAAACCCTTTCGGTTCCAACTCCTCTATCCCGAGCCGCCTCTTTCGTATCCGGTCGCTGCCCTCCCTTCCCATTGCCACCGCCTTCGTCCACGAGGGTGGCTACACATCTTGGCGGCGGGCTCGGCTCCACGGGCGAGGGAGGCGAGCTAGGGCTTAGCAGCGGCGCTAGATCGATTGGGGCTGGCAGCGGTAGCGGGAGAGCTGGGTGCGCAGAGAAGAACGAGAGGCAGAGGGATCGATGGATCCTACAGGCTACGAAACGGTTCGGTCAAGACAAAAGAAGGCAAGGGCAGCCTGGTCCTTTAGAAAATTTCTATCACCTCTAGCCTGTGAAAATAATTTTTTAATCACTGCGATGTGTTCTCGTAAAGAAAAACGATTTTAATAATGGTACTCGACGAATGTGTTATTATGCGGTGTGTCCGAAGAAAGAGTGTCTAGGAGCAAATTTTGCCATTATCAAGAAGGGAAGGAAACCGATCCTCCTAGTACAACTATCAGTAAGACGACTCGTTGATACCATCTGTGATGCACATACGGTACCTCAATTAGTCTTCTTCATCACGCAATATTATTTTTATGGTCTCACATCTCATCAGTGACAAGTGAATCCTAAAAATCCAGACTACTCCATCCATCAGTGACAACAACTAATAATTTTTTATTAAGTTCCTAGTTCTAATGCTTTCTGGTTGCCATAAAACTGGTGCTTGCAAATACAGTGAAACGGACTGATGGCTTAAACAAGAGAGAATACAACTAGAGGACTAATTGGTCGCCAAGTAAGTCCCCTCCACAAATGGCTTCCTGATCACATATCGAATCTGACATCCCATCTTCCATCCATATAACCATTAAGAGTCCAATTGTTTTCCCTCAGCTGGAAATAAGGCATCTGCAATCAAACGTTTTAGAAACAAAATTACAACCAGGTATGAACATGGAAAGCCACTATTTTTGCACTAAATGTACCCTATAACATTCAAGAACAAGCCTCATGTTTCAACAGGAACCTGCTTCTAAAACGTATTTCAACAAGAACTAACAAGACAAGAGGAGGTGCAGAACAGCATAATAGACACTAACAGGTATTAAGGGGTTGCTTGCCTTGCCAATTCTTGGACCAATACTAACTAAAGTTGCCAAATTTTGGCATTCCAAAACATTGGCAAGGCAATTTGGGGCTGCAAACAAGCAGCCCTTAAAGGCATATTAAGTTATCAGATCGATATACTGCTATCTCCGAAGGTTTCTTCAGCCTATATATGGTGACTGACTGGTGAGAGACAAGTGTCCACTGCTGTGAAGTTCTTTTTAAGAAAGAGAAACTGGTCTACAATGTACTGGCACAGAGATGAATAGTTTGGTGTTGTTCCGAGAGTTTGTTGCTAACTTACAGTAATTCAGGCAGAACTCAGTAATGTTAATTGGACATGGTGATAATCGAAAGAGAAGCAGCAAACCCCAGCAGACGATACAGAAATACATTTGCATAACAAATCACCATCCAAGTATACCATCTGTGACTGTGAGTACATAACTCTGCAGGTAAGTAGAGCATAAAATTGTGTGCATATGGAGGGAGGACAAGTGGATTAGCAGAGCAGGTGATGCGCATTGTGCATAAGAAGAACATCGTTAAAGAAGGGAAGCTTGTTTACATGGTGATGGGGCAGGCATTGTTCAAGTCGTGCATGAAAGAATGAGTCGGTACCTTGTGTTGCAGTTGGTAGCCAAGTTTGAGCCTGACGTCTTGACCTTTTCTGAAGTCAAGTACGGTCCAGGCCAACTCGAGCGCTGCACTCCTCGTCCTCTACAACAATGGCATTGTTACAATGTAAAAATGTAAATTGTTAAGAGCACAAGAAGGAGAAGGATACCAAATGCAGATCCGGAATCAGACTACCTACCGGTTTGAAGTGTTTATCAACGAGGAGACGTCCTTTGAGGTTGATCCCCAGGAGGCCATTGGGGGTGAAGGAGATGGCCTTCTTCCCGCGGAGATTGTAGCTGAAATCATTGGCTTTTTCCAGCTGGATGCCTACTCCGATGTTGGCTGATAGCTGGGCGTACGTGAAGAAATGGTCAGACTTTCGTCTTCATTTGACTAACAACTGACATGGATGGAGCAAGGAAAGGAAGGTACCCGGGGATAGAAGTGCCTTGCAAGGAGAGCAAGATAGGTTAGTGTTCCGGTGGTGGTGTCCATCTCGGCGTGGGCCTGTGTGTGATTTCGCGGTGCGTGGTCAGGGAGGCACAGGGAAAGGAGGAGGAGGAGGAGGAGGAGAGGGGCGTGCCTGGAGGAGGGCGTTGGATGCGAGGGGAAGCTTCTCCTTGGCGTGGATGCGGAGGCCGGCGGCGGAGTCGGCGCCGCGCAGCCGGAGAGAAGTCTCCATGACCGTCGACGCCAATCAGCAGCAGCAGCAGCAATTGGGAGATAGGGTTGTGATTTGGGGTGGGATGGCAGTGAAGATGGAGAAGACAAGCCCACTGGGCTGGGCTGGGCTGGGCTGGGCTGGGCTGGGCTTGGATGGGCCTTCTTCTCTTTCTGGAAGGCCCAGCAAAGTCAAATCAGTTAGCAAGCAGCTCAGTGACTGTGAGTGTTGTCAAGTGATCAAGAAGGAAATCGTCCACCTCAGCTACGTAAGCTTTACGCAAACGATCCATTATCATCACTGTAATAATTATCGTTAGGAAATCGACTTTATCCTCTTGCCCGAAAGGCGGGACTTTAGATGAGTCAGAGGATGCCAACAAAGTAAAAAAGGCGTAAATGGAATTCAAAGGTGGGCGCTTTGTTTCGTGTAAGTTGGCGCACAGGGAAAAGCTCCTTGTAGTGGAGCCAAATATATAAAAATGAAAAATCCTTCGGCTCTGCCGTCTCTCTCCTTCGCTTTTCTCTTTCTTGGAGCTTAAACCCCCCCACTGCGCTGCTCTGCTGCTGCTTCTGCTGCTGCACCCACCTCCACCACCTCCGTCGCCAGCAAACCCCCAGACGATCTACTGTTTCTACTTCCCTTCCCTGCCTCCCTCCTCCTCCACCTGAGTCAAGGCAAGGCCATCCATCCCACCTCCACCACCCCCGCCCCCCTTCAATTCATCACAATTTCATCTCTTCTTCTTTTCTTGGTGCAGGAACAGGATCAGCAATTCCTAGATGGCCTCCTCCTCCGGGAGGCGGATGGGCCCCGGGGCCTCCTCCGCCTCGCCGGCCTCCGCTGGACCCGCCGGCAGGAGGATCCTCCGCACGCAGACCGCCGGCAACCTCGGCGAGTCCATTTTCGACAGTGAGGTTGTGCCATCCTCGCTCGTCGAGATCGCCCCCATCCTCCGTGTCGCCAATGAGGTCGAGGCCAGCAACCCACGCGTCGCATACCTATGTATGTTATTCACTCTACTCTACATACACATGGGCCCCTGCTTCTACCTTGACTCATTACTATTAACTACTCACTCACTTGCTACTTCCAACGCAAATTCCTTCTCTATCTGTATTAGTTAGTCTATTCTATTCCACCTGACACGAGTACCACTATCTTACTGTCAATTTGGAGTGAGCTTAATTCCCTTGCTACGGAATACTACTTGTTTTGCTGCCTCACCCACAGGATGCATGTCTTGTGCTAGGTCGCTTCTACGCCTTCGAGAAGGCTCATCGCCTCGACCCAACCTCCAGTGGTCGAGGTGTTCGTCAATTCAAAACAGCACTCCTGCAGAGGCTTGAAAGGGTATGTATGCCCCCTGTTGCTTACGGCTTTAAAATCATGGAGCACCATACGGTGATTTAATGTAACAACATCTATTGCCTTGATTCTTTTTCCTTCACGGACACAACCAATGAATACATCCAACTAGCTACGTTAAATGACTCACTTTGTAACCATCTGCTTCCTCAGGAAAACGATCCCACGTTGAAGGGAAGGGTCAAACAGAGCGATTCTAGAGAAATGCAGAGTTTCTACCAGCACTACTACAAGAAGTACATCCAAGCACTTCAAAATGCCGCTGATAAAGCTGACCGGTGAGCAACTTTATTTTCTCGCCCACATGCTGCTCACTCATTTACTTCTTGCCTGACACCGCTTTTCTTTTTGATCGCTCAGCGCTCAACTCACCAAAGCGTATCAAACTGCAGCTGTCTTGTTTGAGGTCCTAAAAGCCGTTAATGTTTCACAGAAAATTGAAGTTGATCAAGCGGTAAACTCTAGTGTCATTGCTGTGTTGCTCCCATTTTGTCGCACAAAAATAGTTGTCTTTTTTTTTCTTTAAATCCTCACTGTAATTATTGCAGATTTTGGAGACACATAACCAAGTTGAGGAAAAGAAAAAGTTGTATCTTCCTTACAATATCCTCCCACTCGATCCTCACAGTGCTAATCAGGCTATTATGCGATTCCCTGAGGTTCCCATTTATCCTGAGTTCCATGCCTAATTTACTTAGAGTATCATACTTTGTCCAGATGGTTATAGTTCTGCTTATTTTGGTTTTCATCATTATGTAGATTCAAGCCGCTTTTCATGCTCTTCGTAATACAAGAGGTCTGCCATGGCCCAAGGAACCCGAGGAACCCAAGGAACCCAAGGAACATGAAAAGAAGGCTGATGCAGATCTTCTTGATTGGCTTCAGGCTATATTTGGATTTCAGGTTATCACACCAGGGCGACTATTTACCTTTTGTTTTCATATCAGACATGTTCATGTCGATGATTTGTTTGTGAGCTCTGAATACATGCTCTCTAACTTTAAACGGTCACTCTGCAGAAAGATAATGTATCCAACCAAAGAGAACATCTCATACTCCTGCTTGCCAACATGCACATAAGGCAGATCCCCAAACCTGACCAACAACCAAAGGTACCGCCTTTTCCAACATACACATGCGTGAGGCGTGGGCACATGGATTCTTATGTCATGAATCATGATGGATGGATGGTATTTACTCGTTTCCTTTTCACTACTATTTTCAGTTAGATGACCATGCGCTGGATAACGTAATGAAGAAACTATTTAAGAATTACAAGAGATGGTGCAAGTACCTTGGCCGCAAAAGCAGCCTATGGTATTATGTTCAATCTTCAATGGAAGATTTGGATGCTCATGATTATGCTATTCTTAATCCCTTGGTTAACTAATTAGTTGAACTGCCTTTCTAGGTTGCCAACTATTCAACAGGAAAGACAGCAGCGCAAGCTTCTCTATATGGGCCTTTATCTGCTCATATGGGGTGAGGCGGCTAACCTGAGATTTATGCCAGAGTGTCTTTGCTACATCTATCATCATGTATGGTCAAGTCCTTTCTTCTCCCTCAAATTAAGCATGTGATCTGTTTACTGAACTTGTGGTCTGGGTCTTAAAGGAGTTTAAGGTCCTAACCTGATTTTCTGGTTACACTGAAACTGATGCAAAGATATCTTATGTGACCTCGACTTGCACAAATCTGTTGGCATCTTATGAGGAATCACATTCTGTTCACTTTGAAAGTTATGGGAAAGTATATGTTGGATGCAATTTATCTTAGTTATGAGGACTAATCTGCTTATACTGTCAAATTAAATCAACAATATCTCTCCAATTAAACCCTAGCTTATCTGCAAAGTATGTCAGAACAACATTAGTAATTAGCAAAGGCTGGCTTATACTTGCATTGCTGCACTGATTATTTCAGTAGCCGAGACTCTTGAGGCTAAAAGGCCTTGAATTTGGCTGCATGATGTATATTCCAAGCACCGCAGCATCGAACTATGCTGTGTACACAATAGTTTATGCAGAGATCAGGCCAAGGTGATCTGGTAAACATTAATCAAGAATATTTTAAATCGATCCCCATGTTTATCTTCCCCTTTAGAACATTTCATAGAGTGAAATGTCGAGACAATTTGTACCACAATCCATACCATGCATGATTTCGATGACCTTTCATACTTCTTCACCTTAAGCGATTGCGAGGTTGTTTCCAACTGTCCATGAATATGCTAGGTAAAATATGTTTGATTGTCAAGGTTGTTTGCTGGTCATAAATGATTGGCTCTGGGACGTTGCTGCAATTGTAGATCATAGCTCTTTTGATGAGAATTGAGATGATTATTGGCAAATGATGACAGTGTTATTTTGTTCCATTGCAGATGGCTTTTGAATTATATGGTATGTTGGCTGGAAATGTGAGCCCAACAACTGGTGAAAATGTTAAACCAGCATATCATGGCAAAGAAGTTTTCTTGAAGGAAGTTGTGACTCCGATATACCAAGTTATAGAGATGGTATGGTTTTTTTTATTTCCATTCTCATGTTCTAATATCAAGCACAATCAACTTATATCCTTTGAGCTTTTTACGTAGGAAGCTGAAAGGAGCAAGACAATAAAATCAAAACACTCGCATTGGAGAAATTATGATGATCTAAATGAGTACTTTTGGTAAATACTAGCCTAATTTGCTATAGTCTTTGCAATTTTCTGAGCCAGTTTTTGAGGAAACCCATTCATTTATTTCTACGTTGCCTCTCAGGTCAAGAGATTGTTTCCGATTAGGATGGCCTATGAGACGTGGCGCTGATTTTCTGAAGACTCCAAACATTACTCGTGCCTCTCGTGATCAGACGAATGAAGTAAGTCCGTTATGATATGAATGTACTTGCTTACATTAACTTCATGCAAATGAGTAGATACAGCTTAGTACTATTTAGCTGTTAGCATCTCAAAAAGCGTACCCATTGCTGAAAACTCCCACACTTTGTGGGGTTTGGGGAAGAGAATTTCTAGGCAGCCTTCCCCTTGCTTTTTTTTATAGTAGATATAATCTGCCTATTTTGTAAGAAAATTGATAAAAATCAGGTATACAAATATGCATGCATTTAACTATCTGATACTGCATAGTTTTGTTTCAGAGATAATACGAGATGTTCTAGATTGTGTATGATAATAGATGTAAGATACCTATTTTGTAACCCTTTGTTATATTTCAACCTCCACAGATTCTTAGCGTATGATAAGTTTCTGTTCTCATCCAAACAAATTTAAGTCAAGGACAGGAGGAGATCCTTTTTTATTTTTTGCAGCACAATGAGAAGATTTTGTTTGGTTACGTTTTCTAGTCTTTAGGCTAGTGTAGAGAACAAACTTCAGTTAGGTAAACAGGTCTATGAATTGTCTTGCAATGAAGCCAATAACTCTTGCTGTTTATGTCTTCATACAGTCCTCTTGGTTCTGACATTTCTTATTCTGGTCCAGGAGAACGGATCAGCTGATAGTGATCATTGGATGGGAAAAGTCAATTTTGTTGAGATACGGTCATTTTGGCACATCTTCCGTAGCTTTGACAGGATGTGGAGCTTCTTAATTTTATCTTTGCAGGTTAATTGTGGTTTCCTACCTTTGTGTTGCTCGGGTTCTTTTGGATGCTTTCTGTTTCCTTATCTTACATCTCTTGAGTTGAAGATTTTTCTATTGCTTTTCTCTTTCACACAGGCCATGATTATAATTGCCTGGAATGGTGGCACACCAAGTGATATCTTTGATGCAGGAGTATTCAAACAGGTTTTGAGCATATTTATTACTGCTGCAGTACTGAAATTGGGTCAAGGTGTGTTGGCAATACCCCCACCACCTAGTATTATCGCATGCACACAGTTTTTTATTGCTGGGTGGCTTCGTTATTCGATAGAGTGTGATGTCTAGATATGGTTACTTGTATTTCCTTTTGTAGCGCTGTTATTATTGATGAAGTGCATAGTTGCATGTCAAGTTTGCTCGCTTGCAGAAATTGCGTGGGTTCTACTTTGGTTAATTTTTCCTCTTTGCTTTTGTGTTGGAGAGAAATTGCCTGGGTTCTACTTTGGTTACTTTGTAATTTGTAGCAATGGTAACATTTGCCAGATTCATCTGTTACCAAGGTGCTACATAGGCATCTCATGAATCGTGATCGGTACCAAAAAATGACCCTCTACTAGGTGCTAACACTAACATGTACACTATGTAGGAATTGATTACGATAGTTTGAATGGTTATTGTCATGTGCCATACTTATCCAATAAGGAGATAAGATCTCAAAATAAGTGGTAAGATCCAGGTAGTTAGGAAAGTTAGGATTAATTTCTTATGAGCCAAGTTATCCATCTCCCTAAATAAGGGAGGACGTGTACCCCGTATCAATCAAGCAAATGAATCAAATTAGTATTTTATTATTTCTTAGCGTAGTTTAGTCTAGTTATGCTGGAATGATCCGATCATTCCAGTTGTCTTCTCCATTTACCCTATACCTTTCTTTTGCGAGGATACCCTATACCCAACAACTACAATGTTCTGAACACCAGGAGCTTTTGCTGATCTACAGGCAGTTATATCAGGACCAAGCATGATATGCCCTATATGCTGTACCGAATCTTGAAAAAAAAATAACTTCTATTCAATTTGATTTTACTCAATATATTTAATTTTCCTAAACATAATTTACTAAGCATGAAATCAGAGGAGCATGGTGGCTGTTTAGGATAGAGTCTTTTTGTACAGACTAGGCAATGTTTATCATTGGTTAGGCTTAATAAGTATATTCTAATGCAGCGATTCTGGACATTGTCTTGAGCTGGAAAGCAAGGGGAAGCATGTCTCTTGCTGTTAAACTGCGGTACATCTTGAAGTTACTATCAGGTGCTGCATGGGTTATAATTTTACCAGTAACTTACGCATACACCTGGGAGAATCCTACTGGTCTTGCTAGGACAATCAAAAGTTGGCTCGGTAATGGCCGGAACCAGCCATCGTTATACATCTTGGCTGTTGTGATATATTTGGCACCAAACATGCTGGCGGGCACTTTATTTCTTTGCCCCGTCCTCAGGAGAGCTCTTGAGCGATCAAATCTGAAAATAATAACATTCATGATGTGGTGGTCACAGGTAACTTTCCATTTGGTAGTTTTACTCAAGTTGTTGATTCTTGATACCCTGTATATGCTAAGATTCAAACCATTCTTTGTCTACAGCCTCGGTTATTTGTTGGCAGAGGAATGCATGAAGGTGCATTCTCCCTTTTCAAGTATGTTTGCCAATCTAAGCATTTGTTGTTGTTTACCATTGCACATTCTCTTTCTGAGCATTGTTGTCCTTCTAGGTATACAATGTTCTGGGTCCTTCTTTTGGCCACAAAATTGATAGTGAGCTACTACGTGGAGGTATTATTCGTAACGAATTTCTTCATTTGTTTTTGTTAGACATGACATCTTAATATGTCCGTAAGTGATTCAACTCTATATGTGTTGCATAATTTCCCATCAAAGTATTCTATATGGCTGCTAGCCCATTTCAAGGGAAGTTTTGTCCCATTGAAGTCTTGGGGCTAAGAATAAAAAACCTTATTATTCCCCATTAATTATAGGAAAACTCTTACTGGCAAAAGCTTGAGGAAATTTCCATAACTGCTTCCTTTCTTTATTAACACATCGAAATTTGGTTGCTTATCTTGTCCTATAACCAACCTGCAGATCAAGCCACTTGTGCAACCAACAAAAGATATAATGAAGGAGCCAATAACAACATTTCAGTGGCATGAATTTTTCCCACATGGTCTCTCTCTCTCTCTCTCTCTCTCTCTCTCTCTCTCTGTGTATGTGTGTGTGTGTGTGTGTGTGTGTGTGCGTGCCTGTCTGTCTATCTGTCTCGTCGATGATAAGACTTATTCCCCTTGCACTTCAAATTAAGGTAGAAGTGTGTTTCGAACCTGGGTGGGTTCTCCACATGGTATCTCCCTTGAAATGGTGATTTTTTTTAATGTATATTTTGAACATGTTCTTATTTTTGGTTTTACCATCTGCAGCAAAGAACAACGCCGGTGTTGTCATTGCACTTTGGGCTCCTATCATTCTTGTATGATTTCTGTCCTCTTTGTTGTCTTGAACAGAAGAAGTTGTTCCTATTTTGACTTTCGTCAGTTTAATGGTTCAGGTCTATTTTATGGATACCCAGATATGGTATGCAATTTTCTCAACATTAGTTGGTGGTATCTATGGGGCATGTCGTCGTCTTGGTGAGGTTAGGAAAGCTGACCAATATCCTACATTGCTGTTCATAGACTTTTAGCAACATAATGAATCTTGCTTGTTTCGTGTTCAGTGTTTTTGGATTTCATTGTGCTCCCCTATGGATTATGAATGCGCATTGATGTTTAGTATAAGGGAACAAAGTAACTTACAATGTGTACTGTTGTTGGTTTCATTAAATCAGATACGCACCTTAGGGATGTTAAGATCTCGCTTCGAATCTTTGCCTGAGGCTTTCAATGATAACTTGATTCCACGTGACTCAAACAAGAAGAGAGGATTACGCTCTGCTTTCACCAGTAAACCTTCTAAGGTGTGGATTTCCTGACTTGCACCTCTTATTTTACACCACACTAGGAGTAGATCCTTTCCATTTGAAAGTATGTATGTCTTATTTTGCTTTTGTCCTTTCATCTGACTCGCTTAAATTATTTTAGAAACCTGAGGATGGCAAAGAAGAAGAAAAAATGGCTGCAAGATTTGCTCAGATTTGGAATCTAATCATCACAAGCTTCCGTGAGGAAGACTTGATAAATAACAGGTGTGGCCGCTGATATCTACCTTGTATACGGACTGCTTTTTCTTTGCATTCTTGCCGTAACTGTTTTTTATTGTCTTTTGGTCAGAGAGAGGGATTTGTTACTTCTTCCATACTGCAAAGATTGTGAAATGGATATAATCCAATGGCCACCATTCTTGCTTGCTAGCAAAGTATATATTCTCATTCAACTCCCTGCTTGTTATTTTGGTGAAATGAGGCATTGTTTCATTTTCTTTTATTGACTGTATTTCAGATTCCAATAGCATTGGATATGGCAGCAGACAGTGGAGGAAAAGATCGTGATCTAAAGAAGAGGATGAAGTCGGATCCCTATTTTACATATGCTATCAAGGAATGCTATGCTTCATTCAAAAACATCATATGTACTTTAGTGGTTGGTACAAAGGAGAGAGTGTATGTTCTACATTCTCATTCTTAAAGATTAGATTCAGACTTGTATTTTATTCTGAACAAATTTTATGACGTATTTTTCAGGGACATTGAAAAGATATTTAGAGTGGTGGACGATCATATAAAAGAAGACACACTGATAAAAGAGCTGCACATGAGTAACCTTCCTATCCTGAGCAAGAAGTTTATTGAGCTGCTTGACATACTGGTATAAAATTAGTCATCATAGTTCTCGTTATGTTGAATGTGTATATGACCTAATTCTCATTCCTTCAATGCAGAAAAAGAATAACAAAGAAGACAAGGGTCAGGTCATCATTTTGTTCCAGGATATGCTCGAAGTCGTAACAAGAGATATAATGGAGGAACAACTCAGTGGGTGAGAGACCTAGTTATCGTTATACTGTAAAAAATAGCAGTTGCCTTTTTTGGAGAGAGTACAAGGCGGCGGCCCCTACAGGCTACATGCTAGGAAAATATTGGAAGCTCCACGGGCCACATAAACGTGCACGCTTGTGTGCACTCTGTTTAAATACGACACACAGTGTCGATCCCGAGGATCTGAATTCAGTGGGTGGGAATGGACACCCTCGCTCCCACCGCTAGGCCACAGGCCCATCCTTGCAGAGTAGCTTTAATGACTAGAGTTCATTTTCTACACAATCTGTTTCCTTTCCAATTAATGGCGAGTTCCCTACATAATTTACTTTCACTTATAAATGAACCAGCGGATGGAAATTGGAACATGTAATGGCTATTATTTGTCATATAATTATAAATCAATTGGTTATTAAAGTATGGGTCATAGGGCGTAACCTGAGTTGTCTCCTTTTCTTGATTTTTGTCAGAGTTTATTTTCCTTTAGAATTAATATGTTGCCTTAACATATGGTGTGCTCAGTTTCACCGGTCATTTTTAATGTACTGAGATAGTGTGTTCTTAATTTGCAAAACGATAAAATTATGAATGATTTACCATCACCCACATGCCAGTTTTTTGCACCGATTTCTTATCACATGCTTTAGATTCTCGGTTGTTGTATGTGTTGTCTTTTGTTACTTATGTGTATTACTATGTCTTGCTTAGGCAACTGGAATCGGTACATGGAAATAATGGAAATAATAAAAGACACGATGATCAACCGGATCAGTTGTTCTCTAAAGCTATGGATCAGTTGTTCACTAGAGCTATTGAATTTCCTGTAAAGGAATCACACGCATGGACTGAAAAGGTTGTATTTTCGATTTGTGTTTTATTTATTTTTGTGTGAAGCAGGCACATGTTTGAATATTTCGTAATAAAGCCAAGCTTCTAATATTTGTGCTCATGTTCTTGTTTTGTGGTTATGCCTTCTTTATTTGTTACAGATAAAAAGGCTTCACCTTCTGCTCACAGTGAAGGAATCTGCTATGGATGTTCCTACAAACCTGGATGCAAGAAGGCGGATATCTTTCTTTGCGAATTCCCTTTTCATGGAGATGCCACGTGCTCCAAAAGTGCGGCACATGCTGCCCTTCTCGTAAGTTTTTGTTCTCTCTAAAATTTATGATGTATTTTACTATTCTTGATTCATTATGTACTCGGATCTGAATTAGTTTTCTTGTGTGTTTTACTTGTAACACATCATCATTTGTTGTCGATGGAACTTTGCTTCTAGTTGCCTTCAAATATTTAATATCTGTTGCAGTTGGTAATTATTTATGTGTTGTTTCTCGTCTGTCTTTTTGGAACAATGAAGCTCTTCTTCTTCTTAGCAACTCCAAAACAGTTAATAACTCCAGCAAAATCAGTCAGCTCCCATTTTAAATCTTTCTAATCATTTAGGTACTCATACTTCTGTTGCCCCCTGAACAAAAAGCACACACATATATACATGCCGTGGTGGTCATACGGTATATTCGGTAAATACCATATTTGAAACTAGATACAAATTTCAAGAGCGAACGAACATTATATACTAGTGTAACTCAGTGTAAACTGGTAAACTGGTGGTTAGGGGTGCGGTGTTACAGGCTGCTTCCAAATTCCAATGTAGGGCTACCTTTGCCAAATTTCTTTTCAAGCTTTCATTAATTTCAGTAATACCTTTGCCAAATTTATTTTCCAAGCTTTAATTAATTAGTGGAGCAATGATGTTCTAATTAATAATTAACACTTGTCTTGTTGCCTCTTTACTGGGACAACTTGTGTACCAGTGTCTTGACTCCGTATTACATAGAAGACGTTCTTTTCTCTTCACAAGCACTAGAGGAGCAGAACGAGGATGGGGTTTCTATCCTTTTTTACCTGCAAAAAATCTACCCAGGTGCATCCATGAACGCCAAATAAGTTCCCAATCGACATGTCCTAGTAATTCCAGTCTTCTGAGCATCAACATAATGTTTGCCTCTCCTCTCTCCTTGCAGATGAATGGAAAAACTTTCTTGAAAGGGTGCAGTGCAACAATGAAGAGGAACTCCGTGAGACTACTGAACAACTGGAAGACGAGCTTCGCCTTTGGGCATCATATAGGGGCCAAACTTTGACGAGAACTGGTAACACCCTCCTTCCATAGCCGCTATACTTTCTTCTCAAGGAACATGCTGTGCAAGGTACCTGCTTGGTTCTACCGCTTTAATATTATTTGCTTGATCTTACAGTAAGAGGGATGATGTACTACAGACAAGCTTTGGTGCTTCAGTCTTTTCTTGATATGGCCAGAGATGAAGGTATTTCTTTATGATTGAGCATGTTTACTATTCTGGTGATTCTGATGTTTTTATGATTAATTGACTGATTTACTTGCTTTCCTCAGATCTTATGAAGGGCTTCAGAGAAGCTGACATATTATCTGATGAATCACCATTATTGCCTCAATGCAAAGCTATAGCTGACATGAAGTTTACATACGTCGTATCATGCCAACAATACGGTATCCAGAAACGTTCCGGCGATCATCATGCACAGGATATTCTGAGACTGATGACAACGTAAGTCTTGATTCAAGATTAAAACTCTCCAGAGGGTATTATGATAAGACTTCCTTGTCAATCCTTCCACTGAGACATTAATTGTCATTTTTCGTTATTCATCCTGAATATGTTTGTTGTCCTCCGTTTCCTTTCTCTCATTGATATCAATGGGCATTTCCCCTTCACGTCACAGCTGGAATAAAATCTTTTTGCAAAGTACAGTACTCCACAGGAAAATGGATTATGATCTGTAGTCAAACAGTAGAAAATTGTGTCAGGTTGCAGGATTGTCTTAGGATACAAGTATTACACATACAGTTGGCAATTCTGATATTTTATCTGTCTTCTATAAGTGTATAGTTGTATACAAGAGCTTATTTTATGCTGTGCTGCGTCAATGCACTGGGTTCTAATCTAGCTTTGACATACTGCCACTGGTGTTGCATGATATCGCATTAAATATTTTACATTCTTTCTTTTATCGATATGGACCATTGCAAAACATTCTACTAATATAGTGGTATTCAAACTATGCGCCCGATCAATGATTGAAAAGGAAATTTTTTTTTGGCAGTTATCCATCACTTCGGGTTGCCTATATTGATGAAGTCGAAGAGCAAAACAAAGAGAACAATAAGATAGAGAAGGTTTACTACTCAGCGTTGGTGAAGGCGGCAGTAACCAAGCCTGATGATCCTGGTCAGAAACTTGACCAGGTACCGCAAAATGGCTTTTAATTCAATCTTGATTATGCCTAGTACAATAGTTGTATAATATATGTTTCTAGCCACTTTTTAGTTTCTGCCGGCCGCGGAATAACCGTTCCTATTTGGGATGGGTGCATTTCCTGAACTCTGTGGTGCCGATTCATATGAACTTATTTACCTTGCATCATTTGCTGTGTAGGACATATACAGGATAAAACTTCCAGGTAATGCAATGCTAGGTGAAGGAAAACCAGAAAATCAGAACCATGCAATAATTTTCACTCGAGGTGAAGGCCTACAGACTATAGACATGAATCAGGTATGCATCATGGTGCTTCTTGTTCTGCTATGTTTTTTTGGGCCATTTGGTTATGTCGTGCTACCATAACAGGAACACTATATGGAGGAGACTTTGAAAATGAGAAATCTGCTGCAAGAGTTTACGAAGAAACATGATGGTGTGAGGTATCCATCAATACTTGGTGTAAGAGAACACATATTCACTGGCAGGTATATGTTGCTGACTTGCCCTTCCCACCTTAAATTTATGATTATTTTGTGACTTTGTATCGTGTTGCTATTTACTTGGATAAAGTACCTTATGATTGCATGATTGCTCTTGCAGTGTTTCTTCTCTTGCGTGGTTCATGTCAAACCAAGAGACGAGTTTTGTGACTATTGGACAGCGTGTACTTGCCAATCCTTTAAGGTGATTCATCTTACTATGGATATCCGCCTTTATCACAATATAGTCCATATCATTCATGTTTTTATGGGCTTAATACTTTCATCTACTCAACTTTTTTGTATGTTTCTTTCCACAAATTCATCATAGGTCCTTAATTCTGCAATGAACTAAAACATCATTGCGATTTTCAATTTAATGCTATTTTCTGTTTATTCAGTTGAGTTCTCGGCGTGCTTTTGTTTCTTTCTTCAGCATTACTATTCAGTATTACTCGTTACTTTTTCCCTCTTTAAAGAAACTTAAAGAATGTCCTTTTGAGATTTGTTTTCCTGGATATTTTTATGTGCAGAGTTCGATTTCATTATGGGCATCCTGATATCTTTGATAGACTTTTCCACCTCACAAGGGGTGGTGTAAGCAAAGCATCCAAGATTATCAATCTCAGTGAGGACATATTTGCTGGTATGCTATTAACTCTTTGCCGTTGTTGCTTGGTTCTTTGAAATGTTATGCTAATACCTCTCTTTATTTATTTATTTCTGATAAAATGGATTTTTCTCCCTGATTTCATTAACGAAACCAGCTCTGATTTACCTGTCCCTTTATGACAGGATTCAATTCAACATTGCGTGAAGGAAATGTCACACATCATGAATACATGCAAGTTGGCAAGGGAAGGGATGTTGGTCTGAATCAAATTTCAGTATTTGAAGCGAAAATAGCATATGGTAATGGGGAACAAACACTGAGCCGTGACGTCTACCGACTTGGACATCGTTTTGATTTCTTCAGAATGCTGTCCTGCTACTATACTACTATTGGGTTTTACTTCAGCACAATGGTACTGGCTCTGCCCTGGCCTTTTCAACTTTCTGAGCCATTGGTTAAACCTAACCTATGTTGTTTTTTCTGTTCCTTTTCCAGATTACGGTATGGACCGTATATGTATTCCTCTATGGGCGTTTGTATCTTGTCCTCAGTGGCCTTGATGAAGGACTAGCCACTGGAAAAAGGTTTATACACAACGAACCTCTCCAGGTTGCTCTTGCTTCGCAGTCTTTTGTGCAGCTTGGATTCTTGATGGCACTGCCTATGATGATGGAAATTGGTCTAGAGAGAGGATTCAGAACTGCATTGAGTGACTTTGTACTTATGCAGCTGCAGTTAGCATCTGTTTTCTTCACATTCTCACTTGGGACCAAAACTCATTACTACGGAAAGACGCTGCTCCATGGAGGAGCTGAGTATAAAGCTACTGGACGTGGATTTGTGGTGTTCCATGCCAAGTTCGCCGAGAACTATCGACTGTACTCACGGAGCCATTTTGTCAAGGGCATTGAATTGATGATTTTGCTTATTGTGTATGAGATCTTTGGGCAGTCATATCGAGGAGCTATCGCGTACATCTTCATCACATTTTCCATGTGGTTTATGGTTGTCACTTGGCTCTTTGCACCGTTCCTATTTAATCCTTCTGGGTTCGAGTGGCAGAAGATTGTGGATGACTGGATTGATTGGAATAAGTGGATTAGCAACCGCGGGGGTATTGGTGTATCACCAGAGAAAAGTTGGGAGTCATGGTGGGAGACAGAGCACGAACCTCTTAAATATTCCGGAAAGCGTGGCACTGTTCTTGAAATAGTGCTTGCGTTGCGCTTCTTTATCTACCAGTATGGTCTTGTTTACCATTTGAACATAACCAAACACACAAAGAGCGTGCTGGTAATTTGCTCATCTCATTTATGTTACTTGATGTCTATCTGATTATAGCCTATCAACTTGTGTTAATAAACCTAAACACTGTTTAATGCTCTTTCAGGTCTATTGCTTGTCATGGGTTGTCATCTTTGTAATATTGCTTGTGATGAAGGTGAGCACTATTGCCCATTTTACCTCAGTCTTTAATTTTGATGCCCGTGAGTAACATCATGCCTAGGTCATGGTTTGCTATGTTTTTGTAGAATTTCTTCGTTCTCTCTCTCTCTCTAGAACCATGCTTCTACAGAATCAGAGGATCCTCACTAAACATCCATACGCAGCAAGTTGCGTAAGGCTATTGCTTGAGCATGTAGACAGAATCAGAGGGTCCTCACTAAATATACATACGCAGCAAGTTGCCTCCTGTTCGCTAACTGTTGCCTCTCCTTTACAGACTGTATCGGTTGGGAGACGGAAATTCAGCGCACATTTC
The DNA here is from genome assembly GCA_019208055.1 of Stipa capillata. Classification (NCBI taxonomy): domain Eukaryota; kingdom Viridiplantae; phylum Streptophyta; class Magnoliopsida; order Poales; family Poaceae; genus Stipa; species Stipa capillata. Next base: position 396,851 of record JAGXJF010001649.1, read on the forward strand.
CAACTTGTGTTCCGGCTGATCAAGGGGCTGATATTCATAACATTCATCTCCATCGTTATAATCTTGATTGCGATCCCCCATATGACAGTTCAAGATATATTTGTTTGCATCCTTGCCTTCATGCCGACTGGATGGGGCTTGCTTCTGGTAAGTGAAGGATGCTACCTATTAATGGCGGGTACGTTCCTGGCTCCTTTGCTAAGATAAGAGAGATGCATGTTGTTTCAGGTGGCACAAGCTATTAAGCCAGCTATTGTGGCGATTGGGCTGTGGGGGTCGATCAGGGCGCTGGCACGGGGCTACGAGATCATCATGGGACTCCTCCTGTTCACCCCGATCGCGTTCCTGGCGTGGTTCCCGTTTGTTTCCGAGTTCCAGACGAGGATGCTCTTCAACCAGGCCTTCAGCAGAGGGCTGCAGATCTCCCGTATCCTCGGCGGCCACAAGAAAGACCGAGCAGCACGCAAGGAGTAGAAGTAGATCACTCTTGTTCTTGTCTTGTGTACAAGGGAATGGGATTGATATGATATGATTTGTAGTACTCCGTATAATATAATTACTTGAAGGATCTGGGCCGTCCATCATCCTATTTGCTTTCTCTCTGATTCACTAGGTAGCTAGGGTTAGGGTTTGCAGATCAATCGATTTCGGTGGAATCCATCACTCTAACCCTCCAAATCCTTGCAGCCGCGGAAGAGGAGGCCATGGATCCCAGCCAGATGATGCCCCGAAGCTTTCCCATGTGGGCCCCTCCTCCACCCGCCCCCTCCGACGGCCCCTCCGCCATGCCGCCGCCGCAGCCCTTCCTCGCTCCGCCCAACGCCAACCGCGGCTGGAAGCGCAAGAATCCCAACTCGGGTGGCTACCAGCCCCCGGCCATCGGCGACCTCCAGGTGCAGAACCGCGCCAAGGCTCGCCGCTGGTTCAAGAACCCCAACCCCAACCCCAACCCCAACAACAACCGCAAGTACTTCTTCCCCAAGCCCAAGGCCGCCGCCCCGCGCAACACCACATCCTTCATCATCCGCGCCAAGCGAGCCGGCGGCATTGCCTCGCTCGTCTCTCCGTGCCCTGTCACGCCCGCTGTGCTCCCCACCCCGCGCCTCTCCCCCTCCCGTGAGGGCCTCGCCGACATGGCTCAGGAACAGTGGGGCGTCGATGGATACGGCTCCATGAAGGGTCTCATCCGCCTCCGCAGCTCCCCCCAACCAGCCAATGCTGCTGCTGTGTCCGATGATGAGGAGGAGGAAAATTCCAGCGGCAGTGACGTTGAGGAGCACGTTGAAGTGGAGAGGCGGCTCGACCATGATCTCAGCCGCTTCGAGATGGTGTACCCTGGGAGGGGCGAGGAAGCTGGGGGCTATGTGTTTGAAGAGGACGATGAGTATGACCAGGATGTGCATGTGGCTCGCCTCGAAGAGGAGAACCTGACCTTGAAGGAGAGGCTCTTCTTGATGGAGCAGGAGGTGGGTGACATGAGGCGCCGTCTAGAGGCACTTGAGGCACGGTTTTCAGGGACTGATGGTGTTGGTGGCTGCGGTGGTAATGCTGAGAATGCAGTTGAAGAGGCTCTGGAGAATGGCACTGAGAGGGGTAATGCTGCCGCCGGTGCTGAGAATGAAGTTCAGGAGGCTCTGGTGAATGACACAGAGAGGGGCGATGCCGCCATGGGTGCTGAGAATGAAGTACAGGAGGCTCTGGTTAATGGCACAGAGAGGGGTGATGCTGCCACGGGTGCCGAGAATGCAGCTGAGGAGGCTCTGGAGAATGGCATGGAGAGGGGTGATGTAGGGCCAGAGAAGAGCGGCAAGGACAATACAGAGAGGGGTGGTGCAGGTTCAGAGAATAGTGGCAAGAAGAACGCGGAGAGGGGTGATGCTTGGAGTGGCGAGGACAATGGTGAAGAGAGCAGGCTTGAGGCTTCGGCAATGGACTGATGGAAGATGGAGAGTGGAATGCAAAGTGGTTTTTTGTACTGTACATACTTGTCGATGAGGGACTGAAGCCACGCGAAGTTGCATAACAGTGGTTGTTGGCGTTGACAATGTAATATGTTTCCTGGAGACAGGAAACAGTTTGTGTGCCATCTTGCGTTCTTGTTTTCTCCTTTGATGTTTGTAGTGACGATACTGCATAGCCTGTAGCTGTTAGCTGCTGCTTAAAGTGGTAGATATGGAGGAAGAACTGAGTTGATGGATTTGTTATGTTAAATGATGATTTTGTTATTACTGTATCCAGTGTTGTCGTATCTCTTTCGTGTCGCATCCGTGGTGGTTATATTCTTTCAGCTTACTTGTGGTGTTGATCTATTGGTGCTAATAGGAAGATGAAAAGCCTTGCGATGGTTTACAATTTGATTGGTTCCCTGGGTTGTGAATTGTGAGAAGCATGTCTTGTGGTGATGAAATAGTTGATGAAAATTGAAACTGTTTGGGTCCGCAGAACCCCAACTACGGCGTCGTCGGCAGCGGCGACCGCCGCCTCGCCTTCTCCCGCCAGCTCTCCTCCTCCTCCTCTGCCACGCCCCGCCTCGCCCGCTCCGACTCTTCCATCTCCATGCCCCCAACCCTCCTCCTCGCCCCAACTACTAAAACCGCCTTGGCCTTCCGATGGCTCGCCACCCGCCCCATGCGCCGCCTTGCCCTCCTCATCGCCCTCAACGTCGCCTACTCCGCCACCGAGCTCGCTACCGGCCTATTCACCGGACGCTTAGGTCTCGTCTCAGATTCTTTTCATCTGACATTTGGCTGCGGCTTGTTAACCTTCTCCTTCTCCTTGTTTGCTATGGCTATGGCTATGGCTATGGCTGCCTCCCGGACCAAGCCCGATGCTCTCTACAGCTACGGGTCAATTACTCTCTTTCTCCATGCCTCCTAGTCTTTTTTTTTAAAGGCGCTACTAGTTCAATTTATCTATCTATATAGTACTAATGTGTGCCTTCTCTTTCAGGTATAAAAGATTGGAGGTCCTGGCTGCCTTTACTAATGCCGTAAGCTTCTCAACCTGCCACATGAAAAATCTTTTCATACAGTTGTACCAACAAATCATGTAGCCATACCCCTCATAGCAACGCAAGTGTTATAAACACAACGGCCCTCTTGTCTCGGTCATCTTAAATTAATTTCCTTCGTTTTCTCCATACCATACAGATACGAAATAGAATAGAAACACGATATTATAATAAAAAAGATGTATTTTGTTACAAGGCAGAAGTCCATCCATTGTTTTTATCTTCACTTTATAATGCTTTGGTACCAGATTGATAAAAAACAAAAGCTAGGTTTGGTTGTAAGAGAAAACTGGAAGAGTCTCTTGATAGGCTTACAGACCAAGTCACCCTTTGGAGTATTCTAACTGCCTTTCACTTAGTTGCAAACTTTCTAGCGCTTTCTTTTTTTACTTTTTGCGCTAACAATTTGACCACCTCCATATGGTTCTTTACGTAGACAGCTGTTTCTGCTGTTCCTGTCTTTCTCCTTGGCCGTCGAAGCACTACATGCGTTTATACAGGATGAATCTGAGCACAAGTAAGCACCATTTATGATGACAGATGACTATATGCCAATTGCTATCTATGTTGTTTATTGAATGTGTTTATCTGGGGAGAAATCCTTTACTGTACTGCTTTATGTTATATTAGTTTGATATGGGTTAGGTCCAGTTCATCAGGTTGAGTAACTGAATTGTATTTTGAAGGGAAAAGTTTATATTGATCAATGTTCTTGAAAAACAAAAACGCCGTTGCATGTACAATTTGTAGTCAATGATACTCTGTAGTTGATGATCTGTTCTCCAACTTCCATGACCTCTTACATTATTTGGACGAGAAGCTGAGAATTTTTTCACCAGTGAATGGTGATATTTTATTTTCATGCATGTACCACATTTTTTGTTCATGGCATACCAATTTGTTGTGCTAATTCTTTTTCTCTCTCTACAAAATATCTTTCAGGCACTACCTCATTGTTTCTGCTGTCACAAACCTTTTGGTCAATTTACTTGCTGTTTGGTTCTTTCGGAGCTATGCTCGTGTTAACATAGGTATGCAAGTAATTGATACTCTAGCTGATTCTGGTAGAAATTCCAGGGTATACATATTTCCTCGCTGACTGTCATCAGAATCGAAACGTAGATACAGGAAAGCAGAGGATATGAATCATCACTCGATCTGTTTGCATGTTCTGGCAGATTCAATACGGAGGTACAAAGCATACACAACTGGCGTCATGCATCTTTTAGAATATTTTGCCGTCTTTGTCTTGCTACCCATTTAGTTTAGCTGACATCTGTTAATTCTCTCAGTGCAGGCTTGATACTAGCTTCGTGGTTTATTTCATTGGGGTAAATCTATTTCGAGAGTTCTCCTCTGCTCGTTTTCTTGTACCATGATGGCTTTTGGGTAAACACTCGTTTTATATTTTCTGCTACTACTCTTTAGGGTTGAGAATGCTGAAGTGTTGTGCCTGGGAATTGTTTCAGCGGCAGTGTTCATGCTTCTTTTGCCGCTGTTTAATGCTAGTGGCAATATCCTGCTGCAAATTGCACCTGGCAATGTAGCACCTACATCCTTCATCAAGTGCTCCAGACAAGTAAACATGGTTTACATTGCCATTCATTTTAGGGTCTCCAAACCTGCGCTGACACACACCTGCCATGGCTGTTGTTCTCCAGATTAGTGCTTGCGAGGATGTTTCTGAGGTATGCCAAGGTAGATTTTGGGAGCTTGTACCTGGTCATGCTGTTGGTTGTCTCTCCATCCGGGTAAGATATTACACAGCTAAGCTGCCCGCAAACAAACTGGAATGACTGAATTGGGGCGTTGGTTGTGTGTACAGGTGAAGAATGGTGGTGATGATCAGGCGGTGCTTGAATATGTGCATGGGTTATACGAGGATCTGGGCATACAGGACCTGACCATCCAAATTGAAGAGTCCTAGCGAGTTGCAGATTCTGCCTCCTCTAGCGTTAGAAAGGAACACGTACGTGGTAGAATAGACCAACAAATTCATGAAGCTGTTAACAGTTGTGGCAGCTGGTGTAAAAAGAAGTGTAATACTTTACGAAATAACAATTGTGAAATCACCATTCATCAGGGAAGAGCATGAAAATGAAACAAGGAGTTCCCATTGCTGAGCTCTCTCGTCTGTGGCTTTTCAAATGCTGAAAAACATGTAGTGAATGAATGAACCTAGATATACATCATCATTACATACATGCATGGATGGAGACAAGGGCAAGAAGAAGAGCTTGCTAGTTGCAATGGTCATGGGCGTCGTGCTTGGGCGTGGAAGGCGCTGGAAAAGTTGGGGATCCTGTCGAGGTGCCTGAGGGCGCGCTCGGCGGTGTGTCGCGTGCAGGGCTCGCCGTTGCGGTAGGCCTCCACGAGCGCCGACGCGACGGTCTGGTCCGCCGCCACCTCCTGCGCGATGTCCTCCACCCGCAGGATGCGCTCCACCACCCACACCGCCCGCCGCCGCAGCGCCTCCGTCCGGTTCTCCACCAGGATCTCCACCACCGGTCGTAGCCCCTCCGCCTCCCCCAGCACCACCACCCCCTCCGCCGCCTCCACCCCGTCCCCCACCAGCGTCGACAGCGCTGCCAGCACCGCCTCCACCACCTCCGGGTTCAGGTGGTCCAGGCACGCCACCAGCCGCTCCACCGCCTTCCCGCCGCCCTCCGCCAGGCAGAAGCTCTCCCGGAGCGAGCAGAAACCGCCATGCACGCGGCACACCCCTGCCAGCCGACGTCCATCTTTCTTCTTCGACGTCGTGCCCCCGAAGCACGCGCACCCGACCGGCGGCGGGTCGTCAGGGGGGATGGCCGTCAGGTTCCTGGTCTCGAGGGAGAGCTTCTCGAGCGCCATGGCCGAGTAGAGCTGCACCGTGTCCTGCCCGTTCACCTGCAGCAGCTCCACGAAGAGCGGCGCCAGGGCAGCCTCCCGCGCCAGCTCCACGTACTCCTCCGGGGCCGGCAGCGCCAGCGCGCACGTCAACCTGTACATCACCTTCACCATCCCCTCCGTCAGCGGCGTCACGTAGCGGTTGCCGCGGATGGCGCCCCGCCGGACCTCCGCCAGCTTGGAGCTCAGCGTCCTGAACGCTCCCAGCTCGAACAGCTGCCGGGTCAGCTTCGAGTCGCTCTCGGGGAGGTCGCCCAGCAGCCCCACGGCTGCCGCCTGCTCCTCCGTCACGCTCACGCCGCCCTCCGAGATCACCCGGAGCAGGCTGCTCAGGTGGCCCCCGACGGCGTCTGCGAGCTCGCCGCCCATGTAGGGGCACACGTTGCGCAGGAGCTTGAGGGACTCGACGCGGATCTCCCGGTGCGCGGCCTCCAGGAACTGGATGAGGCTGATGGTCGCGCCGGAGCTCTTGATGGCCGAGACGACATCGGGGGCTGTGGCCGGGGAGCTGGTGAGGCTGACGAGGACGTTGAGGAGCTTGCACTCCACGGCTGGGCCGGTGTTGCTGATGAGATGGAGCAGGCTGTGCACCACGTCCTCGGACAGAAGAGTGTGGGTGGCGTCGTCGTCGACCGGGATGGAGCGGAAGCTGGCGCCGGAGGCGACGAGGTTGGCGAGGATGGTGGCGGAGACCTCCTTGAGCCTCATGGGGAAGTGGGTGGTGGCGCCGACGGAGAAGAGGTCCTTGACGAGCGGGGGAAGGATGCCGGCCTGCAGCAGTATCTTGGCGACTTGGCGCTGGACTCATTGGATGACATCTCCCTCAGCGCTTTCAGGGTGGCCTCCCTCGCCGGCAGCTCCCCCGTGTTGATGATGCTCACCAGCAACGCCCCAACCTGCTCCGCCACCACCACCTTCACGTCGTGAGCTAACGCTAGCTCGCCCAGGTACTCTGCCATCCTAACCTGCACCTCTGCCGTGCCTGCATTTCAATAATCTCAGAATTAACTCCAACCAACATATGCACTTAATTCGACCACCCAACAACAGATTGTCCAAAACAAAATCTCAGACTCAGAATTAGCTGATCCATCTGTAGCATTCTGAGGCAAAATAAACAACCTTGAAGGAGTTTTGTTAGGAGAGGTTGCAGCCTCCCGTTTTCAGCCATTTGCTTGATGTTGGTGTCGTACTTCTCCAGATTCTCGAGCGTCTTCTCCGCTTTCTCCACGGCGATCATGTTCTCAGACTTGCTGCTCCCCATCCCAACCAGCAGCAGTATAGCCCCATACACCGCACCGATCCTTTCGCACACCGGCTCATACTCTGACAGCTCATACAACAGGGACACCGCAAGTTCCCTCTCCTGGATATGCTCATTCGACAGGAACTTTATAATCTTGCGCACCGTGTCGCCTTTCCCCAGCTCTTCCTGCAAAACCCAAACATATGCTTTATCATCTCATTTGATCAAAGCCGACAATCTCTAGAAAGCAAGAGCAACCTTGTTTTCATCATTGTCCTCCACAACAGCTCGAAGGACCTGAAGAGACTTGAGCCGAACCCTTCTGCTGCTGCTCTTCAGCATGTCAGCGAGCGTCGGTATGATACCCTGGTTGCGCACGAGGTTCTTCTTGGCGCTGCTCCTCTGGCATATCTGTGAGATATACACCAGAGCACGCAGGGTGTCGTCCTCCCGGACTCCGGGTGCCGGCTTAGAGAATTGCAGGCTTTCTCGAGCTCCTTCTCCTCGTTCCTGGCCCTCCATTCCTCGATGACGTTCCGCAGAGCGATGCTCCGGCTGATCTCCGTGCTGCGGAGCTCTCTCTGTGTCAATGGGCAGGTGGGCTTCCTCCCATTGTCCCTGCATTCTTTGAACCATTTCAGGATGGCCTCTCGCTCGAACGTCTGAGCTGTCTCGATGGTGGCCGGATCCTGCATCACTTGCTTAGTGAGAGGGCACATGAACGCCTCGAACACCGCTTCTTGGTACCCCTCATTTGATTGCTCCTCCAGCGCGCCATCTGAATTATGGGCCATCTGTTGTGAAAATACCACAAAAATCAGAAGAAATAATATTGGATATAGCAGCAGCAGCAGTATCTTGGTAATGAGCAGAAGTAGGGCAGTTAATTTTGTTGAACTTGAAACTAAGATGGGGATCATGAAACACAAATAGATTAAAATCATAGAGTTTTCAGCAATTCATGAAACACAAAGAAGATTAAAATAAGAAAGTTGTCAGCAATGGAGCTGTGCACAAAGCACCAAACTTATTGATGTGTCGTGTCACTGATATCTTGGTATTAATCCCAAAATAGAATCTTCAGAGCAATCAAACAAGGACGAGAAACTAAACTTGGCGCAAGAATCCAGGGAGAGACTTAGCCCAAGAATTAAGCATCAATGTCAACTAGTAAACTTGGCCGGTTGCAGTTGCAGTGCATCGAACAAACATGGAAATTAAGAAGGAATGGGGGAAGCCTGGAAAGAGGAGAGCGGAGGGGATGAAAGTAATATGAATTACCTCAAATTAAGAGCGGAAGCAGTCGCTGTTGCTGTTTGTTGATCGGAGTTGGATCTGGGCTGCGCCGGAGTGAGATTGTTTTGCTTTGCTTGCAGGCAGCAAGGAGGAAAAGGAGGAGGCAGCAGCGCAGGAAATCCTATATAGGAATTAATGGAAGAGAGCGCCAACGGGGGAGGGATAGCCACGGCACGGCGAGGAGGCATAGACGGCGACGGCGACGGCGACTTATTATTAGGAGGGAGAGTAGCAACTGACGACAGAGGCAGACAGCAAGAAATTCATCTTTCTCTGAGTTTTATATTCTGTCAATCTCTGACTGACTCTACTTGCAAGCATTGGACAGAAGAGAGGGTGTTTGCCTTGTCTTGCTGCTGGTCACTGACGTGCGGGGTCCCGCCTGTTGCTAGCCTGAGTAGGTGATGGGTGGCGTAGTTGCGCCGTTAACAAGTCAGAGCATGCATGAACTCTCTATGTCCCGAAATACATGTATAAGTTTTTAAGACCGGGTAGTATTATATAAAATATGTGATAAACTTAAATAATATTAAATTTTACCATATAATCTATGAACCCTAATTTTTAGGTCTAGTCGGAAGAGACGTAAAATAGAGATAGATCAACTCGCATAGGTGAGTTGACCAATTTCTGTTGAGTCGCATTGTTGACTAGACTAGACGAGGGAAAAGTTGTTTTGCGCATGCATCAATCATCTCATATACGTCATTGTAGTCATTTCATATATACACGCATAAATTGAAAACTTGTTCTCAATTAAATTGAATATAATCACAATGTGTACAGTATATGATTACAAGGTACAAAAGAGAAATAAATAAAAGTGAGATTGCAATTGGTGCAATTACAATTGTCCAAGCACTAGGATAAATAAAGAAGAAGAAAGAAAATTACATGAATAAATTTTTACCTATGCAAATATCTAAACATAGTCTTCAAGTGTCAAGCCGTAGAAGAACAGCGAGTTTGGGGGAAGGCAGCCTTCGAAAATATTTATTATATCCGAAGTCCTCGAGTATATACATACGAGACCGTTAAGATAGTGCAAATTGTTGTAGGAGGCAAAAAGGTTTTTAAAATAGTGTTTTGAAATAAAACGTTGTTCCACTAGCACGTTTTCGCCTAAACCCGCAAAATCAATTGCGAGGGCAAATAATATCGAGGTGAAACCTAGGTCATAAGGAGGAATAGCCAGGCTAGAAGCAAGATCAAGAACCTAGGAGGCCAGATCTTGCCCTTATCCAAAGTAAAACAAGTAAGGCCTCATCAGAGATCATCATGTTTTAACATGAGAACTTGAAATAATATATATATAACCCTCATATTGTTTGATCATCATAGGGTTTTTGTTTTGACAACTAATGCCTAACATCTGTTCTTATCAGTTTTAAATAGAAATTCATCTCAGCGCTAATAGAAGAACAGTAGGGTTCACATGTATAGCAACTATTTGAGACTTACAGAGGCATCAAGTCTCACCCATCATTTAGATACATAGCGCACCCTGGTATGCAGTGGCCACACACAAACACCATAACAACCATTTTAGAGTTATACACAAGACATCAAAAAATCATGCCAATATCCCAATTAATTAGACCAGCAATGCTATGAAAATAATTGTACCAGATCATTAAGCTAGTTTTAAAATGAAATGGCTTATGCCACTACACTAACAGCATAAGGATTTCAATCGGAGTTTTGGATAAAATTCTACAGAGCCATTGATATATCATCAGTATCACCATAAGTAAATCCCTAGAGGAAAAACCACTACACATAGCTTCCATGGGAGTGCTCAGAAACTTTAACCATCAAACCAAAGCCAACAGAATTAACTAGGGAAAACCCTAAGGCCAAGAAGTAAAAGAAGGGGATCGGGGAGTCTTACCTAAGGTGCGAGACCACCGCGGTTATGATGGTGGTGAGCTCCACCGCCGTCCAGTGGTGACGACACCAAGCAAAGCGAGGATGTCAGAGAGGAGGAAATCAGCCGAGGCAACACGACCGACCGACGGAGGCGAGCACCACCGCGGCCGGTAGTAGGTGCACCGAGATCGAGCCTGGTACCACCAACGCCGGTGAGGTCTCGAACTCTAGGATCGGGCAGCAGCGGTTAACCGGGCCATGGAGGAGGCGGCGAGTATCCGGGCCACGGAGACTGCAACGGATGCCCAGACCACGGTGGCGGCTCGTGCGAGGCAAAGGGCGAAGGAGAGAAGGAAATCAGGTGATTCTCTGTGCACGCGGCCCATACGGATGTGAGGATAGGAAGAGAGGAGGAGGAGACGCTCCGCCGCTCCATTAGGTCGTTGGACCGAGACGAGTCCGGCAACGATGGTTGACATCAGCGGCGGTGCATAGGAGTGTGAGGGAGAGAAGAATATAAAGAGTAGAGGAACCGACGGCGGGTATATGAGAATGAGGGAGAAAAGAGATTATGGTTGATTAGGGGCTTCGGAGTGGGCCAATGGGTTGAATAAGTGAATCTAGTTGGGCCCAAAACTCAGCCCAATTTTAGATATTTTACTTTTCTTTAAAACAGAAAGTAAAGACAAAATAAATTGCTTTTATTTTTTCTTTTAAAAAGAGAGATAAAATTTAAATGATTGTGTAGATTGAAGAATAGTTCAAATTTGTAGACTAATTATTTAAATTAAAATATTTTATCATTCTTCTTCAAAGAGAAAGATGAAGATTAAGATAAATGTTTAAATCACTAATTTTAAGGAAACCTTTGAATTAATTGCATGAGTTGAAATATTTTCTTCTTATCTTGTAAAAGGAGGAAGAAGCTTTAAGATAAATACTTAAATCACAAGTTTAGGTCAAATCCTCGAATTAATTACTACGTGAATTAAAAACGTGATGGCTAATAATATCAATTTTCCCAATTAAGATAAAATAAGTTTATTAATTTATATTGTATATAATATTCCATGCAAATTCTAATAATATTAAATGATTATTTAGTCATTGATTAAGTATGAATTATTCATAGAATATTTGAGAAAAATGTAGATATTAATTCTTACATTGTGAAATGTATTTTCTCGTGCATGTATAATCATGACATTGCATTCATATTAGAATTTTTCTGGATTAGTTCTTATTGGACTTTGGCCCTATTTGTTTAGGCTTTAGCTTCTGCTTCTAGAGCTTCTAGGCTCTATGAGCTCAAACCCAAACAAAGGGGGGGGGGTGCTTTTGAGAAGTGCTTGTGGAGAAGCACTTCTCCAAAATGCACTACGGACCAGAAGCACGTCCAGAGGAGATTTCCGCACTCCCCACCGGCTTCCTGCACCCCTAATAATCAGACTGCCATTAGTGTTCCACTTATTTACAAAAAAATGCCACTGACTATACAAATGAAAAATCCATCAAAAATCTCCCTACCTCCCGTCCCGAGCCGCCAGTCGCCCTCTCCCCTCTCCCCAACCCCCAACCCTCTCTCTTCCTCAGCCCAAGCTGCCCCCCGAGCAGCCCCTCTACTAGAGCGCCGCCGGATCCCGCCGCCCGACCACGTCCGCGCCCACCCCGGCCCAAGCTGTGGCGTACCCGGTTTTTAAGCCGGATACTCCCCTTTGGTTCATGTACTGGTCCCATGATCAGTAGCCAGTACACACAGAACTTGATAACATCGTCATACAATACCGAGTTCTTTTATTACACAGTAGCCATTATGGTCTTAATTCATACAAACGGGCCTATTGGCCGAATTGAAACAGCAGCGGAAATGAAATGCACGATAGATAGAACCTATCAATATGCCAAACCCAACAGGCAACTGATTGGGGAAACGTCCTAGCCCTCGTAGTCACTGTCATCGTTATCTGAATAAAACTCTTCTTCTTCGCCTGACCATATCAACAAGCCAGGTGAGTACTTTGAATGTACTCGTAAGCTATTCCCACAGGAGAAAATATATGGCAATATTCCATGCAAGGTATAATTCAAGAAATAGCTCTATCCTATGTTGCCTTGTTGTGCGGAAATGCAAGTTTTCGATTAAAATACGAGAATAGTAGATTCCAAAGCAGTTTTGTAAACCAGAGTAATTCAAAACAATAAAACTTCTCTCGAGGTAGTCCCAGCTACCTCCTTTTCTCATCCCAAGTGATAGCTCCCTCTATCACTGCTTAACTCAATGCTCAGCCCGTACTACCCCGGGCAGTACGGCTAGCCTCCTTCTCCTGCAATTCTTTGCTACCAGCCGTGTAGCGTAAATTGCACCCTATGGACACCTCATGCCCACGTCCTTAATCCCTTTCCTAGGTTTTCACAAACAAAACTCAGTCTAACCAGTGTGTGGCCTTGCCAGTTCATGTCCATAACCGAGGACGCGGCTATTCGAATAGTTTTTAACACTCTGCAGAGGTTGTACGATTTTACCCACAAGATGTAAGTCCCCCTTGTTGCCGAGCGCTAATGGATACACTTCACAAGCTGTATTGGCAGGGTTATTACAACGGGGCCCTTCGCCCGCTTCCATACTAGAGCTGGACCCGCTAGGTGGGTAACCCAACTTTTGCGTCCCGGACCAAAAATGGGGACTCCCCACCTTTGTGTCGATCAACACCCATACGCCTAGCGGTAGTGGGTCTCTAGGACTTTAACCGCCTAGTCACATACTTCCTACTTTCCACGGGTCCATACTCTAGTACTTGCCAGGGTAACAAGCCAAGTCCTTCCCATAAAGGACATGTGGACGTACGGTGGGGAACTGGTTTAGCGGTACTTAGGCTCGGTCCTTAATTGATTCGAGCAAGACTCCATTTTCTTCCTCGATGACCATACCACCATCAGGTACTCTACATACCCGAGCTACCCTTAGCATTCTCACCTGAATCAAAATCATCCTCTAATTTTATTTGGGGTTTTGACAAACATTTCTTTTAGACAGTCACCTCGGAAAGTACATGCTATCCGTGTGTTTTACTTCCCATGTCCCAAGGTTTTCATGTACACCAATCAAAAATTTAGTTTTAACTATAGCTGGTCTAAGCATGGCTAGTGCCTATAGCCCTAATACTCTTGTCGGTCATAGAACAACCGACTAATACGTCTAAGGCTACAAGGATCGGATATTCCGACCTAAGTCATATGCAGCTATAGGATATAACTAGGTTTACATAAAATACCGTTGATACTCACATAGCATGCATAGTTTGCAAACAAAATACTTAGTTTTCACACATATGGGATTCAACATGATCATAGTGCGAATGCTTGCCTGACAGTTCTTGCTCTTATTCCTGTCGTGGAGGTGAGTCCGGATCTTCCTGGCGCACGTACCTTACTCCGTCAACTACACGTCGGAAAGAGCATCGAATAAGAAGCCATTCAAAACAACTTTAGCAAATCCAGATGAGATGCATGTTCAAAAGAGAATGGTGCTGATAGGGTGAAGCAATAAGGGCCTTGAGTTTAATGTGGTTGAACTAGGCTTCTAGGAGGCGGACCGATGTTCTAACTCTTAAGTCAATACACTTATGAGCACCTCAAAATGGAGCTTGGGAGGGATCTAGGTGGTCCTCAAGTTGTTGGTACGCCCCCGAGATTCAGAACCCTAGGTTAAAGAAGAGAAAGAAAACCTCGGGCAAAGGATTTACTTAACGGAAAAAGGAAGCTAACCATATTGCTTAGGGTGTAGCTCAAGGACATTTGCCCTACTAATCTACCGGTGTTGTAAACATTTTGGCCTACTGGTAAGGTGCACAACTTTAACTTGGGTAGCCCTAGAACTAATGTATACATAGTGTATGTGGTTCTAAAGAAAATGAAAGGAATGCCCTATACCTAATCCTTGCTGCTACGGCTTTATAATTGCTTCCAAATTTAAATTTCTTTGAACCAAGAGTTTGCATTTCTCCTTAGCTTTCAGGAACCGGAAAGAAAATAGCAAGAACCGGTCTGGATCCCTATGAACCGGTCGAACCGGAGACCAGTGGTTTGATTAACTCAGAAAACCGGGACTCAAAGAATGAATACATTTTCCTTTGGGGCAGATTACGCTTTTTATTAAGCGGAGACGGGGAGTGGAGTGGGGCGTGACCACTTAGCCGACAGTGGGCCTCATCCTTACCCGTGGCCCGCTCGTCAGATGCTAACGCCACTTACCCCTTCGGCCTATGCTCGGGCGGTCTCCACGCGAGTCACCCGCTGCCCGGACAAGAAGAAGCCGGTGGCAACGGTGCCGCCAGAGGGGATTTGGGGGGTTTTGGCGCTGGTGCTCAGCCGGGTTAATTGGTTATGGGAATCGTCTCGGAGAGGGTCGGGGAGGCTAATGGTGGGAAAGAACCAACCTCAAACAGTCGGCGTTGGGGAAATTCGTCTAGGGCAGAGGCGGCAAGGGGGCGCGAGCAATGGAGGGGAATGAGGGTAGTGGGGGCAAGTGAGCGGTTACTGGTTGCTCTAGAGTGGAAGGAGGGAGACTTGGTGAGGAGGGAGGGCTCGGGCATGACCGTTTTATAGGCTCCCTAGGGTGGTCTTGAGGGGGCGGCCGCTGCGGCGAGCTCAGCAATGGATGTGACAGCTCGGTGACAATTTAATGTCACAGTGAGGTAGGAGGGGAACAAGAGGGAGGTCGTGGCGCACGCCGGCAGGGTGGACGGTGGCTTAACCGACGAGCGGCGCGGCTTGCCACTGCCCATGCGCACTGTGGCATTGCCAGGGCGTGCTCTTCACGCGTACTCGAGCGGCATGGGCGTGTGCTGGCCTGCTCGGGTGCGCGTGGGTGTGCCTGCTACGCCAGGGATGAGAGGGTGGGGAGTACACGGGCTACATCAAGGGTAGGCACCGATTTGTGTTTAGCAACAGAAACGGTTCGAATGGCAATGCAGTCACTAGCTAGGGTTTGAATAGAAAGGGACAAAAGATGTCCTGTTGCCGAGAACTAAGAAGCAGGTGCACTGAATTGACGGAATAGGATCTCCATAAACTTGATTCGGTGCTCCCACTTTATTTGTGCACATGATTTTATGTGGAAAACTCTTCAGGGCTAATGTGTTCGATGACTATGGCTGCCAATTTTTGAACATGAGGGATTCATGTGTCTGCATATTCAGGTTTCTGGGGATGTAAGGATCATTGTAGAATTTAACCAAAATTTTCCGAGGTTTATTCCTAGGGGTTGCAGTTCAATGCTTATTTTTGCCCTAACGTTTATTATTTTTATATTCAGGTATTTTTGAACTGGGCATTTCTATTTTATGCTATACTTGTGTTGAGGATAATTTGTAAGTTGTCTCGCAAATTTTTCCCAAATTTTTAGACAGGCCAAGGAGCGTTAGATCACTTGATTAGGGTTTCAGGAGAAATTTGGCCTTTTAAAAGGGAAAAGGATCGGGAGCTGGAATTAGGGTTCCGGTGGTGTGGCAAAGTGTCGTGAGGGTATGGGAATTCTCGGGAAGTCTTCTGTCTCGGCTTAGGACTGGTCGGTTGCAGGGTGCCGTGAATATAACTGCGTATATGGTGTATTTGCTGGGAAGGAATGTATTTTCACGTTAGGGTTTAGTTCGGGATGATGCGCGTGTGGCGGGGTCAAGGATAATGAGTTCATGTTTAGATGAAGATGCCCTAATTATATGCGGGTTATGCTGGCATGCAGGTTTTCGAAAAATCAGGGTGTGACACAAGCCCCGCCGGATCCCACCCCAAAGCTTCCTCCACGGCCCTCCCCCGGCCCTTCGTCCACAGCCCGAGCAGCCGCCCGCCGCCCTCACCAGCCGAGCCGCTCGGCTCCCTCACCTCCGAGCCGCTGCGTGCTCGTCAAGGCCGAGGGAAATATCCGACACCACCGGCCTCCCTCGCCCCCGCCGGCCTCCCTAGCCCCCAACTGGTCGCCGGCTTCCCTCTCCAACCGCGGGTGCACATGCGGCGGCGGCAGGGAGGGACGACGCGTCTGGAAGATGAGGAGGTGCGGCCACGAGGCGGCAGAGGAGCAGCGATGGCGAGCCGACCGGCGCTGGAGCCCGCCGGCGACGATGACCGGAGGTGGCGGGGTTTGACGAGAAGGCGGTGGCAAGGCCCAATGGCCGAGGGAGTGCTCGGGAGGCAGGAGGGTGGTGGCGGCTAGGTTTTGCCGCTGCCACCCCACTTATTTTTTTATTTTTAAATTATCTAAATGTATGAATATATATTGGACTTCTTAATATTTTAAAATTACAATGATTTATCACTCAAATCGATCATTTATGTTAAATAATATAAAAAACATCTAATTTATTATTTAAAATATAGGTTATAAACATGTCATTTGTGCTAAATCAAACAAAAACAAGTAATCCACGCTTAATCAGGACTTAAAATGATCTTCAGTAGGGAAGGGCATTTTAGACATTTACCACCAGTCACAGGTTCACCAGCTGTCTAGAAACAGCCCAAACAAACGGCTCAGCTACTTCCCATCAACTGACCAGCTCCAGCTGCTTCTCATATCTTATCAGCTCCAACTGCTTCTCAGTAAGTCGTAGCCCAAACAAACAGGGCATTTATCACTTTCTTTGCCAGAAGTCGGTGTTTAGTAGTCAGAACCGTTGAACTTCACTACCTATTCGTTATTAGGCAAGTCTAGTTTCTTGTTCATATCCGCTGAGAATATTTTAAAAAAATTTCCATCTCTCTATAACCTGCACAAAATGAAAACATATTTTCTAAAGTGAATCAATTGAGATATTGATCGTCAGTTTTTGAGCGTGATCATAGCTTGGTGGAACCCTGGAAAGGTGCCAACGGCACATTGGTAGGCGGGTTTTATCACATGGGTTTTCATATAAGGTTAAACTAACCAATGATCAATCGTGCTTAAGTGCAGTAGCGATCACGCTTACCATATACCCTGTATGGGCGGGGCTGGGCTAAAGTACCTTTGTCCTATATCGTACTCCCTTGGGAAGGCAATGCCTCGGTAGTTGGATCTGTAGTATCAACTATTGGGAATGTGGTATTGGCCGTCGGAGCTTGCCACGGTACGTTGAATCTGTAGTGTCAACATGAGACCAGTAGTCCGGGCCTGTTGTGCAGGACTATGATGCGCGGTATGGCAGAACAACGGCGAAATGGCTCTGTGATAATGGGTGCGTGATTTAAGGTTGATCACCTCAGGTACATGCTTATAATCATTTGTGGGTAAAGTTGTACATCTCTGCAGAGTTTAACAAAGTGTGGCAATGTCACTCCATGCTCCTGATTGGAACTGCGAATGCGGCAGGAAAAGAATCCATCAGAGATTCTAGCAGCCTATGAGACATGAGATCATAGCTCTCTGAACTAAAAACTTGATTCTCTTACCTTACGAAATGCATTGCTTTTGGAGAACACCGTTGTTCTTGCTAGAGATATGGCATTAAACACCTATTTTCTATTTCTGGACTTGTTGAGTACTTTTTGCACTCATTTCTCTATTCTGATTCTTTTGATTAGATAGTGAGCCAGCAGTAGACCAAGATATAGCCTACGTCAAAGTTGATGAAGAAGCCCCCGAGGAGCAGGGATCAGCAAAAGAAGAAGAAGAAGGGGTCGACTACTACTTCGAATACCGTGACGAGAACCCTAAAGCGTAGAAGTATAGAAAATGCGAGTCGAGTGATGTAGATATGGCTTTTGTTGTAACCGACTAGAAACGGTTTTTAAATTCCCCGTACTTTTGGGAATCAGTTTGTACGACTTTACCTTGTTCTTCATAGTTTGTAATATAAGTTTGTAATATATGAATTATTGCAATGTTTCTGTTGTACTACTTTGAGTGATATGTTATAGATAAGACGACACTTTGTCTATAATATGTCAAAAATTAGCATATTATTTGAAAGAGTAGTATGTGGGTCACCGCAGTATCACTGAACAAAATCTTGAGAAAACGTGTGCGTCCTATATTTCTATACCGAAAAAGTATCTCTCAATCTTGAAATAAAATATGTAATGGTTATTTCTTCCGGTAGTAATCTATATCTACAAGGAGGATTAAGTCTGTTGAGAGAGATCTTATTCTAAAATTATGCTAACCTCCAGGTATCGCTGTTATCTCAAATAATTGCGTCTTATTACGATTTAGTCAATTCAATTGTTGTTGTATTTTGTTTGTTTGAAGGAAGTCAATTAGTGTAATTAACTCGGCACCATTGACATGAAGGCCACACATCGACCTGCCCGTCCAATCCAATACAATCGATTAGGTTGCAAGACAAAGCGAATATAACAAAGATGAGCCCGATCGAGTTGAATGCTGCATCTGCATCGCGATCGATTCAAGCCACACGCACCTTCAACCTTGATTCATTCAGCCTGTCAGTCAGGAACTACCATTACAGAGGCATGACGACGTGAATCTTGATTAATTTTTACATGGACAAGTTCAAACTTGAAACCAACATCAGTGTTCAAACATCAAACAAAAAGTTCACTAAATTTTCATCTACTTATAATATTAAAAAGACACCTGAACGAACGGCTTGCCCAATTGAGCACAAGAACAGCATCAAACAAGAAGAACGGCAATAAGCAGTGCATAAGAATTTTGTTGCAGTCTGTGGATCCATTACCCCATTTACACCAAATGTCAGGTCAGCTACTGGGGTGACATGCCTTCTCTAGCTGCATTCTCCCATGTACGTATCGCAAGCAAAAACTGGAATAAAATTCTTCTGCTAGCTAACATGGATGAATCCAGCCAAACAGTAATGCTCTACACCGTGCGTGCTTCTCTTACTCCAGTACCTTAGAGGAAAAGGCCATCCTCATCCTCAAAAATTCCTTGACCGCACAGTTGTTCTGTGTAGCATGTGCCATTCCACATTTTGCTAAATCAGGGTGCGCCACTAGCTCCATCATCAACTTCCACAGTGGAAAACTCCCCCCTCAGTGCTAAACCCCAAGTTGACCAAGAGAATCAGGGCCAACCAGGTATATTCGTCTTCGACTACTGTTGTACCGGAAGACTACTACTCCTTTGTAAGCTGCTCTTGGAACACCATCCTGGAAAAGGAAAAACAAAATATGAATCAGCATGTACTGTACAATATAAATAAGGTCGAAGGAGATTCTAGACCATTCACGAGACTAAGGTATGTACATTCCAATTCAAATTCTGTTCAGCAAAATTGCAAAGCATGGCATTTTCTACTAGAGCAAACAATCACCACTAGAGCATCAGACGGAAGCTGCCACTTGGCATACTTGAGAAAGAATTGCGAATTAAAGTGAGTAAACAAGTAACCTTCCATTCTTCAAATATTCCAAATTGACGAGCTATCTGCTCAAAGTCTCCTTGATCGTTGTACTGGATCCTTATATCCACATCCATGTTGTGAGCCTTCAACACAGCATCAGATCCATGGAGAGGTGTGGCGCTAGCCACATCTTTCCCAAATTGGATTAAAAACTTGTCCTAATGTTACCAAAACAAATATTAGGCACACTATGAAAACAACTTTCTGAGATACAAATTAGCTCATACCTCCCTTAGGTAGCTCAGGTCCTCAGAATTCCAGTCGATCTATGGCCACAAAGAAGGAACAAGTAACTCTCAGCAACAAAGCGCTTATTTACGCAAAATGGAAAATGTGGGAAGATTTGCATACGTGAACATCATTTAACTTGATTGGTTCCAAGTATTGTTTGAAGAATTGTCCCATGCTTGATCCCTGCAATGGAATCATAAAAAACCAAAACGTAAATGCCAGCACCCACAATCAGTAATTCAAATATTGAACTGTCAATCTGTTAGCCATTGGTTGTTACTGCATGCAGAAATGTGGCTATAGCTTTGCATTTGTGTAGAGCGGCGAACATACATGCTCGCCGAAATTGTATGTTCTGCAGACTTCTGGGCGAATAAATTGCCGATCTCCGTGTACCTCCTTTAGCCTCACCCAATCATCCCAATAAGTAAAATCTTGTCAAGGAAGAAATAGTTGATAGAAGGTAGTAAAAGAAAAGGCATAACTGCTAATCTAAAAATCATTAGGCAACAATAAGGATATGCTTTAGGCCACTTTGGTGACAGCTCAATCCATGTCGACTTTGTTAACATCCATCCAAGCCCAGGAAAGAAATCTGAACGATAAAGAGCTTCTGCAAAGCGTTTATGTAGAAAAATGAGTAGTTTTCCCTATTAATGCAAAAAGAAAGTTGAACAGAGGTCTATCATAGTACTAACTTGGGTCATAAACAAACTGTTTTTGCCCATTGTCATTCCAAGAAGAAACAGCCATTATCGTCCTACAATACCACAATGACAACAATTACAACAAAGTAGTTAGGCACATTAGATATAGACTCCTCAACTTGCCAAATATAATGTAACATACTTGTCATTGTCAAGTAATTTAGCTGCAGCCTCGAAGTATTCGAAGAAATCTGGGGCGATCTCCATGTCATCTATTAACCAAATAATCATGGAAATGAGATGGAAATTGGAAAATCTAAGATCAAAATAGTTGAGTGATCATCAGAGAGATAAGACCTTCTAAAATGATTACTCGACCAAAGTTATGCTTAATGAATAGCTCATCCAAGGCCCATTTATAATGTTCTGCAATAAGAAAGATTGATAGGACAAGATTCGGTAATATCATCAAGGTCTTAAAAATACCACATATCAATTAAGGAATACCTACTAGCTATCTTGTAATATGCTGTCAATTCTCCTGGCCTTTCAGTCCGAACAGGTTCAAGATCTACATGCTGCAACATGTTCAAGGCAAAAGGACAACTGAGAGTCTTAGCTAAACAACTGCTTCGCTTAGGAATGGTACTGTCATCCAAATTTATTATACAAGTAGTGATGTGATACCATGTTCATCACTGGTTACCTACCAGATAATATTTATCTTTCTAGTTCAGTGAAAAACACCTTCCCCACCCTGGCCAAAAAAGGAGAACAGATATTCATAATCTCTCATTCTCTCTTCAATGGTGCCCATTAAGGATTATCTGGCAACTTCCACTCCATGCCATGCTCTTTACTCTGCAATTGGCCCATTTGAATTTTCTAGAACTACCGTCCCCACTATTTTTTGTGCGAATTAAATTGGGATAACTACCTTGTCAACCGCATTGTTACTTTGATGCAAAGTTGGGATAACTACTTTGTCAACTGCACAGTTACCTTGATGGTTGCGATTAACCACCCCTTCCCATTGATGCTCTACCTATGATTCTCATACCAGGGGGCAGACCATTTCATGTTTGGATCATTGCCATCACTCCATTTGACATCCTCATCTATATAACCTTGTCAAGATGCCACAAGTGAACATCATCTCTCTGGTGGCTAAGCATGTTCGCGCTTGGATCTAGAGTTGCTCCAACATGTCTCACGTGCCTTCAGGACCTACCTCCATCTAGATTTGCTACCACCTCTTGGTATAGCTAGCTTCTTGCAGGCTAAATTTTTCTTTTCATTTTTCCACTCATACATTTACTTAAATAAGCGCTCATACATTTACTTAAAATAAGCGCTCACGCATAACTTGTATCAGCTATGCTTGCAGTATTACAAGAGAAACAGACTTTTGTTCTATTGTATTAGGCAATTAAGCATAAAGCAAGTATTTCTTTTCACACCTGCATAAATGTTATTTGATTGTAACTCAAAGCTTTCTTCTTTACTTCTCCATTTGTTCCATCCTGCGAGTGGAACAAGCAATGAAGAAATATCCTTTAAAGAGACTGCGGACAAAGAACTGAAATTGCTATCACCAGTACCTGAGATATAAATAGTGGAAACTTTGAAGCAACTGATGTCTGATACCTGGAAGAATTATCATCCATCATTCAGTCAGGAAGGGTGTTCTACGAACTGAAGCTACATGGATATAAAAGGAGTAAATTTCATAAATGGATTAGGAAGTAATACAGTATATGTTTCCTCAGAAATATTGTTGTATAGAAATTGCTGAAAAAAAAGCACGCATCATGAATGGTGTGGTGATCAACAGTGCAACTTTAATCCATATATAACTGCCACAAGTGCTATCCACTGGGTGGGTTCTTCGTGCCATTAGGGATTGAACAAAACAACAGATGTCGGAATTTTTCGCCTTATGGAAAATAAAGGAACGGAGACATAAAGCATACTTCAGGATAGATTCAACTGTCCTCTGCAAATAGTCTGGTCGGTTGCAAGCCATTATGACAACACCGGCAACAGGAACCTGCTGTACAGAAAGAGATCAGATTGATCCATGTAAAGCAGAAAAATGTTAGCAAGATTACATACCACGTTCTTGTTTACTAAGGTCTGCACACTCCTTTCTGCATCCAAAACATTATGTTAAAGATAGCGTTAGATTTTCAAGTTGCTGATGTCCCACTTTTACATTTTGGCATTCAACCAAAACTAACTGTATTTGCACTAATTGTTAACTCGATACCATTTATTGCGGTGCCACTTCTAAACAATCTTTCCTCAAGTTATCTCTAGATAGCATGCCAAGGTCAAAATACTTTCATCTAACACCGAAAATAATATTTTCAGTCTATATTGCTTCTAGAAATATCCACACCAATTTCAAGATGAAACACGGAGCAGATGTTGCTGTATTGTCAATGTCCACCATGGATGGAGGAGGCAAGCATGTGCACGAGGGCTGAGGCTCCAGTATGGCAAGGTATGGATGGACGAAACACATGGTATCCTACAACCTAAAAGGTTAGTATGACTAAAACAACAGGAAGCCTGAGAAAATCAACGAAGGTGGCAAAGACACGCCAGGAAGAACAGCTGTGGCTAACATCAGTAATTAAAAGCTAAACGAAGTATTGATTTCATACTTTTGAGATCTTGGATTAAAATCTTCAGCTGCACACGCTCCTCATCTTGGCGTACCTTCCTCTCTGTTGCATTAACAAAAGGTTAATACTGTTAAATGCCCATTGGATCCGTTACAGTCAAGTTATTGATGCATAAAAGTATGCAACAAGTTATTGGATTCATAATGGAGGGGAAAGATATTTGTAGTGGCTACGTTGAGATCTTTTGACGAGAACATGACATATGGACAGATTTTTTATTCAGGACATAATCAGCAAGATCACAACATGAGCAACTACCAATATGTCAACAGCTAAAGGCATGTGCTATTATATGTCCAAGAAGGATCAGGCGCGAATCAGATCAGTGAAAGAGGCATGAACCGGTTAATGGATTACATGCGACAGAGCAACCTAAGTATTGTGCTAGGATATCCCTCAAAAATCCAAAATATCATCTGAATTACAAAGATTACACAGGAGCAACCGTAAGACGTGTTCCTCGGATGAGGGCATATATAACTCCAAAGTAGATGTGGTTTGAAACATTGTACCTTGAAGGGCAATCCGAGAATTGTGACAGTATATTTCAAGGGCTCGGCTCCACAAGTAGCAGTGGGAGTAAAAGTTATTAGTATTAGTACCTTCCAATGCAACAATCTTCTCCTGCTGCATGCTGACTTGATCGATCATGGAGCGCAACTGACTAGTGCATTTGTTTTCTGATTTTTCCTGTATGAAATTACATGTGTTAGCAACCTTGAAGATGAGCACGGGATAGAGAGAGAGAGAGAGAGAGAGGGCCGAGGGGGGGAGGGAGTGGGGTGCTAACTGCTTCTGCAAGTCGTTCAGCGTAATGAGACTGTGTAGTAAAGAGCCGCACCTGAAGATGCAAGGGGAAAGGAGGAGAGGCAAGGTAAGTAGGTGAAGAGACCCAATTCCAGCATCATCTAGTCGCTCCGCAATCGAAGTCTGATTCGCAGAGGAGGAGGAGGAGGAGGAGGAGGAGGAGAGGCGATCCGATCCCCGGCGAATGGATCTGATTGACAGAGAGAAGAAGAGGGAGAGGGAGAGATGTGGGGGTTACTTGGATATAGATGAAGGCTGCGGCGGCGGCGAGGAGGAGGAGGCGGAGGTCGCAGGGGCTGCGAGCCATCGGCGGCCGGCGAGGCGGAGCAGGCCGTGCTCGTACGTGGAGGGGGAGGAGACAGTCAAAGTCTCTAGTCTGTACGAGCAACTAGTAGTGCATTAATGACACTAGTAGTTGTTACTGCTCTACTTAGGTGCTTGCTTTCTTTCCTTCTGTTATGATCCCAACCACACTAATCACATTAAGAACCTCCCTTGAATAATCCATCCACGCAATCACCAGCAACATCTTTAATGCTTGTACTCCAAATCCTGTCTCTAACAGGTCTAATATTCTGCTCTCTCTATATATATATATTCTTCCTTTCATAATAAATACTCTAATTCCTCAAAGATTATCTTTTTTTACAAGTAGAACCACATCACCGTGTCAAACAAGACAAAATTGCTCTACCTGCAGCTGCAGTCTTCAACTTGCGCCACAATCAAAGACTGAATAAGAATAAAAAGAATGCCTTTTCTTTGCATCGGTGTCCCTGGTACACCCCGGATACTTGGAACACAAGATTCCAAGACTGATTTCTGCCACGCCGGGTGCAAGCAAGCAGGAAGAAGAAGCACAAACAAAATTCGTGCAACACTAGACTGATGAAGCAAAAAAACTTAAGCCCCCGGTGAGGATCGAACTCACGACCTTTCCCTTACGAAGGGAACGCACTACCACTATGCTACGGAGGCTCGTTTGTACACGACCACTACATTTTTCTTACGTTTCTAACATGTAATGTTATACCTCATACATACTTAGCGAAAATGACGCGCCTAGAATTTCATGGATATTCGAACTGACAAAATTATTCAATGTAAAGCGTAAATGTTCAAAAGAAGCAAGAGTCAAAGAGAAGCGGCATTTTGGCATCGGATGTGAGCATGGAAATCGCCAAATGCTTTTGCAATTCCACGCACCTAAATATTTTAGCACCATGTGAAAAATTTTAAACATTTGTAGCCTGCAAAATAAAATTTGGAGGGCTAATATAACCAAAATAGTGCATGGATCTCTTTCTTTTTTGGTATTAGTGATGCAATTGTTTACAAAGAAAATTTGCAACACACTATACTAAAACATCTCCATGTGTGATTTTCTTTAGATTTTTCGAGATTTAGTTTTATTTCTCGTCCAGGTGCACTAGGGCTCATGTGCATTATAGTTCGAAAGGATCTGAAGCTTGAGGAACATATAGAAAATACAAATGAACTATTTAAATAGTAGATATGTAAGATCTAAAAATATATAGTTTGAAAAGATCTGAAGATCGAGGGACATATGGAAAGTACAAATGAACTATATAAATAGTAGATATGTAATATCTAAAAACATACAGTTTGAAAAGTTCTGAGCTTGAGGAACATATGGAAAGTACAAATGAACTATCTAGATGGTAGATATGTAATATCTAAAAATACATAGTTTGAAAGAATCTGAAGCTCGATGAACATATGGAAAGTACAAATGAACTATCTAGAATGTAATATCTAAAAATATATAGCATAATTGAAAAGAATGAAGAAAGAAAGGTCCCAAGAAAAGGTAAAAGCTAGAAAGATAGAAAACAAAAGAAAAAAGTAGAGGATGGATTGACCCAAAACCTTATCTTTCCGACATAACACCAAACCAACTGACCTCTTGCTACTTCCTGCTCCAAATTGAGTGGCTTTCTTACACTACATATACCAAAACCGAACACCAAGTATCAGATTTTTGCCAAAAGTTTTAGGTATTCAGCCAAATACACTTGAATTATGGTGGGCCCGCCCTGGAGTAAAATGTACAGTTCTTTTGGAGGTGGAATGCCCACCGGTAGACAACTCATATCATTACAAGGGTAGCCACGCAAGCAAAGCAGAGATCAATGGGGTCCTTGTAGCAATGGCACCAGATATCAATATCGTTGACGACGCAAGAAAGGATTCCGGTGGTGGTGCAGTCGTTGTTGAAGTTGTGGCGATTGCACCCTGTCTAGATACGCCATAAGATCATGAGCATCACCGCATGTCAAATCTGCTCTGGATGATAGAAGCAATGACATCCGAAAGACCAGAAAAGCTCTAGTGTGCGCAGGAGGTGCCAAGCGAGGCTCAAAGCTCCACTATACAAGAGGGAAAGGAGGAACATACGGTGCCTGTCTTGACACTAGAACAGATCATAGGGAACACTTATTGCATTGTTGTACAAGTATTTTTTTTTGTTATAGTGGCACAAAGAATTTGTTACAAAACAAGGTGGATGCAATAACCAGATTCTGCCCCGTGTATACCGTGCGCTGTCGTGCAAGAGGTAAGCCAGAGGAGGTGAGAGCAAGACAAAGAGGCGAATTGGGGCAGAAGATATGAATCAGGTTAGACAAGCAAATGGTTTTTTTAGTCAGAAAGACGGGAGTTTTATTTATTCAAAATAGCATTTGCATAAAGCATTACAAAAGATGGTGGTCCTGAGAGCCATACATGACATTCTATTTCTAGAGAACAGGCAAGTTTAGCAATATTGTGAGTGTCCTAGTTTGATTCCCGTCCTTCATGGCGAAACTCAGTTTTTACAAAACATCTCCTCCTAGCTTCAATTTCCTTTAACACTACTGTCGACGATCGGTAAACCGCCGATCTTACGGTATTCGTGGAACAGTGATACTTGGGGGGTAGGGACCTCTAGGGCACAAGGCCAAGAGATCTGACGGCAAGGAACACGCCCTTTTTATACAGGTTCGGGCCTCCCTCAGGATAATAACCCTACGTCATGTTCGTATATATTGATCAGAAAATATCTTTACAAGGGATGTATATGCCAATGGCTATCCTAGGCCGAGACTACGATGACTAGTTCCGCTAGTCTCGACTCCTTCGAGGCAGCGGGTCTTCTCGTGAGAATCGCTGGGATCTCTCTTCCTTCTAAGGTCTGTTAGATCTAACTTTTTCCTCCCTCTCCCCTATAGGATTACTGATCCTTTTATAGGGGGCTCCTCAAGTCGTACCGGATCTGGACTTATGCCCGAGTAGAATTCTGACTTCCTTAAACGTCGGGATTGACTTCCTAGTTTAAGAGATGTCATTCCTCCTTACGGAAGGCTACCTTATCTCCTGGGATCCTTACCAGACACGTATTGTACTCCGGTAACCCAGGGAATCGTATATGGATACTTCCTTTTATACGGGATTCTGTACTATACATCGTCAAGCCCCCTATCAGTACGTGATGTGATGTCATGACTGTTCTGTAGGAAATCTGTCCTTGTTGGGAAACATCTCCGAGTAGGCGAAACTGAGTACTTTATCGACAAGGTTTCCGAGTAGGAACTAACCTCTACTGGGTATTCGTGCCATCCTGGTTGGAGTAAATCTCCGAGTTCTCCAGAGAATTTTCTAGGTTTTAACTTACATCATTCACTCTTCACTGCAAAGCTACACTGATAACCTAGAGTGTACCTTAGAGCTTCCACTCGACTCCTCGAGATTTGGGTCTCTTGGATAGAAACAATTGAGGCAGCAGTTTACTTCACGAGGTCGCGATGCTCTCGAACTGTCGCAGGACTGCCGATACCACGACAGTTCCAGCTCAGAATCCTCATTGGGTTCGGCGGGATCTCTCCTCGGATCTCGCCGTTTCATTTAGAAAAGATTGTGCTAATACCTCTGGATTAGACATCCTTGCTCTCTTCATATTTCTTATACCCATATCTTCATCCCCTTTAAACAGTAGACTAGCATCACCAACATTAGTGTCCTCCCTGGCCTCCTCCTTGTTGAGTGACTAGCAGCTCAAATATCATGAGATCTTTTTTGGGTCTGATCCTTCCTTGAGTTTTGCCCACTATTGAAGAGTCTCCTGCATCTTCTTTGCAATATTCCTTCTGTTGGTATCTTATTTACACTATCTGTCGGCGTAGAGACGCCTCTAGCGGTGGTCCGGTTGGACCCCCTTTGGGATTCGGCCGGGGGCGTAATAGAGTTCTTCTTATGAGCCGGAGACGGATTTAGATGGGGGATGGATTTGATAATGAAAGGCACAAAGATTTATCCAGGTTCAGGCCACCCGGAGGTGTAAAACCCTACGTCCTGCTTGTTTGTGTGTATTAGTCTACAGTGGGTTACAGAGGTGTTCTTCCTTACAAAAAGAAAGCTTCACCCGGAGCTCCGATCCTCTGGTTCTTGCGAAGGAACCAGCCGGAGAAGAGAGCAACCGGGGGTGTAAAGAATCTAACCTAGAGTTGTCTTCTAACCAATTCGCCAACCCTTTGCATGGCCTCGGAACTCCCCTTATATACCCGGGGGTTTACCACAGTGGCCTCAGGGCATTTAATGTAGCGGACGCGCCGCTTCCGCGAAGGCATGGGCGACCTGCACCGGCCACCGAAGGGTACTATAGACGAACAGGGCTTTTCTGACATCTTTATGCCCGGTGGGTCCCGCAAGTGGAGACTTACGGGCTCCTCCTGACAAAGCGGGTGAAATATCTGCTCCTGGGCCCCGGGTGCCAGCGACCCACCGTGTCGCGGAACGCGCGGTGATTTGACCCAAAGTGGGCAAAAAGGAGTGACAGCGACGCGGGTGCGCGCTGCGGCGCGCCCGGTCGGTCAACAACCCTGTCAGGCGGACCCATCCCTTGGCAGGGATTATGGCAAAAAGGGATTTGCCCTGCGCGGATGGGACCCGGCCTGACCGATATCATGCCCTCATGGGGCTTAGGGTTCCTTTTCGAATGACCGGCATCAAATGCCTCTGCCGGGGCCGAGGCTTGCGGGAAAAGCTAACCGTTTGGTGACGTGTCCCGGAGGTGGGCCCCACGGGGGGAGCCGACGACCCCCGAGCACTTCAAACCCGAGCGGTTTCTTCGACCGGGAGGGGCGCCAGCTGTCCCAGGCTGCCCCCGAGTGACCTCGAGCGCTCGGGGAGCACTCGTTGGAGGGTCGCTCGGGGCCCTTTGCGGGTGGGGCTCCAGGAGGAATGCTCGGGGGGACGCCCCGAGCGCTCCCCTGGGGCCCACGCACCCGGGAACGTCGGGCGCCCGGGAGCGCCGAGCGCTCGGGAACGGCGGGAGCTCGGGGAAGGACCCCGAGCACCCCTCCTCGAGTACTGAGCCTTGAGCTCTCGGGGGCCAAGGCCCTTTCATATTCTTGTGCGCGGGGGCGACGCTCGGGGTAAGCCCCCGAGCGCTTGGACCTGACCGCCGGTCCCACTTGGCTGCAGGGGCAGGGTCTGCACCGACCCGAACGCCACGTGTCTTGCCCTGCGGCCTCTGATTGGCCTCCGCCGGCGGTTCGGGGGACCCTGGGCCCCATTCCGCCGACACTATCACTTATTGGTAATCTTTTCCTAACACTTTTACCTTCTGCTAGAATCATCTCTTATTCGCCTGCTCAATTTGGGGTGCATCCCCAGCCGATGTGCTATCACCGGTGGCCAAGCTCCGCTCTCCGCGGCGGACGTTCTTTGAGGCGGTTCTTCGAGGCGGTGTCCTCTTTTGCTCTTGTGCAGGTGTTGCTCGGGATGCCGTCGTCGATGATTCTCTACGTGCTCGGTGGCTCGTCGGCGGGATCGAAGTTGCCGACGGAGCGGGCGAGGGAAGTTGGGCCCAGGGGCTTGGTTGTAAATTTTTCATCTTTGTGGGCCTTTTTGCAAAACTGTGTGACAGCAGTGCCGCTCCAGATGGTTCTCGGGCCAGCTGTGCTCTCTTTGTTTTCCTTAACTTGATCTAATGAAGATATTTCCTAAAAAAAAAGGGTTAGACAAGCAAATGGTTGGGAACAAGCCGACCGACCAGGGCATCTGATCGAATGGACCGGTTTCGGCTGCAACATTAGGCCATGAGGCCCAGCCCAGATTGCCATTTGGAGTCGGAGCCCAACCCCACCTGCCATGCCTGTCATATATACACAACACGACTCGCAACTCCATTCCATTCGATTCACTTCCCCTCCTGTTTTCTCCGCTCCGCTCCGCTAGGGTTTGCTTTTCTCGTCGCCGGCCGCCGCCCCCCGTCCCCTGCCCGCCGCCCGCCGCCCGCCGCCACCGCCGCCACCGCCGCCATGTACGGACACCGCGGGTAAGTCCCTTACCCCTATCCTATCCTTGCCGCTAGTTTCTCCTCCTGCTACTACTACGACATCGTGTTTATCCCCCTCAAGAGGCGCTCCGATCCGATTTATTTACTAGCTCCCATGGCTGATTGCTTGATCAATTCCACGGGACCATCTTGTTACGTTAAATACAAAGGGTGCGTGCTTCTTAAGAAATCATTAATTGTAGTTTCGCCGATCCTATCATAGGAAATCGCTGGGGATTTATATATTAGGTCAGGAATAGGACCAACCATTGTTCGGTTGATCCCTCTTGGTATTGGACACTTTTTTAGCTTTGCCTGTCGTTTTACAATTGGAATAGTGTGGCAACCTGTTAGTTTGCTTATCACTTTTGACATAGCTATTCCTCATATTAAGTGCTACATTGTAACTTGGGGACTTCCTTTTATGTGATGAAAAAACATTTTAGCCTTCATCATTGATCAGTTGTTGTGTAGCTTCTTTGTCTAGGATGTAAAACCTGTTATTTTGGTCTCATCTGTTAAGACTGGTAACCCCACCATCTTCTGTAAGAACCTTGCTATGTTAGTTTTAATGCATAGCCTCTGATCAGCTTGCAATTGTGATAATCTGTAAGATGAATTCAAACTTTCAAATTAAATTAAAAGTGGATAAAAAATTTGTACTAGTTATCCCATCCAATTGTGATCAAGCAACGAATGCTACCGAATCTCAATCTATTTTATCTTTTTTCCTGAAAGCAAATGCAATCAATTGGATTAACTTGTTCTCTGCGTGTACTTTTTGTCCACTTCGATTATATATGAATTATTGAATATAATTTCAGCTTGACTCATTAAGTGCAAAATAAAAGCATCAATGTTGATGTACTCAAATAAAGCTTTGACTGTTCAAAAATCCTATACCCATCATAACATGGGCATTGCTGCTAATCATATGCTGTCAACATGTACTTTATTTGGGTTCAAGTGATGCATGTTCTATCAACGAATGTAGCATTTCAATCTTGTCTACCTGCCAAACCTTACTATCTTTTGTGGATTATTTATTTTCTGTGCAATTACCTTATATTTGGGCTATTTTATGAAATGGGGATTGAGAGATGGGGGGATATTCTCCTTTTCTTTTTTTGGGACTGGATTATCTGAAGGGCAATGATGGGAAGCGGGGGGGTTTCGGATGGGTACGAGGGATCAAAGAGGCCACGAATGATGGAATCGAATCCATACTTCGCAGTGAGCGCGGGGAGTCCATTGGATGTCTCAAAGAGGGCCAGGATGATGGAGCCAGGCCCTCCCTATTTTGGAGCCATGGGCAGCAGCACTGGTGGCAGCAGCAGCAGCTTCTACCCTCCCTACAGCGGCAACTTAGCTGGTGCAGGGGTTAACAGTGGCATCCAAAACTTTCCAGGGGTCCGTCTGCGAGGACTCCCTTTTGACTGTGAGGACCTTGACATCATCAAGTTCTTTGTGGGGCTGGACATAGTGGACTGCCTCCTGGTTCACAAGAATGGCCGCTTCTCTGGTGAGGCTTTTGTTGTGTTCCCGTCAGCCATGCAAGCCGAATTTGCGCTGCATCGCAACAGGCAGAACATGGGTAGGAGATACGTCGAGGTGTTCAGATGCAGGAAGCAGGACTACTACAGTGCAATAGCTTCTGAGGTGAACCAGGGTGGTTTCTTCGACTCGGAATACCGACACTCCCCACCTCCCCCGCGGCCCAAGAAGCCTGCTGAAGACAAGAGCAGCATGGAGTACACTGAGGTGCTGAAACTGCGTGGACTTCCCTACTCTGCTACCACTGAAGACATTATCAAGTTCTTTATGGAGTATGAGTTGACAGAGGAGAATGTGCACATTGCATACCGCTCAGATGGGAAGGCTACTGGTGAAGCTTTCGTCGAGTTCCCGACAGCTGAGGTTGCAAAGACGGCCATGTGCAAGGATAAGATGACGATTGGGACAAGGTACGTGGAGCTGTTCCCATCAACCCCGGAGGAGGCCAGCAGGGCGAAGTCGCGAGGCAGGCAGTGAATGATTTAGTTCAATCAATGCTGTGAGCTGTTGCATTCGAGTTTAGCTTTCACTTTGCATGCTTAACCGTATCACTGTTAGGTCGTGTTAGTTTGCTTCCTGTTACTACTGGTACTAGTTGGTGTGGTGACTTTATGATGAGACTCGAACTGCCTTTTAAAGAAGTGTTGTATGAGATGCTGCGCTTGTAACAGTTACTATCCGTCACTGGAAGCACTTGTACGACATGATGATTAATTTTCCCTTTTTATCTAGCATCATAGCCTTTTGGTGAAGCAGGAGGTGAAGATTTGATGCTGTAATGACAAAGTTTATTGAACTTGCACCGTGGCACAATCGGCTTATTAGGTTTACGATTACTCATGTGAAAAGAAGAAGGAATTCGATTATTGTTACTGTTTGGGAACGTAATTAACATAGGTCGAGGGTGACAAACTGACAATATTCTAGGCGTTCTGTATTACAAACTAGTACATATTTTGCGTGCACCTGGAATCCTAACTTGCAAATAGCTTGTCCTAACAGGTGTAGTAGTTATTCTGTTGTATCTATCTTTATCTATCTATCTTCAAGTCGGGTCGGAGACATGCATGGGATGGCATTGTTCCAGCTCAAATGGCCGTACGTCCTCCCGTTTTTTAGCAAGACCGACCAAGGGAAGGCCCTGGAGCAGCCTCTCAAGAGAC
This sequence comes from Stipa capillata, assembly GCA_019208055.1. NCBI lineage: Eukaryota > Viridiplantae > Streptophyta > Magnoliopsida > Poales > Poaceae > Stipa > Stipa capillata. Next base: position 429,949 of record JAGXJF010001649.1, read on the forward strand.
GAGACGGGAGGCTCTCTCTTGCCATGAATTGCTTCTCCTGGAGCCCCTGCCGCCTAGGAAGGTTGCGCCGCACCAACGACGTCGCACCGTGCAGCCCCTCCATGAGCATACGCCGCCGTTGTGATGGCGGCAATGCACAGACGACGGGCGGCACCACGCACAAGTTAACGCTGGCGCAGCTGTCTGCGGCGACGGACGGCTTCTGCGAGTCCAACCTGGTCGGGGAGGGCGGCTTCGGCAGGGTGTACAGGGGCCATGGCCTCCTCGAGGACGGCATGCCGGTGGCCATCAAGCAGCTCGGCCGGGGCGGCGCGCAGGGGAGCCACGAGTTTTTGGTGGAGTGCACGATGCTGATGATGCTGCACCACCCCAACCTCGTCTCCCTGGTGGGCTACTGCGCCCAAGCCGAGGAGCGCCTCCTGGTGTACGAGTTCCTCCCCCACGGCAGCCTCGACGCTCACCTCTTCTTGCCCGGCAAGGGCGATATCAATGGCGGCGTCCTAGACTGGAACACGCGCGTGAAGATCGCGCACGGCTCGGCCAAGGGCCTCCGTTACCTGCACGAGGCGGTGACGCCGCCGGTGATCTACCGCGACCTCAAGTCGTCCAACATCCTGCTGGGCGAGGACTTGAGCCCCAAGCTGTCCGATTTCGGGCTGGCGAAGCTTGGTCCCGTGGGCGATGACACCCACGTCTCGACGCGGGTAATGGGCACCTACGGCTACTGCGCCCCCGACTACGCCATGAGCGGCAAGCTCAACGTCAAGTCGGACGTCTACAGCTTCGGCGTCGTCCTGCTGGAGCTCATCACGGGCCGCAGGGCGTTCGACGCCAGCAGCGCCAACCCGGAGGAGCAGCGCCTCCTGCTCTGGGCGCGCCCCTACCTCTCCGACATACGCAGGAAGTACACCAGGCTGGCCGACCCGGCGCTGCACGGCCGCTACCCTCGCCGCGCCCTCTACCAGCTCGCCGTCGTCACCTCGCTCTGCCTCCACGACAAGCCCAACCTCCGACCCACCATGTCCGACGTCACCCGAGCCCTCGAGCACGTCGCCTCCCAGCCTTGGCAGGAACGGCCCCCCGATGGCGACGCTCCTCCTGTGTCATCCTTGTCGTCGTCGACTCGCCGGCGAACGACGTCGTCTTGCTCGGATGCCGGCGGAGCGCATACATGATACTACTACTCAAGAAGCATCTTCCCTTGTCTATGCATGGAATACGTAGGTCGTTGTTGTCAACAGAATTAAGCATGCCATGTCATGTCTTTGCACCGAGCGTCATGTCATGTTTGCAGAGGAATGGCGACCGCAACCGCAGCAGTGGAGGAGGCGGTCCGGCGCTACCTCCACGACGGCAAGCCCCCGGCGCTTCTCCCCGCGCTCTTCAAGCTCTGCACCCTCCTACTTCCAAAGGCCTCCTCCTCGGCTTTGGCCTCGCAGCTCCACGCCGACTCCTCCAAGCGGCCCCTCTCCGTCGCCGCCTCCAACTCCCTCCTCTCCTGTTACCTCCGCACCGCCCGCCCCGACCTCGCCCTAGCCCACCTCCGCTGCCCATCCACCCCCACCGATCACGTCACCTACAACGCCCTCTTCACCCACCTCCCGCCAACACCGGACTCCTTCCGCCTCTGCTTCGCCTCTCTCCGCTTCTTCCGCCCCAACGTCGCCACGCTCCTTGCCCTCCTCCGCGCATCTTCCCATAACCCCACCGTCGTGCACGCCTACCTCCTCAAGACCGCCTATATCCACATCGGGGGCTCCACGCTCCCAAACTCCCTGCTCGCCATCTACGCCGCCTCGGGGGATCCCTTCGCCGCAGCCAACCTGTTCGACGAAATGCCCGTGCGCGACGCCGTGTCCTGGACCTCCATGATCGGGGCGTGCCTAGCAGGGGGATCCGCGGCTCACGCGCTGCGCCTCTTCAGGGAGATGGTGGCTGACGGCACGCTGGAGCTGGACGGTGTCGTCCTTGTCGTTGCTCTGCGTGCGTGCGCCGTTCTTGAGCACGTCGGGGTTGGAAGCTCCCTGCACGCCCTCGTCGCGCGCCGTGGGTTGCAGGGCGATGATGTCTTTGTCGCCAACTCGCTCGTCGATATGTACGCCAAGTGCCTCGATCTGCAGTCCGCGAGAAAGGTGTTCGAGCTGATCGCAGACAAGAACGTGGTGTCCTGGAACAGCATGCTGTCGGGGCTCGTGCATGCTGACCGCTGCGCCGAGGCACTGGAACTGATAGCCTCTTCGTCCCTGTTGACGGGTGACGGCGATGTTGGTTTTGACGAGACGACGCTTGTGGTGCTGCTGCAGCTGTGCAAGAAGCTTGAGGGGCAGGCGATGTGGTGCAGGTCTGTCCATGCCGTGGCCGTCAGGAGGCTCTTGTCCTTGTCGAGCATGCCTTTGCTGAATGCGTTGGTGGACGCCTACGCCAAGTGCAGCCTCCTCGACCACGCGCTCAGGCTCTTCCAAGGGATGCAGGAGAGGAACGTCGTCACCTGGAGCACCGTCATCGCCGCCTGTGCCCACAACGGCAGGCCGAACGAGGCGATCGTTCGCTCGGTTGCAATGAGAGAGGCAGGGGAGAGGCCCAACTCAATCACCATGCTGAGCCTCCTGGAAGCGTGTGCCGATTGCGCGGAGATCAGGGCGTCGAGATGCGCTCATGGCGTGGCAATCAGGAGCGGGCTATCCTTGGAGCTGGACGTCAGCAACGCTCTCGTGGATATGTACGGCAAATGCGGCGACCTGGCTGCGTCTACAAGGGTGTTCGACGTGATGCCCGCCAAGGATGTGCTTACCTGGAACTCCATGATCGGTGCTCTGGGAATGAACGGGCGTGCGCGGGACGCCCTTACCCTCCTTGACAGGATGGAGCGGGAAGATGCCGTCAAGCCAAACAGCGTCACGATGCTGGCCGTGCTGTCGGCATGTGCTCATGGAGGGCTGGTTGCGGAGGGCATGGCCTGTTTCGAGAGGATGGCATGCTCGCTGCAGCCTCAGGTGGAGCACCTTTCGTGTGTGGTTGACATGCTTGCACGCATGGGGGACCTCGAAGGGGCGGCAAAGATCATCGAGAAGAGGATATCCAGCAGCAGCAGTCCAGCGGCCTGGAGCGCCCTGTTGAGCGCCTGCAGAAGCCACGGCGACTGCGAGGTCGGGCGGGATGCGGCATCCCGCGTCGTGGAGCTGGAGCCGAGCAACTCCGCGGGGTACCTGCTGTCCATGAGCATGCACGCGACGCCTCATGAGATGGCACGGATGCGGTGGCTGATGAAGGAGAGAGGGGTGAAGGTGGCAAGCGGACACAGCGTGGTGCATGTAGGCCAGGAGGCGCACAGGTTCGTGTCGTGGGATGGATCCCACCCGCACAGAGCGCAGGTCTATTCCATGCTCCATCTTGTGCATCAACAACTACGGCCGCCTACACATTCAAACCACCATGTTATCATTCTCTCCAATTGAAACATGCCACTATTTTCTTTGCCCAAATAGCACCGAGTAGTTGCTCCGTTAGTCTCGTCTAGCACTTCGTCCATCTGACTCGTGGCCTAGATCGGCTGCTGCCCACGACACCTTGGCCCGTGCTCTGCCCCCAGCCCCGTCACTCTCTAGTCTCCATTGGGTTGCAACTAACCATCCTCACTAGCTCCTGTTCGATTAGAGTGCTATGTGAGCAATCTTCCCGAGTTATTTTACACTCGTATTTGCTTGAGATTAAAGTATGCATTAATTTGACGCGAAAATATTGGCAATTCGTAGATCAAAGGATCCATGAATGAATAGCACTATCAGCAAAGGATATTTGGTTGGATTTGGTTGATTATCTAGTGGTTATCAAGATTATCACCGTCACTGAATGCATAACATAAATACATTGATCTCAAGTTGTCCACATCCTAGGCTCTCAAGTCTCAATTCATTAATTTCCTATATCTCACTTTCTTCCATAACCAATTGTTACTAAGATTATCTTTTGCTATTGGCACCCAGACAACATGACCTACAATGTAGTAACCACGAGTTACCGGCAGGCTAGTTGCTTTTTTACCTACAGTTTGCCAAGGACATTTAATTCAAGAACAATCTACTTTATGCCCACCATATATCATTCTGGATTAATAGTTTATAGTTTTGTTCAATCAAATATGTATGCTCTCTTTGATTTAACAAGCAGCGAGTGGCATACATTTTGGCGGCACCTTTGGTTGCGGTTTTTATGATTGCGCCGTATTATAGATCTACCGTTGCAGTACTTATGATTGCGCGCACATTATTTATGTTACCGTTATTGTGCACGCATTATTGATGTACGAGTTAATGCAGTAGACCATAGCAACTTGGATCACTGAAAATTCATGTAAGCAAAAGAAGATTAGACATGAAGATTGAGGTTTGTGGTTTGAGCTAGAACAAGCAAAACCAGAGAATGAAACACGCACATGCAGGATATGTATGGCCGTCGAGAGCCAGTGGGACGGTGGTGATGAAAGGAAGCATGGCTGCATTTAAAAGGAAACAACGGATGCTGCTGCTGAGCTGCACTCCTCTCCTATTTAAGTGCAAATGCGCCCTTGCATTGCCGTCTCCTCTCCTCGGCTCTCCGTCCTTCCTGCGCTGCCTACCTAGCAGCAAGGTTAGTAAGTCCTTCCAAGCAAGTTCCTTCTTCTCTAAGCGGGGATCTAGCTAGTTGCTTCTCTTGTTTGCACGGAGAAATTGAGTAGAGTAGCATGGTGCGTGGTTTTCTTTCTTGACTCGACGACGGAGGAACTCATCAAATTTATCTCAAAGATAGATTCGATCTGGCTTGTTTGATGGGTATATATCCTTTGAGTTCAATTTACAGGCTTTCTATCCTTGACAGATATTTTGTTGTTTTCTTGGATTTGAGGTTCTTGCGGATCTGATATTCTTACTCGTCCATGCTTGATTCCGATTGATCGATTGATATCAGCTAACGCGATGCATGGTTGTCTTCCTCTTCCAATCCGAGCCTGCATGTGTGCTTTAAATTACTTGAAGAGATCTTTTGGATCTTTTAATTTCCTGAGAAAGTTAATTTCCGCTCGTTTGAATCTCATGTATTTTCTGTTATCAGTTAGATATCCCTCTTCAATTATATCAGTTACCTCCCTCCTGTGCTCAAGTTTTGTGATCTCCTGCCTGCTGCACAAGACCTTCAACCATCCAAGCATTACGCCATCCGAAAACAACCACCAAGGTATATATGCACGTCTCCTACAAATTCATTCATTTCACTAGTCTTAGTCAGCGGCGAAGTTAGGATTCATCCGATGGGTGGGGCACCAAAATTTTTTTTTGCTTCGCAAATAAAATTTATAAGTACAAGTTTATCAAAATGTATATAGCATCGCAAACTTCATATATAGTGCATATATAAATACAATTTTTGATAAAAGCACAATGCAAATTGTTTAATAAGGTCTCACGGCATCAAATTATACTAATAAGTTCAAATATGAAGTAGTCTCTTACATAAACAAAAGATAACATGATTAAAATATTACAATTACAATACTACTCCACTTTGCGCTTTCTCATGGCCATAAAAGTCCTGATTATCTCATCATCACTTACTTTGGAGAAAATATCTCGCTCAATAAAAGTAATCATACAATTATTTAAGAATTTATCACCCATACTGTTTCTCAACTTGATCTTCACTAGACACATTGCAGAAAATACTCTTTCAACATTTGCTGTCGCCACCGGTAGAATCAATACCAACTTGAGAAGCAAATACACCAAATCATAGAGCACATGCTTTTGTGTGTCAACAATTTTAATAGAGAGCTCACCAAGACTATTTATACTTTTGAACCTATCATCCCTTCTCATGTCATCAATGAAGTTTTCAAGTTGGATTTCAAGTCTTATCAAATCTATGCTCGATATGTCATTGAGATAAAACTTAGCAAGTCTAAGTAGTTTTTGTGCATCAAAAGAAGCAAAAGATTGAAGGGGTTCAATGCCGACATGCAAACAAGCAACTCTATATTAACCTCATCAAAGCAACTTTCAAGCTCTTGACTAATTTGATCAATCACCCCAAGATATACTTTTCTTCTAAAATGATCATCATTTGATTGTTTTGGGTAAAACCGCGATGATCTTCCATGTGGCACATAAATATCATCCCATGATGTTGGAACTTGAATGCCATGTTCATTGCAAAAAGATGTAACCTTTCCAATAAAGACTTACCACCCATGAGACCTTAAATGTTGCATTCTACTCTTTGCCACACTCACAAGTGACATTGCGTTGACAATATCTTGATCTCACTTTTGCAAAGATTGAGACCATTCATTTGTGTATCTAATAATGAGAAGCATCAAATGTGCATTGAAAACAAAATCAAATGACTCAAAGGCTAGAACCATAGCATGCACTTTTGTCCAATCATGCCTTTGTGAGCGATCTTCTCCAATAGTTATGAGTACTTCACGCATTGTGGAATACATACCGATGATATGCAAAATAGATCTATAATGAGAACCCCACCGAGTGTCACCTGGTGTCGACGAGTAAACGTCTCTAGCGGTGGTCCGAATGGACCCCCTTGTTGGTTCGGCCGGGGGCGATATAGAGTTCTTCTTATGAGCCGGTGATGGCGTTTCAAGGATGAGGGCGGTTATGATGCTTGATGCCGGCGACACAGGGATTTTTCCAGGTTCAGGCCACCCGGAGGTGTAATACCCTACGTCCTGCTTCGTTGTGGGTGTATTGATCCTATCAAGATTACAGGGGTGTTCTTCCTTACAAACGGGCTAGCTGATCTTCTAATACCGAATAAAGAAATCTAACCAGCGCCCCTTTTTCTCTCTGGGATCCGAACCCTTTGCATGGTCTGGGAACTCCCCTTATATAGCCGGGGGTTCACCACAGAGGCCAAGCAAAGGCTATTGCACCTGGTATCGTGAGCGCTAAGGAAACGCCTACCTCTTCATTTAATGCGCCGCGCCGGTGTTCGCGCCGCGTGTCTTCTCGCCATGCCCTCCGCCGGGGGGGGGGCTGACAGCTTTATGCTCAGCGGGACCCGCGAAGAGAGGCTTGCCGGGCCCCTCCTGACTAAGTCGGTGAAGTATCCGCCCCTGGGCCCCGCGCGTCAGCGACCAAACGTGGGCCACGAGGCGCGCGGTGATTTGACCCAAAGGGGCGGAAAGGGGTGACAGCGACGCGGGCGCGCGGGGCAGCGCGCCTGGCCGGTCAACAACCCTGTCAGACGGACCCCATCCCCTGACAGGGGCTATGGCAAAAAGGGATTTGCCCTGCGGGGATGGGACTGGCCTGATCGATATCATGCCCATACGGGACTTTAGCATTTAATGCCTGAATGACAGGCATTAAATGCCTCTGCCGGGACTAAGGCTTATGGAAGAAGCCAGCTTACTGCTGCGGCAGCCCGGAGGAGGGCCCCACAGGGGGGCCCCACGACCCCCGAGCGCTACCTCCCCCGAGCAGCCCCTTCGGCCTCGGAGAGCGCCAGCTGTCCCGGACTGCCTTGGCCGACCCCGGGCGCTCGGGGAGCGTCCGTCGGGGGGTCGCTCGGGACTCCGCTCGGGGGAGGTGCTCGGGGGGTCCGCCCGGGGACCCTCCCGAGCACTCTTCTGGGCCCACGCCTTGCGGGATGCCGGTCGCTCGGGGAGAGGGCCCCGATCGCTTCCTTGATTCTTGGGCCTTGGACCCTCGGGACCGCAAGGCCCTTAGATGGCTCGCACGAACGTGGCACTCGGGGGAATCCCCCGAGTACCCGGGTTTGACCACCGGGCCCACCTGCTTCTCCAGCGGGGCTTTTGCCGATAAGGCCGCCACGTGTCACGCCCTGTGGCCTCTGGTTGGCCTGCGCCGGCGGTTCGGGGGACCGTGGGTCCCATTCCGCCGACAGTAGCCCCCGGCCTTGTCTTCCAGCGACGGCCCAATGGGCCGCGACCCGAAGGACCGCGACTGGGGATAAGGCCTTCTTTTTATTTAACGGGCCAACCAGAGAGGTCGGCCCATCTTTATGCGCCCTGCCGAGGAGCGCTTTTAATGCGCGCGTGCGGGGTGGAAGGGGCGGCCAATCCGCTCTCTCCACCTGGCGGCGGCGCTTCGGTTTTTGCCCTGCGCGGGAAAGGCGCGCGCCTTTTTATGTCGCGCGCAGGCGGTTGCGTGCCCCGGGTTTCGTGCGACTGCGTTTTTACTGCGCGCGGCAGTAATTCCGCAGGCCATGATTGCACGCCCTCCGGGTTTCGCGCGGCCGCAGGCCCACTGTCAGTGGCAGCGGACTGACAACTGACAACCCACGATCGCGCGGAAGATCAACGGGTGTGGGCGGTCTGCAACTTCCGAAGCCTTTTTTCCTTAAAAAGAAAAAACGGCCCCGCACCTTTTCGACCTTCCGGATTTTGCGCCAAACACTTTGCTCCCAAAGCTTTGGCGCTCTTCTCCGTCTTCTTCCTCTCGCCATCCGAAAAGAAAAAACCCTCTTCGCCACCTTCGCCTCTTTCTTCGCCACCATCCCCGCCGCCATGACTCGCCGCCACACCCGATCGACCCCCCTGGCGCAGGACGCCGATGACGCCGTGCTCCCCAAGTCCCGCTTCCTCAATGAGGAGGCAATGGACAAGGTTCGGAAGGTAGCGGTGCCGGAGGGCCGGCCGCACCCGACAAGGGTTCGGCCGGCGACGTACCCGCCGGCGCCGCGGGCGGACGAGACCGTCATCTTCGCCAGCTTCCTCGCCGCCGGGCTGCTTCCGCCGTTCTCGCCCTTCTTCCTGGAGGTGCTGGAGGCCTACGGCATTCACCTGCTGCACCTCACCCCCAACTCCGTGGTGGTGCTGGCGATCTTCGCCCACCTCTGCGAGATGTTCGCGGGGGTGATGCCGTCGGTGCCGCTGTTCCGGCACTACTTCGTCCTCCGCTCCGTCGGGAGGAGCCGGGGCTCGGCTCGGACGGAGGTTAGCGGGAGCGCCAACTTTCAGCTTCGCCCGAAGCTCGCCGACCCTTACATCCAGCAAACGCTGCGGAACAAGTGGGACGACTGGCGTCAGATGTGGTTCTACATCAACACTGACCCGGCGCAGTCGCTCACTCTTCCGGAGGAGCCGGCGAGGCATGACAAGTCGTGGGATAATCTCGCCGAGAACGACAACGAGCTGGTGGTGATGACCCTTCGCATCTCCCAACTCCGGGAGTTGGGGTTGACTGCCACCATGGTCGTCGGCGACTTTCTGCGACGCCGGCTGGCGCCGCTGCGGAAAACGCGAGCGGCCGGCGTGGAAGTACACCGGGGACATGGACGTTACCCGGACGGAGGTCGGCGCCGACAACAACTGGACCGAGGCGGTGCTAGCGGCCATCTTGAAGTCGCTGCTTGGGGTGCCGGACGCCACGAGCGCCGTCCTGTCGCGGCCGGACCTGCCGCTCTGCGTTAGCGCAGATCGCCAGGCCATCCTTGACATGATGCCGTCGTGCGACGCGAAGGGCATCGTGGCCCCGCCGAAGGACGGCAGCCGCAGGCCTGCGGTGGGCATTCGGATCTTCGCGAGCGGCGAGGAGGCCGAAGCGGCGAGGGCAGCTCAGGAGCCGAGGGCCCCCGCCGTGATCCATGATCCGGCCGATCCGAAGGGCAAGGGGCAAGCCCCTCCCCCTCCGTCCCCGCCACCGCGGCCGCAGGCGCCGAAGCTACGTCCACAAGCACCGCCGGCCACGGGGAGGCGACCGACGGACGCGGGAGGCGGCTCCGGGGCGGGCCCCTCCGTGCAGGGAGGGCCCGCATTGCGCTTTTCTGGCCCGGTGCCTCCGCCACCGCCTCCGCCCGTGCGCCCTACGACGCCGAGGGCGGGAGGCAGTGGCCCTGCACCGCCGCCTCCTCCGCCCGTGTGCTCTGCGGCCCAGGGGGCAGGAGGTAGCGGCTCCGGGCAAAGGCCTTCTGGAGGCGCGTCGGCGGCGGACGCGGGCGCCGCCGCCGGTCAGAAGAGGAAGGATCCGCCGCTACCCCTCGGCGTGGAACGCCATGTTTTAAGGGGCTCGTGGCAGTAAGTTTTGAAAAACTTTCTTCCCTCCAACTTCTCTTTTTCCTTTTTTTTTGGCTAAGTGTCCTGCTCGGGTGCTGACCCGAACTTGTCTGCATCTGTTCTCTTAGGGAGCGCAAGAGAACTCGCCCGTCCCCGAGTCCTCCTCCTTCGGCGAGGGCTTCAACGACCCCGAGCGCGGTTACGCCCCCGAGCGGCCCTTCGGCTCCGAGCGAGTCGGTGGGCCCGCCCCCGAGCGCGCCCTCTGCACCGAGCGCGAGCCCGACCCCGAGCACGGCGCCAGCCCCGAGTGCTGACGCCGCTTTGCGGGAGGAGGCTGCCCCAAGCGCGGAGGTGGAGGCGCCGGGCGCGACGGAGGCGCCGGCGACGGTGGAGGTGCCGGCGACGACGGAGGAGACGCCGGTGGCGGAGGAACTTCGTGTTGCCGCGCCCGAAGAGCGGGTGGCGGCAACCGAACAAGGAACGGCCCCGGTTGGAGGGGCCGAAGGTATCCGGCCCGAGGGAAAGGCCGGGATTTTGATCGTGGCCGGGCGCCCCGAGCCCCAGGAGGAGGAGCTTGGGGGCCAAGGCCTTGCTGCTCCGGCCGAGGAGCAGCCCTCTGCGCGGCAAGGCCAGACGTCTCGGGGGGCTCCCTCCGATATGTTTGAGGCCGCGCATGCCGCCATCGATCAGCTCCGCGAGGATCTCCTCTTCAAGGAGAAGTCCTTAGAGGATCGGGAGCGGGTCTTGGGGGAGATGGCGGAGATGCTAGAGGCCCGTGCTCGCGTCGCCAAGCGAGAGTACGAGAATGATCTTGCCAAGATCGAGCGCCAGCGGGATATCCTCCATGAGATGAGGGAGGAGATCATTCCGAGGACGCAGGAGCTCGATCGGCAGGAGCGAGAGCTCAACCGCCGGGTCGCGCTGGTGAAGCCGCGCGAGCTGGACTTGGCGAGGCGGGAGAAGCGCGCCGCCGACGAGGAGGCGCGGCTGAAGCAGCTCGCCGCCGAGCTCGCTCGCCGCGCAGAACAGCAGCTTCTCCGGGACGGAGAGCTCGACGCGAAGGCGGAGCAGCTTGGCCAACTCAAGCACTCCCTTGATGAGGCAGCGAATAAGCTGGACGCCGAAGTCGAGTCGCGGGTGGCCGTTGCTCGCGAGGAGCTCGCCAAGGAGATGGCGCAGCTCCGCTCGGAGAGCGAACACTTCAAGCAGCGGCTCGAAGACTCAAAGGCGACCAAACGCAATCTCCAACACCAGCTCCGGGAGGCGGAGGAGTTGAGGGAGCGTGAGTCCTTAGCGGCGGCCGCAGCGACGGAGGAGATTGAGAGGGAGAAGGTCCGGCTGGTCACCGAGCGGGACCAGACGGTGAGGGTGATGAAGGCCATCTTCTTTCGCGCGAGGAACGCCGCTGAGGCTGCTGGACTTGGCACCGCCTCCTTGCCGGGCTACGACGCCGACCCGGCGAACGTCGCCTTGGGCTTCGAGAGGATCGCCGAGCGCCTCGAGGGGCTCGGCGAAGCCGTGCGCCGCCGCCTTGAGGAAGAAGGCCGGGAGTTGGCGGTCGTGGTGGCGGAGCACACACTGGCGTGCTACCGCGGCCGTGACCCAAACTTTCCTTTGACGCCAGCCTTGGAGGGGCTCGAGGTGATCGATGAGGCCGCCGAGGAGGAAGCCCGGAAGGCAGTCCGCAGGGCGGCTGATGAAATTGCCCAGCGGTTTTCCCGCTCGGGGGATGCCGGCACAGGCGATGGCGAAGGCGCCGGCGACGGCGACGGCGGCGCCGGCGGAGAGTAGCGTCGCCGTCGGAGAGTAGCTCCCCTCCCTCTTTCTGTCTTTGTTTTCTTAGCCCCGGGGCTTGACCCCTTTGTAAGAACTTTTAAGCTTCTGATATGCAAAGAGATCTTTGGCCCGAAAGCCATTTGATCCTTGCTTTTTCTTTCTTGTTGTACTTGTACTGGAAATGGCTTCACTTTCTTGCTTGCTTCGGGCGAAGCGTCCGGTTTCTTGCTCGGAGAGGGACGGAGGACGGTCCTCGGGACGCCCCGAAGGCCCCCAAAAGCCCCCAGCCCCCGAGAGCTGGACGCGCTGCGACTGAAGCTACGGAGGCCCGGCCCATGGGACACAGGGTGTCCCCGAGCCGAGCTTCTTTTATCTTCTTGACTTTGCCTGCAGAATTTGCCCAAGTTTTTGCGCTCGGGACAATTATTGCAACAATTAACTGTTGATATGTATTGCGTTAATCATTGTATCTACATGATTTTTCCTAACTTTGAGAACTTTCATTTTAACTCGGCAATGCTTCCTTATGTCTCTGGAAACGCTACTGGAAGACACCGCCGGGCGCGTGTGAAAGCGCGTAGGGTACTTGGGCGGCTTATTTACCAGGCTGATGTCCAGGGTTAAGAAACCAGGCAGGACACCAGGGCTTTGAGCGGACAACCCGAAGCACTCCCCGTGACTTTCATCGCTGCCTTCAGGTATAAACCCATCGCGAGCACAGAAGGCAGTTGGGAAAAATTGGCGAGGAAAAAACTAGTCGTTCATATATAGTGCTCGGGAGCTTTGAAAACATAGAAATACGATTAGAAGCTTAGCTTAGAGATCGGGCCTCAGGGTGACTTGGCGCCCTGTGACTTGGTATTGATCTGGCGGGCGGTGCCCGGGAACTTCATCATGGTGAACCTGCTCACTTTGCGAATGATTATATGGTTTTCTTAGCAAAAGGGGTGTTTTCCACAGGTCCCTCGGGGGGTCTGCCTGTTAACGCGGCCCTCGGGTTTTCGGGTCGGCCGACCTGTCCCGAGCGCGAGGAGTGAAGCTATCCGGCTGACATGAAGTTGGGTGGCGCTCGGGTCTTGCTGACCAGCGGAGCACGGTGGCCAGGGGCTTATTTGCCCTGACTCGGACGTGCTCGGGGTACAGCTAATTGCCCGAACGTCTTACGGCCCGACAACAAGTATTTGGATAAGCTTGACTGCTCGGGCTCGGAGCGGTGGGACCTACTCGCACCGAGAGATGGGGGCTCGAGAGCCCCGCACCGCGCGGAAAGCCACGCTTTTGCTAACTATGGAGGAAGTGTTGATATTGATACTGAATTAAGGAATATAAACTTTGCATGGGGGATTCATATCAAGGAAAATTACATCTTTATAGACCATAATGCTATGTAAATAGCTGGGAATACAAGGGAGCCCCCGAGCGAGGGTGCGAGCGCGCGGGATATTCGGGTGACCTTTGGCCGGACCGGCGCTCGGGGTTCGGGAACCAGACCGAGCGACCGGGGCTTGGGGTGACAAACCTGACACTTCCCATGACTCGCTTTTGGCACTCGGGGAGCCGGCCCTAAAAGCAAAAACTTACCCGGGCTATTCACGAGAAAAACTTGCGCAGGTGCTCGATGTTCCAGGAGTTGGTCAGCTCCATTCCGTCTTCGGCAGCGAGCCTCACCGAGCCTGGCCTAGTGACTCGAGTCACTCGGTATGGACCTTCCCACATAGGGGAGAGCTTGTTCTTGCCTTCCCGCGTCTGCGCCCGACGAAGGACCAAGTCCCCGACTTCGAGAGACCTTGGCTTGACACGACGCTCATGGTAGCGGCGAAGGCTTTGTTGGTATCTGGCAGCGCGAAGGGCAGCTCGGCATCTATGCTCTTCGAGGAAGTTGACGTCTTCGAGTCTGCGCCGGTCTTGATCTTCCTCCGAGTATGCCGCGACCCGAGGGGAGCGGAAGGTGAGCTCGGAAGGAAGCATCGCTTCTGCCCCGTAAACGAGGAAGAAGGGGGTTTCACCGGTCGCCCGACTGGGGGACGTCCGGATGGACCAAAGGACGGCGGGAAGCTCTTCTATCCAGCCAGCGCCACATTTCTTGAGTCTGTCGAAAGATCTTGTCTTGAGCCCCCGAAGGACTTGGGCGTTCGCACGCTCAACCTGCCCGTTGGCTCGGGGGTGTGCGACAGAGGCGAAGCAAATCTCTGTCCCGAGGGCTTGGCAGTACTCGAGGAAAGCGTCGCTCGTGAACTGTGTGCCGTTGTCGGTGATGATGCGGCTGGGCACCCCGAACCGGCTCATGATGCCTCGGATGAACTTGATCGCCGATTGTTTGTTGATCTTGACGACTGCCTCGGCTTCCGTCCATTTGGTGAATTTGTCGATGGCGACGTAGAGGTACTCGTAGCCCCCGACTGCTCGGGGGAACGGCCCCAATATATCCAGCCCCCAGACCGCGAAAGGCCACGAGAGGGGGATGGTCTGGAGTGCCTGAGCGGGCTGATGTATCTGCTTGGCGTGGAATTGGCAGGCTTCGCAGCGTCGAACCAGCTCAAAGGCGTCCTCGAGGGCTGTCGGCCAGTAAAATCCTTGCCGAAAGGCTTTACCGACCATCGTGCGAGATGATGCATGGCTACCACACTCGCCCTCGTGGATATCCACGAGTATATCGTGGCCTTCCTCCCAAGAAATGCACTTCATAAGAATGCCATTGGTGCCGCGCCGATAGAGGTCCCCATCTACGAGCGCGTACCTTGTTGATTGCCGCGCAATTCTTTCTGCAACGGCTTCGTCTTCGGGAAGGATATTTTCTTTCAGGTATGCCCGGATCTCGGAGATCCAAGGGACGACCTGAGGACAGATGGTGAGCACGAGGTGCTCACCCGGCGGTGGCCTGACGGGAGGATTCCCACTGAAGGTGCCGCCTGGGTAGACTCGCCTGGGCGCGAGGTTCCCCCTTCGTCTTGGTCGGCGGCCTCAACGGACGGCCGAGAGAGCCTTTCTTCAAAGGTCCCAGCCGGGACCGGCTCCCGAGAGGAGGCCAGTCGCGATAGAATGTCGGCGGCGTCGTTGAAGCGGCGAGGGATGTGCTGGAGCTCCAGGCCATCGAAACGCCGTTCCAACCTCCTGACTTCGCTCAGGTACGCTGCCATTTGGGGGTCCGAGCACTGGTATTCCTTTGACACTTGATTGACGACTAACTGGGAGTCGCCTTTGACGAGCAGACGGCGGATCCCGAGGGATGCGGCGGCGCGCAGCCCTGCAAGGAGGCCTTCGTACTCGGCCATGTTGTTGGTGGCGCGAAAGAGTAACTGCACGACGTACTGGAGGGTCTCACCGGTCGGAGCGGTGAGAACTACTCCAGCCCCCGCGCCTTTGAGCGTGAGGGAACCGTCGAAGTGCAGCGTCCAGTGCTCGGTTCCTCCCTGACCCGGGTCGGAGGGGAGTTGCTCGCATTCGTCTTCTGGCACCGGCGTCCACTCGGCGACAAAGTCGGCCAGAGCTCGGCTCTTGATTGCATGGTTGCTGACGAAGCGGAGGTTGAACTCCCCGAGCTCGATGGCCCACTCGACGACTCGTCCAGTGGCCTCCCGGTTGCGGAGGATTCGCTCGAGGGGGAAGGCCGTAACCACCCGGACCTCGTGCGCTTGGAAATAATGCCGAAGCTTCCTCGACGCGACGAGCACCGCGTAGAGGAGCTTCTGTGCTTGAGGGTAGCGCGTCTTGGCGTCCCGCAATACTTCACTGACGAAGTACACGGGATGCTGCTGTATGCGCACCCGAGTAGAAGGCTGCTCGGGCCCCAGCCCCCGAGCGATTGACTTCATCCCCGCGCAAGACGGGTTGCTCGGGTACGCTCGGGTGATGGGCTGAGCCTTCGGGATTGGGGGCGCTCGGGGACTCGGGTCCGAGAGCTCCGCCCGCTCCCCCGAGAGCCTTGCTCGGGAGCTCGCTCTCGGGGATTTCTTCTGGCTGCTCGGGGTCACCACTCGGGAGCGGCGGCCCGAGCTCTTGCGCCGGGTCGAGGGGTGCCGCGAGCTCGGCCCCGACCTCCCGCTCGACGACGAGGACGGCGCTTACCACCCGGGGTGTCACCGAGAGATAGAGGAGCAAGGGCTCCTCGGGTCTCGGCGCCACCAAGACCGGAGGTGATGTGAGGTACTTCTTGAGGCCTTCGAGGGCCTGCTCGGCCTCAGGGGTCCACTCGAAATGGCCCGACTTCTTGAGGAGCTTGAACAAGGGGAGGCCCCGCTCCCCAAGCTTGGAAATGAATCGTCCCAAGGCAGCCATGCAGCCCGTTAGGCGCTGCACGTCCTTGAGGCGAACTGGCGGGCGCATCTGGTCGATGGCCCGGATCTTCTCGGGGTTGGCTTCAATGCCTCTGCTTGAGACCAAGTAGCCGAGAAGTTTGCCGGATGGGACCCCGAAGATGCACTTCTCGGGGTTCAGCTTCATACGAGTACTGCGGAGACTATTGAAAGTCTCGGCGAGATCCTCGATGAGCGTCTCCTCGCGTCTTGACTTGACGACGAGGTCGTCGATGTAGGCCTCTACATTGCGACCCAGCTGCGACTGCAAAGTCATACGCATGGCCCGTTGATAGGTCGGGCCAGCGTTTTTTAACCCGAAAGGCATGCGGACATAGCAAAAGGTCCCCGCAGGGGTTGTAAATGAAGTTTTCTCTTCATCCTCTACCGCCATACTAATCTGATGATAACCAGAGTAGGCATCTAAAAAACAGAGAAGATCACACCCCGCGGTGGAATCTACTATCTGATCGATGCGAGGTAAAGGAAAAGGGTCTTTAGGACAAGCCTTATTGAGGTCGGTGTAGTCCACGCACATCCTCAGCTTGCCGTTCGGCTTGGGCACGACGACGGGGTTGGCGAGCCACTCGGGGTATAGGACTTCCCGGATTAAGCCGGCCCCGAGGAGCCTGTCGACCTCCTCTCGGACGAACTCCTGCCGTTCTGGTGCTTGGCGGCGCACCTTCTGCCGGATGGGGCCGAGCGTCGGGACGCACGGCAAGACGGTGCTCAGTCACTTCCCTAGGGACCCCGGGCATGTCGGACGGTTGCCACGCAAACACGTCAGCGTTTGCCCGGAGGAAAGTGACGAGCGCGCCTTCCTATTTGGCGGTCAGGCGACCGCCGATCTTGCCGGTCTTGGACGCGACTCTGGCCTTGGTTGGAGGCGGACCCGAGGACTCGGGGAGCTCGGGGGCGTCGTTGAAGGCAGCAGCGACTTTGGAGAAAAGCTGCTCGGCGCAGGCGACGGAGCCCTGGATGTCGGCTGGCACGGTGATGGTGCCGTTGGGGCCCGGCATTTTGATCGTCAAGTAAGCATAATGGCAAGCCATCATGAATTTGG
Source organism: Stipa capillata (assembly GCA_019208055.1). Lineage (NCBI taxonomy): Eukaryota > Viridiplantae > Streptophyta > Magnoliopsida > Poales > Poaceae > Stipa > Stipa capillata. Next base: position 447,089 of record JAGXJF010001649.1, read on the forward strand.
CGAGCGCCGGACGCCCCAAGATGCCGTTGTAGGGGAGCTCGAACTCGGAAACATCGAAGATGATGTTCTCGGTCCGATGGTTGCCCTTGGTGCCGAAGGTGACCATTAAGGACACCTGGCCCAAAGGCATGGTGAGGCCGGGAGAGACGCCGTAGAACGGCAGCGTCGCCTTCAGGTCCCCAGGTGGCACCTGCATTTTGCTAAATACTTCGGGGGACAGGAGATTAAGCCCTGCGCCCCCGTCGATCAGCATGCGGGTTACCTTAATGTTGCAGATGGTGGGGGAGACCACGAGCGGGAGGCGTCCCACGCCGGAGATGCTCGCGGGGTGGTCCGAACAGTCGAAAGTGATTGGGGAAGCCGACCACTTGAGCGCTCGGGATGCGTCGGAGCTCGGGGTCGCTGAGCACACTTCACGCGCCAAAAGCTTAAATTGGCGGCGCGAAGAGGGCGTGAAGGCGCCCCCGCTGATGCATGCCACCGCCTGCGGCTCCTGAAAACCGAGGTCTTCTTCTTGTCCGCCGGGGTTGTCACCGCCCTCGGCGAGGCGCTCCTCCCTCTGCTTTTTGTTCCTCTCGGCGAGGAACTTGACCGTCCGGCATTCGGAGAGGTCATGCCGCTCGGTCTCGTGGATGGGACACCACAGACCCGAACTCGGCTGAGGAGCTCGGGGTGGCTTCTTGCCGCCGCTGGGCCCGCCGCGCGAGGGCTTACGAGGCTTAGCCTCCGCCGCCGCGACGGGCTCGGACTTACGCTTCTTGCCCTTCTTATCCCGCTTCCCGGAGGAGCGAGAAGGGCCGGCGTCCTCGACCGTCGATTGGTCGGGGCGCGGGTCATGCCAAGCACGGGCTTCCGCCGCCTTAGCGCACTTGTCCGCGATAGCGAACAAGTCCGCGGTGGACTGGACGTCCCGGGTGCCCAGCTTCTCCAGCATCTTTTCATCGCGGACTCCTTGTCGGAAAGCGACGATAACTGCTTGGTGAGATATCTTGGGGATGGTGTTGCGCACCTGGCTGAAACGCTGAATGAAGTGCCGCAACGTCTCCCCTTTTCGCTGCCGGAGAGCGTGGAGATCGCTCTCCGTGCCAGGACGCTCGAAAGTGCCCTGGAAGTTCGCTACGAACTGGTGGCAAAGGTCCTCCCAGGATGAAATGGATCCTGAGGGGAGGTTCATGAGCCAGGACCGGGCCGAACCCTTGAGGGCCATCGGAAACCAGTTGGCCATGACCTTCTCGTCGCCTCCAGCGGCCTCCACCGCGGTGGGGTAGATCTGGAGGAACTCCTCAGGGTGGAAAGACCCATCGTACTTCTGCGGCAGCTCTGGGCGAAATTTATTTGGCCAGGTGACGCGTCGAAGTTCGGGCGTGAAGGCCTGGCAACCCGCCCCATAACGGGGGTTGCCGGTCTCCTCGTCTTGCCGGACGGGGTGATGCGCCCGGGAGCGCGCGCGGCCGGCGACAGGGCCGGAGGAGGAATGGACCTCGTCCGCCCTGTCGCGCTCGCGCTGGCGCTCGATGACGGTGCGTGCGTCCTCCACTTCGCGCCTACCGAGGCGGTGGCGAAGATCTTGAGGGTTCCCCCGTGCCGGAGAGGCGACCGAGGGTGGAGATCCGTCGCGCCGACCACCGGCAGGCGCGCGCGGCAGACGCGCTGGCACCGGCGGCGAAGCCGCTGAGGGGACGGTGCGGGCACCGGCGCGCCCGGAAGAAGCGTGGACGCTCCTGGCCGCTGCTTCGCGTCGGGCGGTGTCGACCAGGTTAGCGAGGTCCTGGAGCCACGGGCCCACGGGGGACGCCGCTGGCACCGGGACGGGAGGATGCCGGAGGAGGTATTGCGCCGCCTGCAGCGTGTTTCCTTCCCCGGTATCCGCGAAGTCCAGCCGACGGCGAGGCGGAGGCGGCCGAGAAGGCCCGGCAACATCCCCGCGCGCGTGGCCGGAACTCAAAGCGGGCAGCAGCCGATGACGCCCCGCCGGTGTCGTTGAGCAGATCGTCGAGGCCGGCGGGGTCCGACTCGTCCGATGCTTCGTTTCCGCCCAAGCTCACCTCATTTTGAGGCAGATCATCTTGGGGCAGATCGGGATTCGCCATGGGAGCAGGCTCGAAAAAACTCTAGACGCCCCCTACCTGGCGCGCCAGCTGTCGACGAGTAAACGTCTCTAGCGGTGGTCCGAATGGACCCCCTTGTTGGTTCGGCCGGGGGCGATATAGAGTTCTTCTTATGAGCCGGTGATGGCGTTTCAAGGATGAGGGCGGTTATGATGCTTGATGCCGGCGACACAGGGATTTTTCCAGGTTCAGGCCACCCGGAGGTGTAATACCCTACGTCCTGCTTCGTTGTGGGTGTATTGATCCTATCAAGATTACAGGGGTGTTCTTCCTTACAAACGGGCTAGCTGATCTTCTAATACCGAATAAAGAAATCTAACCAGCGCCCCTTTTTCTCTCTGGGATCCGAACCCTTTGCATGGTCTGGGAACTCCCCTTATGTAGCCGGGGGTTCACCACAGAGGCCAAGCAAAGGCTATTGCACCTGGTATCGTGAGCGCTAAGGAAACGCCTACCTCTTCATTTAATGCGCCGCGCCGGTGTTCGCGCCGCGTGTCTTCTCGCCATGCCCTCCGCGCTGACAGCTTTATGCTCAGCGGGACCCGCGAAGAGAGGCTTGCCGGGCCCCTCCTGACTAAGTCGGTGAAGTATCCGCCCCTGGGCCCCGCGCGTCAGCGACCAAACGCGGGCCACGAGGCGCGCGGTGATTTGACCCAAAGGGGCGGAAAGGGGTGACAGCGACGCGGGCGCGCGGGGCAGCGCGCCTGGCCGGTCAACAACCCTGTCAGACGGACCCCATCCCCTGACAGGGGCTATGGCAAAAAGGGATTTGCCCTGCGGGGATGGGACTGGCCTGATCGATATCATGCCCATACGGGACTTTAGCATTTAATGCCTGAATGACAGGCATTAAATGCCTCTGCCGGGACTAAGGCTTATGGAAGAAGCCAGCTTACTGCTGCGGCAGCCCGGAGGAGGGCCCCACAGGGGGGCCCCACGACCCCCGAGCGCTACCTCCCCCGAGCAGCCCCTTCGGCCTCGGAGAGCGCCAGCTGTCCCGGACTGCCTTGGCCGACCCCGGGCGCTCGGGGAGCGTCCGTCGGGGGGGTCGCTCGGGACTCCGCTCGGGGGAGGTGCTCGGGGGGTCCGCCGGGGACCCTCCCGGGGACCCTCCCGAGCACTCTTCTGGGCCCACGCCTTGCGGGATGCCGGTCGCTCGGGGAGAGGGCCCCGATCGCTTCCTTGATTCTTGGGCCTTGGACCCTCGGGACCGCAAGGCCCTTAGATGGCTCGCACGAACGTGGCACTCGGGGGAATCCCCCGAGTGCCCGGGTTTGACCACCGGGCCCACCTGCTTCTCCAGCGGGGCTTTTGCCGATAAGGCCGCCACGTGTCACGCCCTGTGGCCTCTGGTTGGCCTGCGCCGGCGGTTCGGGGGACCGTGGGTCCCATTCCGCCGACACCTGGCCTAGCCGACCCCATCTCTTGATTTAATCCATGCCCACTTTCTATTTCACCCAATTCTAGTGCTTCGAAAACTTTTCGAGCTCTAACATTTCGAAGCATGTCATGACGCTTGCAAGAAGAGTAGGAAACTTGATCAAAAAACCACACACAAGCATTACTATCCTTGGTAACGACAATAAGAACTAATTGGAGTTGATATGCAAAACAATGAACATAATAGGCAGAAGGTGACTCTTTCATGATCAATGTTTTTCAAGCCTTTGATCTCTCCTTTCATGTTACTAGCCCCATCATATCCTTGCCCACGGATTTGAGTGACAGTCAACCGGTGCTCAATAAGTAAAGACTTAATTGCTGACTTGAGTGACAAAGAAGTAGTACCAGCTACATGAACTACTCCAAGGAACCGCTCACATACCCTTCCAAGTTTGTCAACATAACGCAAGCAAAGAGCCAGTTGTTCCTTATTTGATACATCACTAGACTCATCGGCAAGAATTGCATAGTGGTCATCACCAAATTCTTCCAACATGTGTCTCATAGTTTCTTGGGCACAACTATGAATAATGTCCTTTTGTATGTCAGCACAAGTCAACTTGCAATTTCTTGGAGCATTTTTCAAAACCACCTTATTAATTTCTTCATTACTTGATGCTAGCCATTTCAAAAGTTTAAGAAAATTCCCTCTATTATTAGATTCCTCACTTTCATCATGTCCACGGCATGGCAATTCTTGATGTAAAAGAAACCTCAAGCATTTAAGTGAATAAGTCAACCTAGCAGTGTAAATACATAGATCCTCTTTTGACACCTTCAAGATAACATTATCAATTGATGTATTGGGCTTTCTTGTGAACAAGTCAAACTTCTCTTGAGCTTTTTTGTGAATGCTTGTTATACTACCCACATGTTTGTCTAGCACATCATTTCTATTCCAATTTGTCCAACCATCTTTAACAAAGCTATCACCCCCCTTGGTTTTATCTTTGAACAAGTAACATACCAAACAAAACACAGCATCCTTCTCGATACTATATTCAAGCCAACTACTGTACCTATGAAACCAAATAAAACTGAAGTGGCGATCTCTACCTCCAATATCCCTTGATGGAAAAGCATATGCATAAGGTTGGCATGGACCTTTGAGAATATATGCTCTCCGAACTGCATCTTGATCATTGAGATGATAGCTTGCAATGGGCATCCTTTCCCCGGATCATGTGGAAGGAGGTCAACATCATAAACTTTTTCTCGCTCAATCAAAGATGGTTCTTGTTCTTGAATTAGCTCTTCAATCACCTCCGATTCTTATTCTTGATTTTCATCTTCAACCATGTTGTCAACAAGTGGAACCTCCATGGCATTGTTCTTTGCCTTAGCCTCATGCTTTCGGAAAAGATATGCAATATCTCCCTGTTCAACTTTATTCCTTTTCATTTTCAGCCCAACTCCCAAATTCCCAATTCCCAAATTCCTCAATGCGCACTGCCGACTGCTGCTCTCCTCCTCTCGGCCCGCCCGCCCGCCGCTTGCGCTCTCCTCCTCCCGGCCGGTGGCCGCAGTTCTGCCGAGAGCCACAAGAAGGCCGCCGCCCGCCGCTCTCCTCCTCTCGGCCACGACGCTGCCCGCCGCCGAACAGCGCCGCCAAGAAGGTCGGAGGTCGGACCGCCGCCAATGCGCCGAAGCTGCACCAGACGTCGGTGCCTCCTGCCTTAGTGCCGGTGCCGGCCTCCGGGCACCGGCCGCCTGCTGCTGGTCGTGGTAGAGCCGCCGTCGCCGCCCGACTCCCAATCGGCTCCCGCGGTCCCGCCTCGGCGCCTCCGCTTGCTTTCCCCGTCTCCCCGGTTACCGGCCTCCGGGGTCCGGGCTCCGGCCTGCGGCCGCTTGCTGCGTTGCTGCCTACTGCTGGTCGAGCCCACCCGCCGCGTGATCCGGTAGCTAGGGCGCCGCCTGCCGTGTGGGGAACAGTGGTGGGGAGTGAGTTGCCTGAGGCAGTGAGCGATGGAGATTGGGCTAGTGGGCTTTTGAAAAAATTTAGTACAAAATGGGCTAGGCTTTGGGTGGTCCATGGACCACCTGGACCACCCTTCAGCGTCGCCACTAGTCTTAGTATGTAGTATTATACAACAACAACAACTACTACTACTACTAAGCCTTTTATCCCAAACAAGTTGAGGTAAGTTAAAGATGAAACCCAATAAAAATTACATAAACCAAAAGATAAATGAGAAAATATTTAAAATAAATATTATGGTTCGGACACGTGGATTGCTAATTTCCACGCAGTTTTATTTAGAGACAAATCCTTGGATACATTCCAATCTTTCAAGTCTCTTTTTACTGCCTTCTTCCATGTCAACTTTGGTCGCCCCTGCCCCTCCTAGTATTGTCGAGAAATCTTAGAGTACCGCTATGCACCGGTGCTTTTGGAGGCCTCCGTTGGATATGTCCAAACCATTTTAGTCGATGTTGGACAAGCTTCTCTTCAATCAGTGTCACCCCTACCCTATCGCGTATATCCTTATTCCGAATTCGATTCCTTCTTGTATGCCAACAGATCCACTATAGCATACGCATCTCTGTGACACTTATCTGCAGGATGTGTTGTCTTTTAGTGGGTCAATATTCTGCTCCATACAACATCACATGTCTAATCGCCGTTCTATAGAACTTACCTTTTAGTTTCTGTGGGACCTTTTTGTCACAAAGAATGCCAGATGCTTGTCGCCATTTCATCCACCATGTTTTGATTCTATGGCTAACATACTCATCGATACCACCATTGCTCTGTAGCATTGATTCCAAGTATTGAAAAGTGTCTTTTTTAGGCATTATTTGTTCTTCTAGACTAACCTCTCCCTCCTCACACCTAACACCACTAAAATCGCACATCATATACTCGGTTTTGGTTCTACTAAGTCTACACCCTTTTGATTCTAAAGTTTGTCTCCACAGCTCTAATTTCCTATTGACGTCCATCCTACTCTCGTCTACTAGCACCACATTATTAGCAAAGAGCATACACCAAGGAATATCTTCTTGTATATCCCTTGTGACCTCATCCATCACTAAGGCAAAAATGTATGAGCTCAAGACTGACCCTTGATGTAGTCCTATCTTAATTGGGAAGGCATCGGTCTCATTGTCACAAATTCGAACACTTGTCACAACGTTATCGTACATATCCTTGATGAGGGTAACGTACTTTGTTGGGAGTTTGGTTTTTCCAGCGCCCACCACATGACTGCTCTTGGAATTTTGTCATACGCCTTCTCCAAGTCAATGTATACTATATGTAAATTCTTCTTGTGCTCCCTATATCTCTCCATAAGCTGACGTAGCAAGAAAATCGCCTCCATAGTCCATCTCCCGGGCATAAAACCAAATTGATTTTTTGTCACGTTCGTCAATGTTTTTAGTCGATGTTCAATCACTCTCTCCAATAACTTCACAGTATGACTCATAAGCTTAATTTCTTGGTAATTAGTACAACTTTGAATATCTCCTTTATTCTTGAAGATAGGTACTAATATACTTTTTCTCCACTCTTCGGACCGAAAGATGCGGTTGAATAGATTAGTTAGACATAGTATTGCCATATTTCCAAGGCATCTCCACACCTCAATAGAGATATCATCAGGGCCCAATGCCTTACCTCCTTTTCATCCTTTTTAGGGCCTCCTTAACCTTGAATTCCTGGATCCTCCGTACAAAGCGCATGTTGGTGTCATCAAAGGAGTCGTCTAACTCAAGCATAATGCTCTCATTCCCACCGTTGAACAGTTCGTCAAAGTAATCTCTCCATCTGTTCTTGATCTCCTCGTCTTTCACTAGAAATCAATTTGCCTCGTCCTGATGCATTTAACTTGGTTGAAGTCCCTTGTCTTCCTCTCATAAATTTTAGCCATCTTGTAGACATCATTTTCACCTTCCTTTGTGCCTAATCGCTGGTAGAGCTCATCATAAGCCCGCCCCCTTACTTCACTCACAGCTCGCCTTGCTTTCTTCTTGGCATCCTTGTACTTCTCCATGTTGTTTGTGCTTCTGTCATGATGCCAGCACTTGAAGCATTCTTTCTTCTCCTTGATAGCCTTTTGGACATCATCATTCCACCACCAGGTGTCTTTAGGTTCGTATTTCTTTCCTTTGGTCACTCCAAGCACCTCCCTAGCCACCCTTCGAATGCAAGTTGCCATCTTCATTCACATGCTATTCGCGTCTTTCTCTTCGTTCCATGGTCCTCCTACAATCATCTTATCCTTAAAGATCTGTTGCGCTTCCCTTTTGAGCTTCCACCACTTTATTCTCGTAATTTTGGCACCTTTGTCTCGAGGAACATGTAAATGAAAGCAAAAATCAGCCACCACCAGCTTATGTTATGGGACAACACACTCTCCAGGTATCACCTTGCAATCTACACAAGCCCGTCTATTCACTCTCCTGGTAAGGACAAAATCAATTTGGCTGGAGTGCTGAGCACTACTAAAGGTCACTAAATGTGATTGCCTTTTTCTAAAAAAGGTATTAGCTACTATCAGGTCGTAAGCTAGAGTAAAATCTAAGATGTCCTTGCCCTTTTGGTTCCTAGCGCTATGCCCATAGCCCCCATGCACCCCCTCAAACCCCACATTTGATGTACCTACATGGCTATTGAGATCTCCTCCTATGAAGAGTTTCTCATTAGTAGATACACTTCTAACCATATCATCTAAGTATTCCTAAAATTGCCTCTTTATGCTCACATCAAGACCTCCTTGTGGGGCATAAGCATTAATAACATTCAAAACCAAATCCCCAATGACTAGCTTGCTAGGATGATCCTATCCCCCTGTCTCCGGACGTCCACTACTCCATTCTTGAGGTTATTATCAATCAGAATGCCTACACCATTTCTATTCCCAACTAACTCTGAGTACCATAGCTTGAAACCAGTATTCTCCACCTCCCTCGCCTTATAGCCCATCCATTTAGTCTCCTGGACAAAAAGGATATTTACACGTCTCCTAATCGCAGCATCAACTAACTCTCGTAGCTTTCCAGTTAAGGACCCTACATTCCAACTACCCACACGAATCCTATTTGCATCGATTAGCTTCCTTACCCTTCGCATCCGTCGAGTAAAATGCGAAGACCCTTGCACACTTATCACTACATCTGGGCGCTGACGTAGCACGCCACTAAGCGAGTGACGACCCGGCCCTTGCTCATTTAACACCACACCCGGGTTCCAAAATGGCGCGTTGCTAAAAGGTTACGCCCTAATGAATTTCTATTGGGTTTCATATCCATAAAAATGGTTGGGTTTTTACGTTGGCTCGCCAAGCCTATCACAACCGTCCTCCTTTACTCGGGCTTGGGACCGGCCATGGCGGAGTTCTTAGTATGTAGTATTATGTCCTAATTAAATAATAATAACAAGAATAAGAGGAACACAAAATATGGTCATGATTCATTACTTTGTGACAATCTCTCAAGGTTTTTCCAAGACCAATGGAAGGCAACAGGCAGGTACTACAGGATATCAACAACATCATGGGCCAGCACGTGTCAAACAGAAATAGGGCATTGCCAGAGTACGTAATCGTAATCCACTCCACTCACTCATCTATAGTAGTAGTACAGATGGATGCTTTCGATCTATAAGCAGTGCAATTCTCATAATGGAACATGCTGCCGTTCATCCCAGTAAATCTGGAATTCCCCCGGTTATAAGGTCCCACATTATATGCTCTCTTCCTTACCTTCTAGTCAGAGGAAATTATTTTCATGTAACACAAGTCTGATCACTAGCAGGAAGTTTGCTGCAGCACTGGCAACTCAATTCATAGACAAGAAAGTTGACTAGAACCTCACCATTCATAATTCAAATCAGCTTTTTTTAATTCAAGTCGGTTTATTTACAACAGTCTTGTAATATGACTTGAACCTGATGCAATTTCAATACAATAACAACAAAGCCTTTTGTTCTAAACAAGTTGGGATAGACTAGAGATGAAACCCAATAGAAGCTATACGAGCCAAAAGGTGAAAAAAAAGACTTTAAAAAATATATTATGGTTCGGGCACGTGGATCGCTAATTTCCACACGGTCCTATTCAGAGCCAAATCCTTGGATATATTTCAATCCTTCAAGTCTCTTTTTACTGCCTTCTCTCATGTCAACTTTAGTCCCCCTTATCCCTCCTAGTATTGTCGTCACACTTTAGAATAACACTATGCACAGGTGCTTCTAGAGGCATCTATTGGATATGTCCAAACCATCTTAGTCGGTGTTGGACAAGCTTCTCTTTAATCGGTATCACTTTATCCTATCACGTATATCCTCATTCTGAATTTGACTCTTTCTTATATGACCACAGATTCACCTTAGCATACGTATCTCTGTGACACTTATCTACCGGATGTGTTGTCTTTTGGGCCAATATTTTGCTCCATACAACATCGTAGGTTTGATCACCGTCCTATAGAATTTACCTTATAGCTTATGAGGGACCTTTTTGTCACAAAGGATGTCAGATGTTTGTCGTCATTTCATCCACCCCGCTTTGATTCTGTGGCTAACATCCTCATTGATACCACCATTGCTCTGTAGCATTGATCCTAAGTATTGAAAAACGTCCTTCTTAGGCACTATTTGTCCTCCTAGACTAATCTCTCCCTCCTCACACCTAACACCACTAAAGTCGCATCTCATATACTCAATTTTGATCCTACTAAGTCTAAATCCTTTCGATTCTAAAGCCTGTCTCCACAGCTCTAATTTCCTGTTGACGCCCATCCTTCTCTCGTCTACTAGCATGACATCATCAACAAGGAGCATATACAAATGAATATCTTCTTGTATATCCCCCGTGACCTCATCCATAACTAAAGCAAAAAAGGTACGGGCTCAAAGCTGACCCTTGATGTAGTCCTATCTTAATTGGGAAGACATTGGTTTCACTGTCACAAGTTCAAACACTTGTCACAATGTTACGTGCATATCCTTGGTGAGGGTAATGTACTTTGTTAGGACTTCATGTTTTTCCAGCGCCCACCACATAACTATCATTGGTATTTTGTCATATGCCTTCTCCAAGTCAATAAATACCATATATAGATCCTTCTTCTGCTCCCTATATCTCTTCATAAGCTGATGTAGCAAGAAAATCGCTTCTGTGGTCGATCTCCTGGGCATAAAACCAAATTGGTTTTTTGTGACGTTCGTCAATGTTCTCAGTTGATGCTCAATCACTCTCTCCCATAGCTTCATAATATGACTCATAAGCTGAATTCCTCGGTAACTAGTACAAACTTGAATATCTCCTTTATTCTTGAAGGTAGGTACTAATATACTTTTTTTTCTACTTTTCGGGCATCTTGTTTGACCGAAAGATGCATTTGAATAGCTTAGTTAGCCATACTACTGTCATGTTTTCAAGACATCTCCACACCTCAATAGGGATATTATCAGGGCCCAACGTCTTGCCTCCTTTCATCCTTTTTAGGGTCTCCTTAACCTCGAATTCCTGAATCCTCCGCACGAAACGCCTATTGGTGTCATCAAAGGAGTCGTCTAACTCAAGTATAGTGCTCTCATTCCCACTATTGAACAGTTCGTCAAATTAATATATCCATTTGTTCTTGATACCCTCGTCTTTCACTAGAAGTCGATTTGCCTCATTCTTGATGTATTTAACTTGGTTGAAGTTTCTTGTCTTCCTCTCGCGAATTTTAGCTATCTTATAGACATCTTTTCACTTTCCTTTGTGCCTAGTCGTTGGTATAGCTCGATAGTCAATAAAATTTGAATTTGCCACGTTCCTCATCGGATGAAGATTTCCAATCGTGAATTTAATTTTATGTCCCATATATGAAAATTTGCTGATTTGCTGAACGCAACAGACCTTGATAACTTATAAGCAGCCAGATCAGTTGATCATTGTCATTTTCTTGTTAATCATACTTGCCTTAAAATATGTGCTCATTTTAATTGGGATGGATTAATGGAAGAAGAGACAAACCTTGTGACCTATCTATTCAACAGTTTCAGTTGTGCGGCATCATCCAGGAATCACCCATCTCAAGTGTGAGCAAGAAAAGGACCTGCCCATGCTACCAGAGATTGAAAATTTGGTTAAAAAAAAGGCAATCAATCATTCTCTTTGCTTTGCTACAATCACAAATTCCCAACACCTTAGTTAATATTACATGCAAGCAGATGAGCCTGGAGCTGAAAGAAATTGAGATGCAGGAGGCAGCACCTGACATCGATAGCTACGATACGCTAAGCCCCTGGCAGTAGCAGAGTATGTGGATGACATTTACAACTTTTACAGAACAACTGAGGTGAAATTAACAAGCTTTGGTTGAGATTATATATTTGAGCCGACCATAAGCATTTGTCTAACTGCGACCTTCACCGCACGTACGTGCAGGATTTGAGCTGCATCTCTCCTAACTACATGCTGAACCAAACTGACATGAATGAAAACAAAGTAACAAGCTTTGATTGAGATTATATATTTGAGCCGACCATAAGCATTTGTCTAAACTGCAACTTTCACCGCTCGTACGTGCAGGATTTGAGCTCCATCTCTCCTAACTACATGCTGAACCAAACTGACATGAATGAAAAGATGCGCTGCATTCTTATTGAGTGGCTGTTAGAGGTGGTGATATATACAAGGAGTTTCTTGAGCATCTGTATTTTTTATAAAAAGAGTTGTTAATTTGTGTGAGATCGACGGAGGACAGGTTCATCACATAATGGAGATGACGGATGAGACTGTACACCTTACGGTGAAAACGATGGACAGGTTCCTGGCGAGGTAAAAGGTTGCGCGAAGGAAGCTTCAGTTGGCGTGACGGCGATGCTTTTGGCGTGCAAGTACCAGGAAGTGAGCGTGCCCATGGAGGATGATCTCGTCCTCATCTGTGACCGTGCTTACACCAGGGAAAATATTCTGGAAATGGTAATAGCTAGCTCCATCATCTCATCTAATGCAAATATTTGCTGCAGGAGAAGATGATGTTGGAGACTCTTGGATTCAGGTTGTCGGTGCCAACCCCATACAGTTTCATGAGGAGATTCCTCAAGGCAGCATCAGGTGACAAGGAGAAAAAGGAGGAGGAGGTTGAGGCGCTGTCGTTGCGGATGATTGAGGTGAGCCTGGTGGAGTACGGGATGCTTGCCGCGGCGGCCGTGTACAGTGCGCGTGCATGGGTTCAAGTCTTGGAGCAAATGCTGGGAGCTGCACACGAGATACACGGAGGAACAGCTCAGGTCAGGTATCTACTTGTGCTAGTGATAATTCTTGCTGTCTAAATTGAACTACACTTGGCATGCAGGGAGTGCTCGGAGATGCTGGTGAAGCTGCGAGTCAAACAAGAGCTTAATTAGTCAATGTGCAGCATTGCTATTAGTTTATTTCCTTCCCTTTTTTTGACTAAACATGGCAGAAGCACTGCCTTTTCTATTAGCAAAAAGAGTTTTATGTACATAGGCTTAAAAGAGCATTATACAAATGCAAAAATAGGTTTCCACATGTTGATTACTCCCCAAAACTGGACCGCTTTCCGCTTGCTGTTTTATGCTTTTGAGGGTCAAGGAGGCCACCTCACAGTAGGTTATTTTGGGCAAGTTGAAGATTCTTCTGTTCCGCTCCTTTCATACGTTTCATAGCATGTAGATGATGTAGCTACTTCTTTTCCCTTTGCTACACCGTGGGGTGTTCGCTAGAGATTTGTTCCACCAATCGTCAACCGAAGTGGAGTTCTCCGTGCTCACCGTACTATCCATAGTGAGCCAGTTTGTTGACTTGGATGGTAAAGGGGCATTGTATGGCCATGTGAAGCGTTTATTTCCTTTCTCTTCGTGAGTTTAGACATAATTTGTTGAACAAGTTTTTGTTTTTTTGAAACTAATTTGTTGAACAAGTCCAGTGAGGTCTCTTTTGTCATGTCATGTTGTTGCCCCCCAAGAAGATATATATTTTTGCTTGGGCTGGGCCTATTTTGTTGCCCATGGGAGATGGATACATGAGGGAGGGACGGGTCCTGTCCGTCTCCCATTTCTATTTCATCATCTTTATCCTCACTCTCTGTGTTGGCTTTCTCCTCCTCCCAGCCAGGCGGCCGGGGGCCATTGCTGCTCTGACCTTGTGCAGGTGAGGAGGATTAATCCAACTTCGCCCCGCCCTCTTGGACTTGGAAGATGAAGGCGCTCTTCTCCGGGCAGCCTGCGCTGCTATGCCTAAGGAGGCCTAGGACACCACGAACTGCTGCTACCTTCGCTGCTTCTTCTTCTTCTTCCTCCTCTTCTACTTCCCTTTCCCTAGGTACAAACAAAGCAAACATCATCCCTGTTGCAGCTTCTCCATCAACCAACCTTGCAAGGCGACGCACCACCCCTCCTCTTGCCAATGCCCAATCGCTACCGGGATATACCAATCAACCTCATGATGATGATGCAGCTCCGGCAAACCTGTAAGATTCCCAATTCCTTTAAGATTGCCAATACCAGTGGAACGCCTTTCTTAGTCACTTCAAATAGGACTCCAAATCTGCAACATACACTTCCCATGAATTTTTTTACCTTTCACTTAAACTGAAACACACTGTTCCATCATCCATGCCATGGTCGATCTATACATGACACAACCTTTCCATCCCAGCTTGTATTGTATTGTATAGCTGGTGGGACGGCATTCTGGAGGGAACTTCCAATGCATACATTTTTACTAGCAAGTGAATTTCCTCGACTTCTACACTACTAGCTATGTACCATACATTTTTCTCCCCCGGATCATACACCTCAAGTAAAAGTAACACAAAATTGCTAAGTTTGACTTACACCGCTTGTGTTACTTCTCTACATTCATTATAATCTTTACGTTTCTGCATGACATGTTTATGCTTTCATAACAATCGGAGAAATACACAGCGGGCTTCATCCTGGGGGTGTCACAAGTGAGCTAATTCTTCTAGCTCTACCAGCGGTTTTAGGCCAAGCCATTGACCCATTGGCGCAACTCATGGAGACCGCATATATCGGTAGATTAGGTACCTCCTTTGTGCTGCTATATCCTGTATTTCTTTACACAGAGTGCCAAGTTGTCACTTCATTTCACAAGTTTCATTCCTATAACCCATCTTGTGTCCTTATTTATCAATAATTCTTCTCTTTGAAAATAGGCGGTGTGCCTTCCATAAAATAATCTGGCACAAGTTGTAACCATACCATTATATACTCTATGATTCAAGTCACTCTTGGTTCTTGTATGTCAATAACTATTTTGAACATCACAGTGATGTTTCATATAAACCCCATACAGTGCCTTTTACTGGGAAATGGGAGCATATTAATGCTAGAACTCATCTATCCATATTATCCCACATGGTTACTTGAACAACATTTTATTTTCGCGTGAATGTGAGCATGTCATTTAAAGTTGCACATTACAGTATCATGTGAATTTTATGACAGTGGTAAAACTTATTTCTAAGGTATGAGGCTGTTCTTTTTTGTGAAATATGTGGAGCCTTAGGCATGTTACTCAATACACCCAGTGCCTGATTGCCCTCTTAAAGTGTATTGTAGCCATCCTTGTTTCATGAAAGCAAGCTGTTACTCCTTTTCTGGCTCAATTTTGGCATATGTTCTGAAGGTGCTCTGGAGCTAGCATCGACTGGTATTGGTGTGGCGATCTTCAACATTATATCCAAGATTTTTCAACATTCCGTTGTTGAGCATAGCAACCTCATTTGCGGCAGAGGATATTTCCAAGAATGCTAGCAAGCATTCTAGTTCAGCTAACAGGTTCATCAGATAAATACCAATTTAAGTTTGAGTATACTTGCTTTATTATTCAGGCAATGAAACTCTACTTTCTGATAACATTGCAGGCAAATTGGAGCTGCCATCTGTATCGTCGGCTTTGATCTTAGCTGCTGGTATTGGTACAATTGAAGCATTGGCATTGTTCCTAGGATCAGGATTGTTTCTTAAACTAATGGGCGTGTCACTTGTATGTTTATATTATGATGCCTGTTACCATCTTTGAGATTGTGAAATACCTTTTGATGCAGATAATGGTGTACTATTCCCTAATTTTGGTGAAATTTTCTTTTTTATCATCCTAGCAAATATTTTGCAGTGGTACACTAGGACTGCTTTTTTGTTATGTTCCATTTCCCATGTCACAGCTCCTGAATAGTTAATCATTCACGCTTTGCATATTAGCTGTTTTTTTAAGCAAGTTTCATTTGAATTGTGACATTCCAGACACATCTGATGTCAAATATCTCTCTGATTCCACTTTATAATGCTTGTATCATTTTCTTTAAAACAACTGTAGGTTTGGGGAATCTCTCAGCTGTAGTCCTTCTTCCTTTACTTATATATGGCTTTCGGCTTGGCATAACTGGAACCGCAATTTCTACAGTTGCATCCCAGTAAGTTTTCTATTGATACTTAGCTCCATGTAATCTGAGTACAGCAACAATTCTGAAAGACAATGAGACATATTTCCTATGAACATACCAGAAAATGCCTCTCTCAGTTGGTTCTGATATACCAATCATTTGTTATAGGCATGTTGCTGAAATAATCAAAGGAAACAACAATCGCTATTAAAAATGTAACTTTCTTTTTCCTTATCTGCATACATTTAAATTGCAACAGACATATGCGATGCTGGTTTTGGAGGTATTATGAGAGTTATTGGTTGTTAGCACATCCACAGATATTGTGCCATGCAGTTATTAATTATATGTTTACCCATGTCAGATTTACTATCAAAAGATAGTGTGTAATGTTCATGTTATTGGGCCATTGGGAGCCCTCATCTTTTTTTTGTAGTTACAATGTGAGTTTGTCTCTTTCACATGTTCTAACTTCATTTTATTCACGATGTAGGTACATTATTGCAATTTTGCTTCTTTGGTCTCTAAGTAAAAGAGCTGTTCTGCTTCCTCCAAGGATGGACCAGTTAGAGTTCAGTGGGTATCTAAAATCTGGTGAGTCTGATGCTGCTGTCCCACCCATTCGTTATAGTCAGTTGTGGACTTGTGGTCTAAATCAAGTTCTTTATATATCTTTTTCTTTGCCTCCAGATTATGGATTTTGTTCATTCACACTGTGCACTTTACTGGAACCTGGAATCTTTTCAAGGACCTCTGAGCTTCTTATTTTTTGACGCGAAACCTCTGAGCTGGAATGGTCACTTGAGCTCTTCAAAAAAATGTACACTTGAGTTCTATTCCATGGTCCAATATGTGACATGTACAAGAACAGACAAATAACAGAAAACACCCTATACAAGCAGCTAATGACAGAGCATACAGTACACTCCTAATAATTCAAAGTGAAGAAGATATAGGCACTGATTTGTTATGTTTGTCAGATAAGACGGACAACTTGTCATTGCTAAACCTCACATTTCCAGACCACATCATATCTTCTCCATGACACATTATCTGTCCGCTTACCAATGGGCATTGTAACAAAAGATCTTTTTGTCCTTGTTACTCTGATAGTCTTTGGAGATATCATGCCATCTTTCCCTGCACTAATGCACTTGTGCTATAATTTCTCTATTTCCTTCTTTTTTTTCTTTATTCGTCTGCAACTTTAATTCCATCATCTATGTACCATTGAAATGCTTAGGTGGCATGCTATTGGGAAGAACCTTCTCAATTCTATTGACTATGACCATTGGTACATCAATGGCTGCTCGACAAGGCCCAACAGCTATAGCTGCTCATCAGATTTGTTTACAAGTATGGCTTGCTGTATCTTTGCTTGCAGATGCTTTAGCAGTTTCTGCTCAGGTATGTATCTTCAACTATAATCATTCCTAGTTAAATCAGCTCTCTTTCATAGTTGTCTTTGTGTATTACAACTATACAGAGCCTGTAAACTTCTAGGACATACGACCAACTTCTAGAACATACTACTAAATACAAATATTGTTTCTCTAGCTCAAGGATCTCATCAATTCCAAGCTAAATTTTCTTGCATTTCTTAGGTGCTGATAGCGAGCTCTTACGCAATATTGGACTAAAAAAGGGTCCAGAAGATAGCAACGTTTGCTTTGCAGGTGATGTGTACTTCATTTTCTTTGTATTGTGAAGTTCAATTTATCTACACGGATACACTTCTTCACCTATATTGTATTTTTGGAGATGCAATTTCTATCTCTTCTTTTGATGGAAAACAACAATTATTGTCCCTTGCAGATAGGAGTAGTTAGCGGATTAGCTTTAGCGGCTGGCCTGTATGCCTCATTTGGTAATATAGCGAGGTCCTTATGGTTGTAAACTCCTGTGCATTGGTACACCTTCCTACTTTACCATTTGGTTATTACGCACATCATATCATATCTAGCCTTATTCTAAAACATTCGGTTTCAGTTTGTCTGTGCCAGTCAACCAATTAATGCCCTGGCATTCATCTTTGATGGCCTCCAATGGCATCTCAGATTTTGACTACATTGCTCAAGCTACGGTGAGGGAACCAGTCGTCGCTAGCTTGTAGATACCTGTCCTTTCTTTCTATTGTTCATTGATTTCTTGATTTTGTTTGGACTACATAGATCGTGGTTGGGGTAATGTCATCGTTAGTCTTGTTATATGCTCCATCTGCTTTTGGCCTGGCTGGAGTTTGGGCTGGTTTGACAACACTTATGGGATTGTGCATGGCTGCAGGCATCCTGAGGTGATTATGTTTCTTGTTTTGTTGTTCTGTTACACCTGTGCAATGGAGAACATATCTAGTGATACCAGTCTTTAGGTGATACCATGGTACCAACGCATGGTATCACCTTTAAAAAGTTATGAATTTTTTTGAAAATAATTTACAATATTGACACATGTATCTACCATGTCACAAGTTTTCAATCCAAATTTAATCTACAACTCGAGAAGTAAAAAAGACAAATCCTGCTATGAATAGTACCCATTGGATACTATTCACTCCAAACTTAAATTTGTATTATTCACAAGCAGATTTATCTTTTCTTTTTCTTAGGTTGTGGGTCATATTTGGATTTGACTTTTTGTAGCATTGAAGATACATATAATATCAACCTTGCCAAAAAAATTTGAAGTTTTTCATGACTTTTTGGAGGTGATACCGTGCGATGGTGTTACAGTTCACCTAAGAGCTAGTATCACTGGATACTCTCTTTTGCGCAATGCATACATGTGTATATGATTTTGCAGGTCAATATGTTTACTTTCTGTTACTAAATATAGTGTGATGCTCTGTAATCATAGCCACTGTAACTGCTGTCTCTTATTTGTTTGTGTTGCTGTTAGTTTATTGCATTAAAGTGCATGTAGTTCAACTGTGAAATCGCTAATTATAGTCATTGAAGACTAGGGAATAAACTTGGATGCATGCTCCATTTTCTAGCTAAGTTAGCCATTGGTTTTCAGGGTGGACTGTGTTTCTAGCAGCAATATGTTACTACCACTGTTCTTAGCACTTAAGAATATGATGGCTGTTCTTTTTTCTTTTCTTTCCGTGAAGAAATACGTAATGGCTATAGTGATGGCCATACCTAGCTACAGCGATAGTGTTGAAGTCGAAGCAGGACATTCACTGGCATAACTAGCTAATCCATGCCGCTTTCTCCTTTCCGAGACATACTTGTGGAGCATATATCTAGCAGCCAGATTCTAATTCAAATATATCAAATTCAGTGAAGGCTAGAGTACGTTTCCAAGACCTAGCATATCTTGTAGTTACTGCCTCTCATGTAGGTTAGAGCCTCCACTTGCCATCGCGACTTCATTTGTGCCACATGTTTGTATGGCGAGATGAACAACAGCTTATTTCAACGTGCCTTGCTTTTTTGGCTGTGATCCTTCAGATAGCCTGTGAACTAAGTGACTATTTAGTAAAGTACCTCGAAACATTTCATAGTTTCACCATGCTGATATGAGAAATTTCTGTCATATTAATTGGCACTTGGCAGCATGTGGGTACCTAAGAACTTCTCTATTTTCTTAAACACAACACTTGGGGGTAAAGGAACATTTTTGAGTTATTTTTGTTTTCTGATATGGAGTCACACTGATGCTTCTTATGCTTTTGGTTGATGTGATGCATGCTCGTTTATGTTGTCATCTTAGTGCAATCATTGTTCAAATCTCAGGTTGCTATGGAAATCAGGACCTTGGTCATTTTTGCATGAGGAACCAAAAACCGAGGTTTGTTAACTAACTTCTGGCTTTTATGTAACACCGCATCTCAGAAATCGTCGTGTTCTGCAGTATATGTCAAATGATGTTTACCTTGGGGAATATTTGTAACTTAATAGAGATGAGGTAATGTCAGTCACTACAAACTGTGATAACATGACCAAATGCTATCCCCCATGATTCATTGGGTGTCTTGATCAACTCACCTAAAAGCTCGAGCTGTTAGACAAAGACGAGTATTGTATTCATTCCCTTTAGTCTAAGGCTCAAACAAGCCTACAATATGACGCCATTGCCCTTTGAGATACGTAGCTCATATTTTTTTAAGGGAGGATATGCAGCTCCTGTTGCAGTGTTACTGTGTTTAGCTTGGATGCTTGTCGAGAGAATTATGAACAGTTGCTATATTCATTTTGTTGGCCATGCTTCTCATTTTAGCATGAGGAGCAATGGGTATATTTCGTCCATATTTTCTTTGGGCAAATGAATCTGGATCTGGTAAACCTCATTATGTAGTGCTTGTGTGGGTTATTGACGAGCTCGCATTCATTTCAAAAAAATAAAATAAAATTGACGAGCTTGCAGATATTCATTTTGTTTTACATTATTATCCCAGGTGCAGCCAGACAGTGTTTAGCTAGCGCAGGTGGTAGAGCTGGGAGCGGCACCAGTTGAGGTAGGATTGTATAAAGTGAAGCTGAAGCACAGGTGAAATTTAGTACGCTAAAATGATGGTTGGAAGCAATGCCAGCGATTGGTTTTGGTTCAGTCTTGTGCACGTAAAAAAGGATTAATGCATTCGTTCTCACCAGTGTGGCAACCATTTATTTGATCGAGGAGCTGTTGTTTTTGCCGTGGTTTTGTTCCTCAATTTTACATCTCCAGGTCTTTTTTCTGATGATCATGTCCAAACCGGAAGGCGGAGGCAACGAGCGAAGATACCAACCGCTTAGGGGAGCAAGGGACACGCACAAGAAATTTTCCTTTGCTCGCGCCGGTCTTGGGCTGGGTACAAAAAACTGGCACGAGCAAATGAATCAGCCTTACACATTAGAGGAGAAAATCCCAGTTCTTGTTTATGCCTACGTGGCAGTTCTTTACGTTGATACAAGACATACATTGCGGGTGTCAAGACGAAGAAAAAAGAGAAAAGAAAAGATTTTTTTAAAAAAATTATCCTGCTTTGTACAGATAAGGGCAAGGAAGTGAAGAAATTGCACAAATGTCCTTGGAAACACGTGTCCCATACTCATGCAGGGGAGGGACAGGTCGTAGCGAAGAAGGGCACCGCCGTGCCGCCAACCATGGTGATGATGGTCAGCGAGAAGAGCCTCAACAGGCTGCCTCCAAAAACACTTAGGGGGTGTTTGGTTGGGCTTCTGGGGGCTTTTCCATTGAAAAAAGCCCCAGTCCAACCAAACACCTACTTTAGGGGGTTTTTTGCAATAGCCACAGTTGGCTTATCAGTGGAAAATGGGCCACTGCGGGAAGCCGGCCGGGAGCAGCTTCCCGCAGTGGTCACTTAACTCGTTATTCATTTGCCCTTCGTTTCCATTGGAAATTACAGCCAAATGCCCTTACGTCCTCCCGATCCCCTCTGTCTCCCTCACCCCGCCTCCTCCCCCTACCCTGTCGTCGCCTACCTCAAGCTCCCCCGCCTCGCCCGCGCGCACCGCCGCGTCCTCCTCCCCACGGCTCGCCCTCTCTCCTCCACCGCCACCACCCTACCCGTGCTGGCGCCACTCTCCGTCGACCCCGCCGTTCCCCGCCGTCCTCGTCTGGATCCACGCTGGCCCCGTCCAGATCCGCTATCTCCACCTCTCCCGCCGTCTCTGCCGACCCCGCCATCTCCGTCCGGATCCACCGACACCGCCGTCCCTGTCCGGATCCGCCAACCCTGCCGTCCTCGTCGTTCCCGCACCGCCGCCGACCCCGTCGTCCCCATCCGGATCCGCCGACCCAGCGCCGACGGATGCATCCACCGCGGCCCGGCCTTTCTCGGCGACCGCCCCCTCTTCTCCCTCACCGTCGGCAGCCTCGCCTCCGCCGGGTGCCGCGACCTCGTCGCCTCCATCCTTTCATCCTCCGTCACCTCTCTCCTCGCGCCGCATCCCTCCAAGGGATTCCTCATCCGCCCACGACTGCCCCCTCAAGCACCGAAGGACGCCTCCACCGAAGCCTCGACCACCGGCATGCGCCTCCTCAGCCTCCAATAGAGCCACACGCCTCCTCCCCCACCCTCCGCCGAAAGCTTCACGTTCTCAAAGCAAAAGGTATCACGGTGTGTGCTGATGCCCATGTATGTGTGTGCTGTTGTGTATATTGCCTATATGATTTCATATGAATCAGGTCTCAATTCATTCAAGAAGTACTATCCTTTTATGTTTCTATCAAGTATTAAATAGTAGTGCATGCTTGTTAATTTTTTTGAACATATATTACTCAAAACGATCTACATTTAATCTTGGCAGTATGAGTATGTGGATGTTATGAACAAGGATAAGTTCAACAAATAAGGTTACCTTCATAGGCATCATTGTTTGGCAAAATAATGCGCTATAAGTTCCCCCAGATACTTGTTGAATGAAATAGGAACTTGCCCACTTTGAATTATTCTGTGCTCTGCCATTGGTATTAACAGGTTACTCTAATTTCTTCCTGACTGAACTCTGTAGCTCATTAATTTTTAACATAAGTCACTCACATATTTATCATCATCATCCTTTGGCAGTGTGTAGTGTATGCTTGATCGAGACTATCCTGTAATATTAAATGCGCACTCACCAACTTACCTATTTTTCTTCTGGTTGTAAGATACTTCTTTCTGAATTCTGAAATTTCTTATTAAACCAACTGCATTGAGTTTTAGACTACCCTAGTTAAGCGAGGAATTCTAGTTGAATATATGCTTTAATTATCTATTGCGTCATGAGTCATGACTGCACCCTCTTTCGCAGGTGTATTTGCATCCTATTATCCGTGATGCACATGGCCGCAGAATGTCCAAGTCACTTGGCAATTTCATTGATCCCCTTGAGGTGATAAATGGTATGACAATTGAAGGTCTTCTCAAACGTTTGGAAGAAGGCAATCTGGATCCAAATGAATTAAGCATTGCAAGAGAAGGGAAGATGAAAGATTATCCTGATGGCATTGCTGAATGTGGTACTGATGCACTCCGTTTCGCACTGATTTCTTACACTTCTCAGGTTGTGGTCACACCCATTTGAGTTTGTTTTGTAATAAGCTTGCAATTCATCTTTTAATAGAATCTCTCTTGTTCTTCAGTCTGACAAGATAAATCTGGATATCAAGAGAGCGGTTGGATATCGACAATGGTGCAATAAATTGTGGAATGCCATTCGTTTTGCAATGGCCAAGCTCGGTGATCATTACACTCCACCGGCTATTCGTTTTGCAATGAGTATCCATCTGTTGATTCTATTTGGGAATGAACACAGTTCATTTGTTCATGTGTAATTGTTTTTTTTACAAGAATACAATAGTTGTCAAATATACTATTCTCAGTTATTCATTGTTACTAGCTTGCTATTTTCTGTCAGTGAATGCTAGTGCTAGTGGTTAGGCTGAAGCTAATTGTATTTCTTGAAGAGATGCTTCTGTTCATGCTTGTTGTGTACCTCTAACATGGAATTTGGATTATGGTGAAATGGGTGTCCTAACCTCGATGATATGATGTTGATTCACCATATATATTCCTTAATCTCCCTTGGAACCATGCTCATTATCGTTGTTTGGCATGAAAATGTATGACGAATAGCATTACATGATTTGTATTCCAATAGAGATTTGTGCATTGCAGAGTTCCGAGCTATTGTAAATTTAGTTATAGCTATAGAAGAGAGAGAAGAGAGAGAGATATAAAAGAGAGAAAGAGAGAAGAGAGAGATATAGAAGAGAGAAAGAGAGTGGATTTTTTCTGATTTTTTCCCTTTTTTTGAATTTTTCTGATTTTTTTGAAATTTTTATGATTTTTTTGAAATTTTATGATTTTTTGAATTTTTCTGAATTTTCCTATTTTTTTTGAATTTTTCTTTTTTTAAAAATTTTTCTGAATTTTTTTACTGTTTTTACATTTTTCTGATTTTTTCTTGATTTTTTGAGATTTTTCTTGATTTTTATTCACAGAATTATAAAATATATACTCTCACAATTCTAGGGGTATTTCAGACATTTCCTCATACAACAGCCAACAGCCACAGCCGAACCAAACACATACAACCACAAACTCACATTCCAACAGCTACAGCCGCTTCTCCTAACAGCCAGCCAACAGCCGCTTTTCCAACAGCCACAGCCCAACCAAACACGGCCTTAATATAAACAGTTCATAATCCAGACAAATAGGTCACTGTATACCAAATTTTCAACACAGTCATTGTCTGCTATCCAATTTCGAGTAGTTAGTGCCTCAAAGATTAACAACATATGTGAATTCACTTTCTACATAAATTGCAAAATTAACGCCAACAGCATTGTCAAGTTCAAACTCCCCCAAGGTCCTGCTCTATTCACCAAGCATGTCAGGTCAAACAGAACCAACAACTAGTTCAGGAAAGAGATGATCGTTGCACGAAGTATCAAACCGATACCACCGAACAAGCCGCAAAGAGCTGAACTAGTCTAGAAACAAAGAAATATGCTAATGTTAAAGCGTGGCACATCCCCTGGCATTTAATAACATAATCTACTTACAAATTGATATTCTAGGATTAAAGAAACAATTTCAGAAACCCATATTCCCAGAACTAAGAACTATGCCCAAGTCTAGATATATTGCCATCAATAAAATGGCCAGTCAGTTTCTATACAAACTTGAGATACGTAGATCAAACAAAAGCATCCACGGACTTCAGTTACAACAGAGCCAACATGGTTATATCTTCCCAGTATCAGAACATTTGCACAAGCCAGAAATCACAATTAGTAAACGATTCCCAAAGTAATGATCACTCCATATACATCTCATATCTTAATTTCCATCAGTAGTATAGCAAAACAACCAGGTTCTGAATTCTTCTGTCTATCTAAGCATAGAAGGTTCGTAAAGACTTGTGATGAAGATGGAAACACCAAATGAGCGTAAAGAACAAAACTGAGATATGTACTGTGAGTTCAAGAACCAAACACAACACCATGAGCTGCACTCCCAACTAAAGTTCTTATTGACACACTACACCATCCATCCGTTCATATTCAGTAATCGTGACCAGAGAACGTTGTGTATCCCGCTAAGCATACACCAGGAACAAGCTTTACACTGTAAGCAACTCTTAGGATGGATGGAATTGATTGTAAAGCAAGTGTACTGACCTATCCCACATTTAATCGTCCCTAGGATGCATACCCTGGTGTCCGTCCCGCCATCCTAGCAACCTGAGCTTGCTGCTGCGCGCTATTCACCTTGGTGCACAGGACGCGTTGGAAGAACTGCTCCCGTGCCAGCGCACGCACGCTCCTGAGGTAGCCATCAAATGGCATGGATCCATCCTGAACAGCCTTGTCAAGCGCGTAAATGGTATCCTCAAGTGCCAAATCGGTGGCTGTGCACTCGAGCATCTGCCTAGACAGCACATCTGCTGGCTGAATTGCCCCCTCCGCCTCAGTGTCGTCGGCAGGCCCCTTCCTGTTCTCCATGACCCAGGCCTCAGTAACGTCTGTGGCCATCATTACATCCTGAAGATGGCGTTCGAGAGCCTCCTTCTCCTCCCCAATCTTGCGCACCCCATCAGCCACCAACTCCCCCCGGCCACGCAGCTCGGCCTGCACGGCGAAGAGAGCGTCGACCTCGGCCTCACGGGTGGTGCGCAGGGCAGCAACGTCGGCATAGGCGGTGTCGACGAGCTTGGTGATGGCGTTGCGCCTGTAGACCTCGGCGGGGTCCTCAGTGGGCGGGGGACGCGGGGCAAGCTGGGGCGAGGCCGGGAACCTGTAGGGGCGAGGGCTATAGACGTCGGGGCGAGGAGGAGCGGGGGAGGCAGAAGCAGCAGCAGGGATAGGAGGAGGAGGAGGGTTTGCAACGGTTCTGGTGAACAGGGGTGGGTCGAGACCGAAGAGGTGGGAGAGGGATCGGACGAGGTCGAGGAGGTTGGAGGAGGGGAATACCCAGGAGCGGAGGTAGGGGGCGTTGGCGACGAGGCCGGAACGGTCGACGAGTGGGTGGTGCGGCTTGATGAGCATGTCGCGTGTGGGGGAGAGGAAGACGAGTGGCGGGGAGCGCGGGTAGGTCTCGGGGAGCCAGATGACGGCGGGTAGGTTGTAGGAGGCCCCGGCGTGGTGGATGGGGATGGTGCCGTCGGCCTGGAGGAGGTGAGCGGCGCGGCCGTCGTTGTGGGTAAAGAGGGCGGCCTTGGGGTGGAGGGAGGGGAAGGCGTCGGCGAGGGCGACCAGGTGGTTGCGGATGAGCCACTTGACGTCCTCCGCGTAGGGGAGGGCGGAGGGGCCGCGCTGGGAGAGCGCCGTGTTCAGGAACTGGTGGGCGTACTGCGCGCCGCTCGCCGCCGCCGGCGAGGGAGCCATCGTCGGATGGGAAGAGGTCAGAGACTAGCTAGCTAGGGTTTCTTTTTTCTTTTCTTTTTCGAGGGAGGTTAGCAAGAGGGAAACCTGAGGAGGGCGAGGCCGCATCGACTACGCTTCTAAGGAAAAAGGCCTAACTCGTCCTCTCAAAAAAAAAGAGAGAGAGAAGGAAAAAGCCCGTATAAACATACTCCTGACTCAAGAGGAATTTTCTTTTGAATTGTTTTGGTCAAGAAAAGAAATTGCATGTTACTTCCCCAACTCAACTCGACAGACAAGACTAGCAAAAGGTAGTAATCTCTTTCTTAAGGCCACGAGTGTGTATTCCCCAAAATCAATATGTATGGGGTTGACGGTCCGTTGTAAACTTTCCTTCTAATTGAATAGTAGTACCAGTTTCTCTAGTGCCCTAGTGACCATTTCCCTAATGTCCATACAGATAGATAGACCGCAAAACCACGTCTCAGATCAACTCTAACTTTCAAGTAATCTCCAACATCTATTGTATGTTCTCTCCAGGTGGCAGCTCACCTATCTTCGGGGCAGCACCCAGCACTCTTTCCATGTCAAAACGCACCTCAATATTGCGCATGCTGTACCCAACAATCATCAACCAAAACAGCAAGTTGGCTAGCTGATTACCACTTGTTTCAGAAACTGCTGTCTGCACTCACAACAACAACAAACAAACACAAACTCAACAAAATTGAAGCATACATGCTTCTGACCAAAACTACTACAGTACTAGAATTACCTTCATCTGTGCAGGGTCAGAGACAGCCAAAAGACGCTTTATGAATGCATTCATAGCAAAAACAACATCCTCGCCGGCACTACTCGCCAGTTCCTACAATGGTTGGTTCACAACAATAAATCAAATCAATGTAAACAGAACCATCAACCCGACATCAAGCAGTCTAGCAAGTCCCCTTGATCAAATTGGCTAAGATAAGCCAATCAAAAGGTCAGGCTCAATATTACATCTCTGCTTCTTAAGATGAGAAAGCATAAACCAATGGAACCCCTAAAAGCAAACTAGAGTTTACTTAAGGCAATGGAATCAGGATATACCTTTATATTCTGAGGTTCTAGAGTTTTTAGATATTCCAAGAGTTCATTGCTTCCTTGAGATGATTTCCTAGCGACTTGACGGCTCAGCTCATCGATTTCTGCTTCAAGCAATTCTATATATTTCACAGCATCGATTTTTTCTGGTCCAGTGGCCTTGTTCCATCGGATAACTTCTCCAGTTACCTTTTTCTGGGTTCCAGGAGCGTAATCTTCTGAACCCTACAAATGCCAAACATGCATATTACACAACCGAACAACTAAAAGTATTGGGGATCAATCTTTGCCTTTTTCCCCCTCTAAAAATTCTTTGCCTTTTTCAAGATGATAACAAAACAGCATAGGACCATATGATATTATGATGTATTGTTAAGAACTCTTTCAGAATGATCAAACACCACAAGTATAGAAAGTCGAGGGGCACTATTCTGGAAAGGAGGACAGTCAAGTAACAAGTGCAAATACACCAATCAATCAACCATATCCCCAGCATCTCCTTGAGCAAATGAGCAAGCTAGTACAGAATAATATGAATGTAGTTTGCTCTGTGAGCAGTGATACAAGTCAAGCAAATGGCAGATCAGCCATCTAACAGTGGCAACATCTTAAGAGTATGACTGGATATCTAGCCCAGACGAAATGAATATCGCATCTCTCCTTCTCAATGCCTTGTCAAACACTAGGTACCAAAATAGTGACTGAAAAACTCCTCAGGTAATGACAGTTCATCAAGGCAATGAGCTTGCCTATGAAAAACAGCAAATACAAGACTCTAAATATCAAATTTCTTCCACTCAAAGATTTAAACTAATGTAAGTTCAAAATGCTTGTTACTCATTAGCAGTTTCAGAGCAGCTTTCAGTAGAGCAACAAAAAGCAATGGACTTCAACATATAGGTTTTCCTGACCAATTTTCTCAGCCAGATCTACTAAGGATGTATCATATCATTTCAAGGTTTAACACAATAATTAATTCATAGATCAATATAGACATGATTGGGATCACTATTGCTGTGAGATCATTTACAGAGGTCGAATATCAGCACAACAGCCATTTAATAATATATCCCTGCGAGAAAAGTAATATGCCAACATTGGCGGACAAGCACCTTTTCTTCTTTCAGTTCAGGAAGAGCAATCTGCTCCAAACTCTGTTGCAACTCCAAACGGTACTGCGCATTCCTGAACATGTATCCGGTCATCAGAACACTGTACATAAGCTGAGCCAGATTTTCAGCAACCTGTGTTGATGAAAAGATAATGAAACATGTTGCAAGTTCATGGTACAAATATACATATGTTCTGTGCAAAAAAGAGTGATACCAATGGCCTACAAGAAAAACAAGCATCAAGAATTAACAGATGATATTCCATTACCGTTGTGACAGTTACAGCAAAAAATTGAGGTGGCAGAGTCCCAATCATATTAGTCACTGTATGGCGCATGGCATCAACAACCTTCGATGAGGAAAATATACAGGCAATGTCAGCATATAAGGATATTTTAAGTAATAACCAGTATTTCTGGAACAATCTATGTATCTGAAAGCAGATAGGTTGTGGAAACCTGGGGGGAAGGACAAGTAAAAAAGGATGAAAACCTGTGCTGGAGCTCTTTTTATGAAGAGCTCCATAAACTCTGGCTGGACACTTTTTACGTATTCCAGGAGAATATCCCTCCGGTTCTTCGGCTGTAGGATGAAAACACATAAGCATAACATTCAGATACAGCTTGATGCTAAAATAGAATTTAGCTATATGGTTTGAGAGGAGGTATTAATGACTAGTGTTATTTATTTTCATTGATACCAAAATATGATAAAAGACATGCGGTTAAATTGAGAACCAAAAATATGTATAATCTTCCATAGCTTCAACAGCCAGCAGTTCCTATGAGGACGAAAAGGCATAGTTACTATCCAGTGGGTTTACACAATTCCATTAACACAACTACAGAAGGAGTCCAATGCAGACATGTTGATTCCAATGAACCCCTGCACAGTGACTAGATACAACTAATACCAACAGGGGGCAGCAGTATAGGAATAGATATAGAACTAGAGGTGCTACAACTTTCTGCACTGAGCTATGGAGCAATGTCATCCAATTCTTGCTGGTTTTCACAGCTATAAACACCTTACTTCAAGTTATTTTTGTGGGGCAAGAAAAAGGGGAGGGAAATGATTATAAAAGCCATCAATACAATTGGTTCTGGGGAGTGCAGATACACGTTAAGACTAGTCTTAGGGTCAGTTTACAGTAAATCTACCTACCGACAGTCACCTTAGCAACACTCCCTCAAGTGGTACTAGACAGGTCATTGTTGACACTAGGCTATAAACCAGTGAGTGTTAACCAATGTTTCATCTACTTACTTAATGTATACATAGTAACCCAATCATGGGAAATCATGTATATGATGTATCTAGAGATACACATCGGAAGATGCAGATCAAACTGAAGGATTATATTGTCCCCAATGGTGATACACTCTTTCGACTGAATAGCGAAATGGAGTGAACTATGCTATGACCATGACGATGTATGCAGCGATTGAGTGTTAAAAGCTAACGAGGTTGATCCCGCTATTTAAAAATCAGAAGTAGCGTGGAGAATTGAGATGAATTTTCTTGAATAGGTTGCTGACACTGTCTGTCTGAAGTGAAGTGAGAAGGGGAACGGGAAAGTCGGAGGGAGGGGCCGGGGCGATTTACCAGATTGGCGCCGCCATCCCCAGGAGAGGCAGAGGCGGCACCGTTGGGGCCGGCGGCTGCGCGCGCCAAGCGGAGGCCAACGAGGCGGTTGCGGCGGGCGGGGAAGGAGACGAGCGGGGCCGTGGAGCAGCGCGGTTGCGACGGAGGCGAGCGGGGGACCCTAGAGGTAAGGAGGAGGGACGGGTACATGGCCACGGCGGCGACGGCGGATCGGCGGCGGCGGAGGCGGAACTCGGTGCGATGGCGCAGGCTGCAGGCAGGCGCAACTGTGGATAACACTAGCAGAAATGCATCAAGATGCGCGCTTCATCTGCTTGATGGACGGCCAAGATCTTCTAGTCTACTTGGAAGAAACTGCTCGCTCGATGCGATGTGTTGTGCTGTATCACTGCAACATGCATGCAACAAATTACACGCTACGATCAATAGCTGCTGCTATGTATAGCAACCAGGTCCGTGGTCTGTGGCGCCTTTGTTGGAGATTGATGAGTTGCAATATTGGTATTGGTTCTCACCGGCCGGTCACACTAGTTCACCACCTCATGCATACCACTACCACTAACAAAGTACTCGTACGTTGCAACGGATATAGGTTTTAGAAGAAATAATAGTATCATAAAATAAACTATGATGGTCATTTTATTTTTTAAGTTATGTGATAATATATCTTGTTTAAAATTACTATGATACTATCCTTCAAAAAGCCGTTGAAAAGTTTATGTAGAAGTCTATAACTTTCTCAATTGTGTCAATTTAAAATTTGGCACAGTTTGGTCATAGTTTTCAAATTTATCTCATTGTTTTGAATTTTCAAACCTATATTAAATACATGTCACGATTTCTTCCAATGACGTCCATCAATTCTCATATAGGGAGTAAATAGAGACTGCTTTTACAACATAAACCTAGAATTTGACCAAAATTTTAAAATTCTTTTTCTTCTTCCTCCCTCCTCTTCTTCCTTATCCTTCCTCATTCCCCTCCTTCCCTTTCCCTCTCTTCTCATTCCCCCAATCAAGCTCCT
Organism: Stipa capillata; assembly: GCA_019208055.1. Lineage (NCBI taxonomy): Eukaryota > Viridiplantae > Streptophyta > Magnoliopsida > Poales > Poaceae > Stipa > Stipa capillata. Next base: position 478,135 of record JAGXJF010001649.1, read on the forward strand.
CTTTATCCCCTTGATGGGCGGTTAGGGCAACGCAGCTACGAGGGGAGGCGGTAGTGACCAGCGACGATCCACAGCGGTGGCGGTGCGGCAAGAGGTGGCGGTGGCTTAGAGGGGGGCTAAGATAAGAGGAGAGAGAGCACATGGGTTGTGGTGGACTTTATTTTTTTCGGAGCTCGTGACGATGGTGCTTGAGCATTACGAGGGGGCTAAGATAGGGGGTGGTGGCGCGAAAAGGGAGTGCAAGGAGGATAGCAATGTATTTTATATAGGGGCGAGGCCGTTGGGCGCGGATGATGTGGTTACGGAGAAGAGATTTAACAATATTGTAGTTTAGTTAAGAGATAATATTTGTTGAATAAGATATGGTTTGTTAGGAGTTTGTTAGAGATCAATTAGTTAGTTAGTTAAGTAAAACTAAAAAGGAAGGAGAGGAGATATGGATGAACCACCACCACCAACTCTCATACTATAGATTGGTATAGGTATATAGCTGGTAAGCAAGCTAGCTCATTGGCGGAGCCCTTTTACATTTGGCCGCCCGGCCGGCCACCACCACCACACCGCATGAGCAGAGGATCGACGTACCGGGCATATATATACATATATGGAGTCGGACAAGTGCTCCCCGGAGGTGGGCCAAGGCGCCTACTTCATGGCCGCCGTGATGGCCATCAACGGCATAATGGCCACTGTCCTCGTCCTCTCCGGCCTTTTCCACTCGGCGCTTCGACGCCTCGGCCAGCCAAGCATCATCTCCCACATCCTCGTGCGTTTCCTACCTTCCCTACTCATCTCTTCGATCGATCGAATTCATTCATTCGTTACATTTATAGTATATGGGATTGATTGCAGGCCGGCGTGGTGGTCGACCCGACGTTCCTCGATTGCACCGTTGACCTCCGGCGGCTCGGCATGGAGGACGCCGGCAACGCGCTCGGCGACACCATCTACTACGCCCGCATCATCTTCATGTTCTTCATCTGCCTCGAGATGGATCTCCGCTACCTGCGCCACAACCTGCGCCGCTCCCTCCTGCTTGCCTGCCGCGGCTCCGTCCTCTGCCTCCTCATCGCCGCCGTCACCGGCCCCTTCGTCTATGGCCTCCTCCACCCCGGGCAGGGCCTCTTCCACCCCGAAAAGCTCTACGCCTCCACCGCCCTCTTCATGCTCGTCCTCACTAGCACCGCCTCGCCCGTCCTCATCCGCGTCGTCACCGAGCTCAAGCTCACCGGCTCCGAGACCGGCCAACTCGCCATCGGTGCCGCCTTTGCCACCGACATGGCCAGCCTCACCGCCATCAGCATGATGGTCGTCAACCCGACCACCTTCGGCAAGGACTGCAAGCCCAAGCCGCTGCACGTGCACAACACCTCGGCGCCATCCGTGCAACTGGTTGTCTTCCTCTGGATGGCGCTTGTCGTCTGGCTCGCCATGAGCGTCACCGTCAGGACGGCAAGGCTGCTCAACAAGCTCAAGCGGGGGCGCCAGTACGTCAGCAAGTACGAGCTTTGCGCCATGCTCATGATCATCATCGTCCTCTCGCTGCTCGTGGGATAAAATGCAGAATCGGCCCCCCGGACTGGTCAACGGCAGAAACGGACCCCGGAGAAAATCAAACGCAAAAAAGGGCCCCTGGCGCACCCCGGATCTGCGTGCCGCTCCCCCAGGCTGCGGGAGGAGGCTGCCGCACCCTCCACCCGCGGGAGGAGGGGTTGCCGCACCCCAGGCCTGCGGGAGGAGGCTGCCGCACCCCCCACCCGCGGGAGGAGGGCTGCCGCACCCCCCACCCGCGGAGAGAAAGCAAACGCCAGCGTATCTGGCGTTCCGGTCTCCAGAGCAAACGCCAGGGGCTACGGGAAGTGTGTTCAGTGCGCGTGCTGCTGCGTTGGAGTCCGTGCCCACGCTATCGGTACCTTTTCCCGCTCTGCTGTTTCCCATCCAATCCGCCGCAAGCATCAGAGGCTCTCGTATTTTTGTGCTGCGCTTCCTTGCGTCAGTTCTCTTTTTATAACCCGAGAACCAGCTCCCTCTCATCTCTCTAACATTCTCTGCCACCAACTTCTCATTCTCTGCCTCTCCTCTCTTCTCATTTCTCTTGCTCCTAACACTCTCTTCCTCCTGGCATTCGTAAGTAAGCAGCAGAGAAGAACAAGAAGGTTAGTCGGAAATTAGTATGCTACACGTTATTTTCATTGTTATATCTCATGCACTCAAGTGATGTTTTAGATTATTTTTTAGCACCGATAATATTAATTAGAATAATGGTTAGCACGTACTTATGGTGGTATAAATTTTGAACACAATCTTATTGTTATTCGAAATGTAGAGATCAGAGAGTTTTGAGGAATCTTCGCAGTGGCATTCTTGTATGAGAACTTGCATTCTCAAGTGAGCAGCAGAGAAGAACAAGAAGAGGAGTTAGAACTTTGGAGGGATTTTTGTAGATTTTGGGTGTGAAATCAGGTTGCAGCAGTTGAAGAAAAAATAAATCAAGTCGAGATATACAAGTAGAGGTAAGAAAATTTCGCATGCAAGTTGCCGATTAGTTGTTTGGTTAGTCGAAAATTAGCATGTTACTTTCTTTGCTATATGACATATATGCAACCTTGAATGTGATGTTTTAGGTTATTTTCTGGGACGGAAAATATTAATTGGCACGATGTACACAATGTTTACTATGTATTTACAGTGGTATAAATTTGAACACAATCTTGTTATTTGTGATATAGAGACCGGATAATATGTTGATATGTAGAATTCATATGATGACGTTAGTTTATTTTGTAGACCGCACAAAATAATGTTTGTATTACATAATAATTAATTAGTTAATTGAAGTAATCTATATTAACAGCCATCATTTGTTTCATGTTGAAAAAAAGAGTTAATTAGGGAATAATTAGGACTTCAGGTGCACTTAATTTATTGCATACCAAAATTAAATGAATGATGAGTTATGAAAAATAATTACTAAGCAATTGTCAATTTCGAATTTAGTTCGATATGGATTCGCCCGACGAACAGCCCCAAGGGTCTCACGGAGTATGTGTCTTAAATTTTTGATACTTAAGTGTTGCCGTTCTATCTAAAATTCAGTTTGCAATAATACTTCCATAATTTTTCAGACAATGGATATGAATGATTCGTCACAGGATGATACCACTTTTGCTGTCGAGACCCCATGGATGCAATCTACACTTCAGTACCAGTCCCTTGTTCGAGGGGGAGGTTATGACGCTGGTTCGTCCCACGGCCCGGGCCACAATTGGGTAGACAATTTATTTGCACAAAGTCAGATTGAGCATAGCCAAATTCATACTCAGCCAGAACCTACTCAACAGACTCAAGAGACTCCGCAGTACGACCTCCGGACAAACCCGATGCGGCATGAACAATTTACTTTCCCCTCAGATCACATGCCACCTAGACACAAGAGGGGAAAAGGCCGTTGATCGCTCTATTTGTTTATTTATTCCGGATGGTTGTACTGTACTACTTTGCTATTTTGTAACGATTTAGTTTGCGAACAATATTTAAGAAGTTTCTTCGATGCAATTCTAGAGTTCGATACATAGAAATCAGTAAACAGGGGCTACAATATGACGGAACAAATCGTAAACTACATGAAGTCATCTTCGCTATCACTTGCGAAGAGCCCTAGAGCAGCGGCTTTGAAGCAAAACTTCTTGAGATAAGAAGGCGTTCTTCTCTCCTGAGCTGCGTCTCGGTTTATATAGGAAGATGAGAAGGTGCAGTAATATGGAGAGAAAATTACGGGAGGATTGTGCAGGAAATGGCAGCCGACTTCTCCTCTACTCAGCCCAGGAATGGCTCCCTTGATCATCACAAGTTTGTTGCGGAATTTTTGGACACAAACGCTAGCCTAGTTGGCGTTTGGTCTATCCAACAAAACGCCAGCTTAGCTGGCGTTCGGATCTCAGAACTGTGAGCAAGTCTGCGAGGGCGAACACCAATTAAGCTGGCTTTTTTTAACGTAGCAAACGCCAGCTTCCATGGCGTTTGAAACACTTTGCCAGACGCTCGCTGTTTCCGTAGAACAGAGCATTCCGTAAACACGCTTCTGTTCTGACCAGTACGTGAGCGTTTTCCCTTGTAAGTCAAACGCCGTAACCCCTGGCGTTTGCTCTGGAGACCGGAACGCCAGATACGCTGGCGTTTGCTTTCTCTCCGTGGGTGGGGGGTGCGGCAGCCTCCTCCCACAGGCCTGGGGTGTGGCAGCCCCTCCTCCCGCGGGTGGGAGGTGCGGCAGCCTCCTCCCGCAGCCTGGGGGAGCGGCACGCAGATCCGGGGTGCGCCAGGGGCCCTTTTTTGCGTTTGATTTTCTCCGGGGTCCGTTTCTGCCGTTGACCAGTCCGGGGGGGGGGCCGATTCTGCATTTTATCCCTGCTCGTGCAGCACTTGGGATACAGCGCCTCATGGCCGCCTTCCTCATCGGCCTCGCCACGCCCCGTGATGGCCCCATGGCGCGCACGCTCGTCGACCGGCTCACCTACCCCGTCCACTATCTCATCATGCCCCTCTGCTTCGGGGCGATCGGCGCAAGGCTCGATTTCATCGAGATCGGCCGCTTCACCGGCGCCAGCTCACCATCGTCGTCACCTTCACCACGCTGCTCAGCGTTGCTGGGAAGGTTGCCGGCACGGTCCTGGCGGGGCGCCTACTCGGCATCTCAGCGCGGGAGGCGTTGGTGCTGGGCTTCCTGCTCAACGTCAAGGGCTACTCCGACATCCTCGCCATCAACTTGGGGGACAAGATCGGGGTGTGGGGCGAGACAACGCAGGTCGTGCTGCTCCTGTCCTCCATCATCAACACCTTCATGGCTGGGCCTGCGTCCGCAGCCATCGTCCGCCAGCAGCGCCGTGCTTTCCAGTACCGCTCGCACTGCCTCCAGGACCTCAGGGTCGACCACGAGCTTCGCGTCCTGGCCTCTGTCCACGGCGCCGGGGGCATCCACGCCATGCTCACGCTCGCCGAGCTTTCCAAGGGCAGCGCACCACTCGCCGTCTACCTCCTCCACCTCGTCGAGCTCATGACCGCACGCAAGTACGCCATCAGGCACCTCTACAAAGATGTCGATGCCGACGCCGGTGATGACCAGTGGGGCTACTCCCGAGAGATGGACCAGGTGACCGCCGCAGTCAACGCCTTCACCTACGACACCGCCATCTCGGCCAGATGATGGCCATCTCCAACCTCGTCTCCATGGATGCTGACGTCCGCAACGGCATTGAGGATGCGCGTGCCTCGCTCATCATCGTCCCCTTCCACAAGGAGCAGCGTTACGATGGCCGCATGTTGTGCCGCCGCGAGGGCCGCCGCCTTCTCAACCAGCGGATCCTATATAGAGCGCCGTGCACTGTCAGGATCCTCGTTGAGCGCAGCATCGCGGAGAGGCAGCCGCCGGCGGAGGGTGATCAGAGCACCTTAGAGCCCGCGGAAGGCACGGTGCACCACGTGGTGGCGGTGTTCCTCGGTGGACCGGACGACAGGGAGGCGGTGGGCCTAGCGGCGCGGCTGGCGGCGAACCCGTCAGTGAGCGTGATGGTGTCGAGGTTCCTTCCAGTGCGACGGGGCGCCATAGATGGCACGACATCATCCAAGTCGGGCGGTGACCTCGTCACAATGGTGGTGGGTGAGGAGGACGAGGAGGCCATGGCGGACGAGGAATTCATGAGACTTCTGCGCGAGGTTAGTGGCACCGGGGCATGTGTCCTACACGGAGAGGTACGTGAGCAACGGGGTGGATACGGTGAATTCGCTGAGCTCCATGGTGGGAACGTGCTCGCTGTTCGTCGTGGGCAAGGTGGCAGTGGCGTGGCGTCCATGGCGATGACGAGCGGCATGGGAGGCTTGGACGACCAGGAGTGCCCAGAGCTGGGCCCCATTGGGGAGCTCCTAGCCTCTGATGACTTCGTGGGCTGTTGCGCCTCGGTGCTGGTGCTGCAGCAGCACAGCGTGCACCAAAAAATGAGGACATGGAGGCATCCACATGTTAATCACCGCATCGACGAGCTTTTTTTTGAAATAATAAATTTTTATTCAGAAATTTCAGAAATATTACAGCATTCGAAAATTTTGTAAAATTAGACTCCAATCGCCAGTACGCTTGGCGATTAGGCAGAAATCACCACGGGCAATGGCGATGGGGCTCAATCGCCGGCCCAACTGCCGATTCAATTTGGAATCGGCAAGGCCCATGGCGATAAGAGGAAATCGCCAAGACCCACGGTGATTTCTCCTTTTTATTTATCCAGATTTTATAGCCTTTATTATTCGCGTGCCCCCCTGAATCTATTCCTGCCGCGTCCACGTCCTCTGCATCCAGCAAGTAGAGCTGCATCATGTAGTTCATTATTGAGAATATGCCTCTTCTGACACCGTAACAGTTCATTTTGCAGTTGACCCCTCGTGGACCGACGAACAAGAACTATGTATTATGGAATCGCCAGATGCCATGGCAATTACTGATTGCGACATGGCGATTGTCAGTAATCGCCACGACCAGTAGCGATTAGTCCTAGTCGCCAGGACCTCCGCACCCCTTCTTCTATTTAACCGGGTGAGCAGACGCTCCCAGCATATAGTTAATATTCTTTGAGTTGTTCAGAAAAATTGTTGGTATCTAGGAGTAGATTGTTTAGATTTGAGAGCAGAAGAAGTAGTTCGCGAATGGATAGCGACGATAGAGGTAAGTCTTCCAATATGTTTCCTCCTCATATACGTTGAAACATTAGATCTACAATGTCTGTTTTGTGGAATAATAATTTTTTGTGTAAATTACTAGATGCCAGTGATGTTGTTTGGAACCCGAGAATGGACTACGAACTTCTTACTGGTGCGGAATTGATGAGGTGGAGGTGTCAAATTATGTGTTCGCAGATCTTTGAGGACGTTCATACGCGTGCTCTTGCAGATGTGTTAGCGAGGAAGGGTTTCCCTGGATTTACGTCCAAGCAGCTGTGCAAGCGTTTGAAAGAGTTCCAGAAGATGTGGGAGAGGGTGGAGAAGCTTAAAAAACTACCTAGGGCGAAGTACACAAAAGGCTTTTTCTGTGAAGGAATGATAAGTATCCCGCAATTTCAGTATAATAAGCACATAAGGGTTAGTACAATTTATTTGTTCTTAGTTGTAACCATTTGATGCACCATTTTTGTTTGATACATCACATCCTCGGTGTGTAGGCACATCCGGAGGATGTAGGGTTGCTGAACTGTGAGATCCCAAATTTCGGCCATGTGGCCCGATATTGGAGAGACCCATTTGCTAATAGAAGACACTTAATGAAGACAACATTTGAAGAAGAGGAACGCAAACATGCTGGACTTCCACCTTTCGCAAAATGTGGACGCACATCTAAAAAAGATGTTCTATCATCAAAGGATAAAGGCGCATGCAGTTCATCGAAAAAGGCATTAATCGAGTGCTCGTCGAGTGATGAGGACTTCTCCAAGCTGTTTTGCTTCAAAGCCCCTGCTGAAGGGATAAAGACGGCAAGCGATAGCGAAGATGATTTCATGTAGTCGTATTAGAATTGATAGCGAATAATTTCTTGTTGTACGGACGATATGTGTAGCGAACTATTAATGTGGCAGTGTAACGTGGCTGTGTAATCTATGCTTATGTAATCGAATATAGATGTTAATTTCGCAGTAACAGTTCGTTAATATGTTATCATTAGTAACTTGCCTTTAATAATATAATTCCCCTTAACATGCATATCGGTCATCCATCAGAGGCAGCAAAGGCTGATACTGACAGGAACATGTCTGTTATATTTAATGGTCTGAGGAAGAAGAAAAATGCAAGGGCAGCTGGGGAATTCAGAATCTACGATTTGGATGCTTTCTAAAACAGTCAATTACGAAAGATAAAAGTTTGAGGCACGACATTGCTATGGTGATCCAGCTAAGAGTCACCGATCTCTTCCACCTGCTGCTACTGATTTTGGTTGTGGTTGATCAAATAAGTTGATTGGTGTTTGCTAAAATTAATTAGTAAGGATGAGATATGTAGGTATTCTATAAAACATAGTTTCTCCACATTTGTGTTCATGCAAGAGTGGGTGCAAAGATGATGACATGTACGCTGGATGGAATGCATGACCTAAGTCGTAAGGTAGGAGTGATTGTCTCGTGAGAAGTGGTGTACAATCATTTTGTCTTCAGATTTGATTTTAAAGATTGAAAGATAGCATCTCGATCATTGAATTGCCATTTTAGAATAAAACACTCTGGAAGTCATGGAGCGTAAGGAGATGGTGAATGATTCGGCTACCGTCGAAACGTGCAATAATGAGAACGAACTAAAGATGCTCCATCGAGAACTAACACAGAACACAAGTGTACTAATTCATAATGCTGTTACAATAAAATGTACTGAAAGAAATGCCTAATTCAAATGCCTCGTCGTCCCCTCTTCTTGATCAGTGAAGGTGAGTACCTCGGCCTAGCCTGTCCCGCTCCCGCTCTAGGCGGCCTGCCCACCCTTAGTGTCGGGTCGGCCTCCTCGGGGTCCTGTGTATCCTGCGTGGGCAACGGCGGCTGAGTGGGAACCAACTTGTCCGGCTCGTCGTCTACGGTGAAGCCATGAGTGTCGGGGCTGTGGACGAGGTAGTCAAGCGGACTAGATGGCATGTGAGGCGGCGTCACATCTGTATATGACCCGAATTAGTGAGCACAACAATATAAGGGAAAAAGGCTTGTACAAGATGAAAATTATTTTACCTTGCGGAGTCATGAAGCGTGGGCCCGCACTCTGCTGCCATGCAGAACCACCCGCCTCTGTGGGCCCCGGCGGCTGAGAGCTACGAGGCTGACGGTCCGTCGCCTGTGCAGGACACGGTGGTCTCTGTGCTCCCCGGCTTGAGCTCGTGCCGGCAACGACGTCATCCCTGCGCGTGCACCTGAATATGTCCATGATCCTCCTAGTGTACTCCGCGACCCAATGCAGTTCATACTTCCTCAGGGACGCATGCACGTAGCCCTCACAGCCAACAGACCTACGTTTCACTGCGTACTGATCCCTGCAACTTTTCTGCACTCGAAATGTTCTCTGTGTCGACATCGCCCAAAGTTTCACCGCCTCTTTTACCTCTTTCTTCGTGCCATAGTATGCGCCTTGGACAATCTCGTTCGGTTTGTACGGATACCTATCGTCACTTCCGCCCTCGAGATTCATTCTGCTGGACATGTCAAGATTCCACATACTAGGAATCAGATCGTCGCCTCCTTCTTCATCCTCATCTTCGTCCTCTTCGCTGCTACCGTCTTCGACATTCGTCTGTTCCTCTCTAGCAACGGCATCATCATGCTCCATGATCTGCACTAGTTCAGGCCGTATCTCCCCCTCGTCCACCGAACCGCTGAGGTATTCAGTACCTCCTGTCGCGGAAGGTCCAGCGGAAGTTCCACTGACTTCCACTACAGGGCCTTCTTCGCCAACAACTTCCTCTGCCGCTGCGCTGTTCTATCCAACCCCGTTGCCTCCGCGTCCGCCTTCTTCAGATGACACCTCCTTATCTACTGCCTGGACCAACAGATAATGGGAACCCTTGCGTGCCTTACTTGCCCTCAACCAAGCCCGTCAGTCCTTTGTCATATCTAGCGCGAAAAGATCCCACCGGACATGCTTGCAAGACTTGCTAAAATACACCTGCACGGTTACACTTGAGACTTCCGGATCAAGACCAAAGGCCCGTGTTAACCATTCTTTAATGTCATTGATGTGGTATCTCTCTGGATCTTGCAGGGTTAATCTCGTTTGTGGGAAACAACTAAGATCCACGGAACCAGTCTCTGGAATTGTACGGATGGTGCCAACACCATAGTAAACTATAAATTCGACTAGTTCTGACATTCCTGCCATCCAAAACGTAATATTTTAGCCTATACAGTCTAAGATACTATCATACGCCAAAAATTGTTCTCATCGATTTCTAATACAGTTCAAGTATTACAAAATATTATTCAACTAAATAGAAAATATAAACCCTAAACCCTAAATCGATGTCGACTTGCTACTTGTAAATCGATGTCGACTTCTACATCATCTACCTAATGTACTATTTGTTCTGAACTAATCATCTATCTATTCTACCGTACGTTTCTATTTAAATTGCTACTTTGTTTCTAAATGTTATGACATCTAAATACTCCGAATAAATCTACCCTACATTTACCCCTAATTCTAGACCTAGTATTATATCTACTACTACAAATATAGAAATGCTACAATAAACGGTGAAAGCTTCAAAAAATTACCTCCAAATCGCTGCACAACACATCTCTATCTCCTCTTCTTTTCTTCCCGTTTTCTTCCTCTCTTCTTCCCCTTTTCTTTCTCTTTTCTTCCTCTTTTCTTCCTCTCTTCTTCCCCTTTTCTTCCTCTCTTCTTCCCCTCTTCTTCCTCTTTTCTTCCCCTCTTCTTCCTCTCTTTTCTTCCCCTTTTCTTCCTATCTTTTCTTCCTCTCCCTTCCTCTTCCTCCCCGTAACTCCCGTCCTCTCCTGTCCTCTGTTCGCAGCACCGGCCGGTGCACGGGTTAAATATGGGGGGACTTATCGCCACGAGCCATGGCGATTAGTCAGATATCGCCACGGCTCCTGCCGATTATGCCGCGTGGCCTGGCAGTTGGCAAGGAGGGCGTGCAATTAACTCCCTATCGCCACCGCTGGTGGTGATTTCTGCCTAATCGCCAGCAGCCGTGGCGGTTGGAGGATAATTTTGCAAAATTTCCTAACGCGGTAATATTTCTGAAATTTCTGAATAAAAAATTATTATTTAAAAAAACTCCCGTATCGACGATATCCTCAAATGAGAATGGCATGTACCGTACTGTGTAGATAGACGAGACAGATAGACAAGTAGTCAAGTACCAAATCAATTGCATGATTTAATACAATTGTAATCGATGGTGACTTCTGGTCAGTTCGCGACTGTTTCTTATTGACGCACGTATCTCGAAACATATATATTATATAAAACGCAAAAGCACACGCGTCTAAATTATTTTTGTCTCACTTATAACTCTCTGAAGTATTTAAATTGGAAGTACTTTACCCTTAACCGGTTCTGCAAGGATAAAATCGTATCTAGAAGTTCTTTAAAAATCCATACATATAGGTTGTGGGATGAAGTATATAAATATAAATTTGAGTTAAAAAATATGATCATTTGCGACCTATGCAGATTTAATACTGTATAAGTTTTTTTTTCACATGTCACAAATTTTCATTTTTTTAATCTAAAATTTATATGTACATACTTCACCCGCAACCTACATGTATGGATTTTTTTTTAGATTTTCAAAAACTTTCTAGGTGCAATTTTGTCCTTCCAAAAAACCGGCCGAGAGGTAAAGTGCAGGGTTAAACGAACACAAAAATACTGTAAGCAATAAAGTGAGCCATGCCAATAGTTAGAGGAGTAAAGTGAAATTTCCTATTATAAGCATCAATACTTTAGAAACTAGGTTGATCATAGTACATCTACATCTGGCTTTAAAATATATTGTTATAAATTTTTGGACAAAATGCACATTACATAACTGTTAACTTGCACAAATAATATAAGTGTGATTAATAGGGCAAGATGGGAGCATGAGAGAAAATATTATCTTGAAATACGGGAGCTTTTAGGGGTAATTAATAGGGTCTCAATAATGTGCAATAAAGGATAATTAATAGTGATCCATCGTAATTCTTAATTGGATGGCAAAGATGAGAGTACATTGATTTGGTTGGATTGTTAGGATGAAAGTGCGTTAAATCCTCGTACCTATACCACCACGACTATGTGCGATGTTCCAATAGTCATATGCAAATGATGCTAATCTTGTTTGTTGTCATTATGTTTATACTTAAAAAAAATAGTGGGACAAAAATGATCATACGGGACAACAAGAATCTATTGGCAAGGACACATGAAAAACTACAGTAAAACAAAAATTGAAATAAACAAATAAAATGAATAAATAAAGAAAATAAAAAGGAGGAAAAGAGAAAAGAGAAAAGAAAACCCTCACAACTAGAATTGAATACTTGGTGTCTCCCTTAAGAAAACCACCTAGGGTTGAACTCCCCCATGTCCTTCATCATAAAGCCGTCCCAACCAATCGGGCTATACCAGCTTTATTGCCCATATATTACAACACACTTACATAAAGGTTAATACATTAAAAGTGAATTATAATAGACCTACATCACTATATCCACCAAGGGGCTTGCATATATTTTAAGCTATTGTGTCACTTCATTCATGTATATGGCAATAATTTGGGGGTAAACTCTACGGAACGTCATGCTGATCCGAGTCTTCTGTAGTCCTCATCTAGAGCCGTTGATTAAACCAAATCCGACGGCCCAAACTCAATCCCATTAATTACGAAAATTGCCACTGCCCGTAATTTATTCCTTTTTTTCGCCCTTTGCTGTTTCCTTGTTTTCTTGTTTCCATCGTTTCATCTTCTCCAACCGACCGACTGTTCCTCTTCCACCATGTGGCGGAATCCTGGCACCGGTCCCTGTTTCCTTCTCCTGTGGAGTGAGGACGGCAACGGCGCACTCTTCTTCGTCTTCTCCGGGGGTGGGGGTGGCATTCTCCGGCGTGACGACATTCTTCGGCGTGGCGGCATTCTCCGGCGTGGTGGATTCCCCCTCGTCTTCTCCGGCACGGCGCTGAGGCTAATCCGACGGTTCCCTTCCAAACCGAGGTACATTCCCTCCCCCTCGGTCTCCATCAATTTTGCAAGGACCGCGAAGTGCGCCGTGCCGCCGTCCTCCACGTCGTGCAAGGACAGCGAAGTGTTCCTCCGGTAGCTCGACCGCTCCATCGAGCTCTCGGCGGGGTTCAACCCGGCCGACCTGCGGCCGTCGTCGTGGCTCGCCTGCCGGCTCAGCAGCGCCGTGCATCGCGCTAAGGAGTGCCGTGATAAGGTGGACCGGATCCTCGATGGCACCATCCAGGAGCACCTGGAGAGGATGGACGGCAGTAGCGGCGACGGCGAGGACCTGCTCGATGTCTCAAGCAGCCGGACAACGATGGAAACAAATTATTATTATATATGAAGCAATTTTTTGTTGTATAGGAAACAAAATACCTGGATGAAAGAAACCAATTAAACCAATTTTGTTTCTGTAAAATCGGATCTACGACGTGTGTTGCATTGGTTTAACAAGTTTGTTGCCTATGTCTTAACTATATATTTCTGTATCACGACAACAATGTTTCCACGCATATCTACTCTGGCCAATCCAATCGTCCATTAAACCAATTAAATTCATAGTTTGTTTCCTAAAATTTTGGGATCAGTTTCCTTAAAAATCGGATCTATGATGTTTTCTTAAAATCGGATCTACAACGTGTGTTTCCTAGAAGAACGACCAATGAAGAACAAGATGCCAGCCATTGATGTAGCAGAACAAAGCAACGAAGCAGTAATTTCAGCTCTTTCCTTACATGCATTCAATTAGTCCCAGATTTTTCGCTGATTGTTTCACGGAAACAATCCTCCAAAATGGGTCCAGATTTAATATTCTGATCCAACCGTCCATGGAAACACAAATCAACGTCCAAGAGCTATGCCTACAAATCCTAAAATAGGCATGCTAATTTGTAGCGGTCGCCTAATTTGAGATGGCGCTTGGTGATGTAGCATTTTCTCCATAATTGCACACCAAAAGGTTCACAACACTAAAGCTTTGGGTTTTTTTCTCCTTGAAAAGAACATGGGCACCTCGCATTATTCGTATAGTTTTACACACAATATTCGAGGATTTTAATCATTTAAATATTTTTATATTTCATACATTGTTAGGTATCTAAACATATTTTACAACACACAACCTGTTTCAAGAGTCAAAATATATACGGTAGCTAGACCATAGCAACATTGTTAAATTAATAGGCTCCTTGCCCCAATAATCGTAAAACTCTACTTGAAATCTGTTCTATATTTGTTTTTCTATGAAATTAATGTAAAAGTTTTTCTTTTCAGAGTCTGTGTATTGGGATATTTGACGTGCTTTGTGTTGGATTTAATCGGGCTTGGCCCATTAGTAAACAATTAAATCAGGAAAAATCCCAAAGACCCATTCATTTGCAAGGAGGTGTATTTCCTTTAGTCCCACATGGAGAGTTTAACTTGAGGCTCACCAATTTATAAGATGAAATGTGACCCTCCCCTTGTGGCAATAGAAGGGAATAACACAACACGCGCGCTCACTCACTCGCTCGCTCGCTCGCCTCGCCGACTGTTCGTTTCATCCCCTGATGAGGAATTGAAACGAGGAATCAATACCTGCTATCCTCATGAACTGTGACAATCAGACTGTGATTGCCAATGTTAACAGTTCTAAGGATAATATGAAGTCTGTCAGGAAATTGAGAAACTCCGGAGTGGTAGCTTTGGATTACATCCAAATAGCTAAGAATCTGGCGGATCCCTTCACAAAAGGATTGTCACGGAATGTGATAGACAATGCATCGAGAGAGATGGGTATGGGACCCACTTGAGTTAACCCGGGGGTAACCCAACATATGTGATCGGAGATCCCGTGAAGTAGGACCTGGGAAAACAAGCTGGTGGTTAACTGGAGAGTATACCTTTATTTGCCCACCCCGTCGGAGATGCAATACTCTCATTTTCTGTAAGGCATGTTGACTTTTGTCTTAATGTGTTCTGTGGCTTATTTAAGTAAAGATGCTGTCCTACAGAGCAGTCTTGAAAGAACACACATATGTGAGCTAGACTGCTAGTCACAGTCTAGGAGATAGGGTGATCTCTAGGAAGCTCATGAAAGGCCAGGAGTACGACTTATATGCTCCAAACCGCGGGGTAGCGTAGGCAGCCCGATACGAGCAATGATTTGAGTGAAACTGTGTACACAAGACTTGCAATTCAAGGCGTAGTCCATTGTTCAAGTTGTGGATAAGTGTAGCTCACTGTCTAGGTGGATATTTAACTTAATAGTCTCCATTGAAACACTGGTATATCAAACATTACAGTAGACCAGCAGGGAAATTCATGTGCCGTTGGGATTTGGTGGGGGATTGTTGGATTTAATCGGGTTTGGCCCATTAGTACACAATTAAATCAGGAAAAATCCCAAAGGCCCATTCATTTGCAAGGAGGTGTATTTCCTTTAGTCCCATATGGAGAGTTTAACTTGAGGCTCACCAATTTATAAGGTGAAATGTGACTCTCCCCTTGTGGCAATAGAAGAGAATAACACAACGCACGCACTCACTCACTTGCTCGCTTCGCCGAGCCGGGCCGGGCTTGGGCACGAGGCGCGAGCACGAGTTGAGCTGAGCCGTGACGTGATGTGACGTGGCTGGAAGGTGTGGTCTTTTGGATTTCGGTGAGGATTATTTTTGTAATGGTCGCGTTACTAAATTAATTACGAAGTGCCTGTTCGTTTCATCTCCTGACGAGGAACTTAAACGAGTGCCTCTTTTGCTTCCCCTCTCGATGGGGAGCTGAAGCACTTGGGCTTCCCTGACCATGCCTATATAAAGCCTCCCACGGCAGAGAAGAACCAGCACCTCAGAGCTCTACTCGTCTCTCTCTCTCTCTCAAGCCCTTTGCTCCACTGTTTTGCTACTGCCTCCAAAGTTGCCCCATCCCGACGCTCACGTGCATGGGCGTTCGGGAGGACAGGCCTCCAGAACCCTCACCTTTGAGATCCTACACCGGGAGAAGGCGAATAAGGTTTTTGGGGAGCGCTCTGTGCGACTGTCTGCTGCTGTTCGGCTTGCCTTCTTCGACTACTTCATGCTGCTGGATCAGAGCGAGATGGTGCTGCGGTACGACTACTTCCTCTACATCAAGTGAACGACTACATGGCGGGTAACAACGGCAACAATAGCAGTGCTGCTGTCTTCCCGACGAACGCCACGTATGTTCTGTGCTTCTCTCTATTCGTAATAGCCTACACTAGCATGTGTAGCTTGATTGAAAATTTTTCTACAAATATATTCACTAGAATATCTGTCATGTCGTATTTCGTGATTTCATGGATTAGTATAATTTGAAAATTGATTAATATTCCAGCACTTTGCACATTCATGCATGCGTGCTAGTATAAGTAGTATAGATATGCGAAATCCAGCCAGCTACAGGGATGCTTATAGTTCTTTTTTCCTTTTTCTTTTTTCTTAGGCAGTATATTTCTAGTTCCAGTAATAATTTGTTATTACACTCTATCGACGATTGATAAACCGCCGATCTTATGGTAGTTGTGAGACAGAGATACTTGTTGGGTAGGGACCCCTAGGGCACAAGGCCAAGAGATCTGACAGCAAGTAAACGCCCTTTTTATACAGGTTTGGGCCTACCTCAGGATAACAACCCTACGTCCTGTTTGTATATATTGATCAAAGAGTGTCTTACAAAGGATGTGTATGTTAGTGGATACCCTAGACCTAATCGGAGGCTAATTCGACTAGTTCCGCAGGGCTCGACTCCTTCGAGACGGCGGGTCTTCTCGTGGGAATCGTTGTGGCTTCTGGATGGCTTCAGGCTAGAAAAACTTCTGGGATCTAAAAGACTTCTCTTGACTAGAAAGATTTGTCTGACTTGTCTTCCCCTATAGGATTGCTGATCCTTTTATAGGGTTTCCCCGAGTCGTACTAGACACGGATCTATATCC
Organism: Stipa capillata; assembly: GCA_019208055.1. Lineage (NCBI taxonomy): Eukaryota > Viridiplantae > Streptophyta > Magnoliopsida > Poales > Poaceae > Stipa > Stipa capillata. Next base: position 494,802 of record JAGXJF010001649.1, read on the forward strand.
GAGTAGGACTCTGGCTTCCTTAAACGTCAGGACTGACTTCCTAGTTTAAGGGGTGTTCTCCGTCCTTACGGGGGATTACCTTATCTCCTGGGGATCCTTATCGGGTACGTATTCTGATTCCGATAATCCAGGGAATTGTATACGGATACCTCCTCGTATATGGAATACTATACTATTCATCATCAAGCCCCCCATCAGTACGTGAAGTGAGGTCATGACTGTTTTGTAGAAAATCTACCCTTCTCGGGAAGCAACTCCGAGTAGACAAAATCGAGTACTTGGTCGACAACATTCCCGAGTAGGTACTATCTCTACCGGGTAGTCGCGACATCCGTGTCAGGATAACCCTCCGAGTAGTCCAAGGCATTTTCTGGGCCGGCTTACCTGAAAAGCATCTTTTTAATTTAATCTGATCCGTCAATCACAGGCACGTGTTCGCCTGGTAGATTTCTAGGAAACCGAACCGTCGGGGTGGAGATTTCGCGTGGTGATGAAGAATCTTTCCTTTTTCTGTGCTACTGTTTAGCTGATGTTAGCCAAAATACAACACGCTCGTCGGGGTCATGGGTTTGTCAGACCCCCTTTTTCCCGCGCACATCGTCTCGCATGTGGGAAAAGCAACTGTCCGTATTTAATGCGATGGAACAGATTGTGCCGTTAACCACGCTCTGATCAGGCGAAAATTGAATCTCTTAAGAGACCGAGAGTCGGTTAGGATTTTGCACACATTGCTCTCTGTCCCCTAACATTCCCATCTTCTTCCTTGCGCCCCTGCTTCCAATGTTCGCCTTCGCCGTCGCCGACCACCGTCAGTGGTAATGGGGAAGAAAAGAAGTCCCCCGAGACCAAGAAATCGGTGGGGGATCCTTCGGGAGATCCGATCATCGTCATCCCTGAGTTCGAACCCTCGGTGATGGACTCCGCCGCCATCAATAAGCTCGTGACGGAGGAGGTCATCCTTCCGGAAGTATTCGTACCTTACTAGGGGCTGTGAAGGAGACGGTCTCGAGTCCAGACACGACTTGGACCGTCGTCTTCGCGGATTTCTTCAGGTGTGGATTCCAATTCCCACCTTCTCACTTCTTCCTCCTAGTGCTCTAGTTCTATGGGATCGAGTTGATACATCTCAACCCGAACTCGGTTCTGATGCTGGCGGTCTTCGCACACCTGTGCGAGGCGTACCTCGGCATCAGGCCGAGCCTGGAGCTCTGGAGGTACTACTACAACCTTCGTCGAATGAAGGTCAGCGGTGGAGGTGTCGTCGGTGGCGCCAGATTTTGACTCCGGGAAGGGAGGAAGGACGCCTACATCTCCTCCTCCTGGAAGTCGTCATGGTCGGGCTGGCACTCGAAGTGGTTTTATTGCCAGCCCCACTCTCCTCCGGGATCCACTACCATGGCTTGGCCCCCTTCCCGACTAAGAGCTGGGCGGAGGCCCTGAAGGAGACCAAGTGGCTCAAGGCCCTAGTCAGCGACATCGCCTCCCTTGCCAGAAGGGGCTTGTCGGCATGGGATGTCACCGAGGACTTTCTTCGGCACCGGATCAGCCCTCTTCGGTTGAGGGTCAAGCCTATCTGGGCGATCCCTAAAGGCCAAGACCAGATAAGGGACTTTGACACAGGTGGGTATCGGAACCCTTCCATGTCATTTTAGTCAGAAAATTCTTGTCTTCTCACTTGTTTGGATCTCTTTCGATTGTGCAGACCTTTCCCCCGAGGAGCTTCAGACTAGGTTGAACAACCTTTTTGAGCAATCTCCTAAGAGTGGACGGACTGGCGTGCCCTTGCCGATCCTGAAGCTTAGCTCCGACGAGCAAAAGGAGATCCTCTCGGTGAGTTTAACAGTTTCCGCATTGTCTAGCCATGGTTCGTCCGAATAGTGCTACTAATGCTATCCGGGTCTTATTTTGTAGCAAATAGGCCGCGGGGCTCCTGACTCGGAGGCTGAGCGAGCTGGTGCCCCTGTTCAGGACGAAGACGTCGAAGTCCTCAGCGTGACCGTGCTGACCCTCGAGACAAGGATCGAAGGTCCCTCCGAGGCTGAGGCGGCAGCGGAGACTACCCGAGCGAAGTCTCCTGCTCGGGCTCCTTCTCCTCCACCGAATCCCCAACCTCAGGTGCGAGCTCTCGCCCGACTAGCTATTCCCCATGTTTTTCCCTACTCTAGGATAACAGGAATGAGCTTGTCGGTAAGCAAGACGTGAGCGACCCTCACCCAGAGGAGCCGACATCTTCTTCCATGACTGCTCGCGCGGAGGAGGATGCGTCGGCCAAAGGGAAGGCACCGCTGGTCTCTGCTGAGAAGCGGGGTTCGGAGGTCCCGACAAAAGGGTCCTTACCTTCGGTGAAGCACCAACGGTAAGTCTTCTTTTCGGTCCTCTTCATAATTTTCCTTTCTTTTCTTCGTGAAGGCTGATAGGCCACTCCCTTCGACTAGGTTGACCATCCTTCCGGCCGGGGATACGACTAGGGCCGCTGCAGAGAAGCAGCCCCTGGCGGTGAGGCCAGCGCAGCCCCTGGTCGAATAGACTAAGCCCCCTGCGTCGGAGCCGGAGAACACCGACTTATACTCCCTGCTACAGGTAATTCAAGGAATTAGTGATTAAAAAGGATAATATACTCGGTACTGACCTCATTGTCTTCAGCTCGCTATCCTCGAGTTCCTCCGCTCTAGAAGGTGAATGTGCATCTAGACCCCTAAATGTGTTTTGGTGGTTAATGACAAACGATTAGAGGACTAACGAGCGCTTATAAGCATGTAAACAGGTTTAGTCCTCAACGGATGAAATAGAAGAGCATCGGCGAGCCCTCAAAATAAAAAGGGAGAAGAAAAAGGCGATAAAACTCCTAGACCTAGATTTTATTATTTACATGACGAAAGTCACATTGAGTCTAGGAACACCGTACTATTAAGAGGGGCTTGATGAACATGGTCGAGGAGTACCTTTGCTGAGCAAAAGTCATTGTCGCCAAAAGCTCCCACAGAAAAACCCTAAACCTTCTTCTCTGATGAAATCCGGACCCTAGCCTGGTCCGGACAGTCCAGCTAGAGGTCCGGGTTTTCCAGAAGAGATCCGGACCTCAGTCCAGATAGTCTGGACCAATGTCTGGATCAGTACTAAAAAGTCTGAACACTGGCCCGGAGTGTCCGGCCACCCGGAGGGTTCGGGTAAAATCCGGACAGTCCGGGTGTGAAATTCCTCAGCAGCCCGAAAGATTCCCTCTACCATCTCACAAGGTAGCCGTTGGATTTGAATATCTGGAGGGTCCAGGCCAAATCCGAACAGTCCGGATTTTGGCAGATTCCCTCAAACGGCTAGTTTTTGAGGGAGCCTCTATATATGCCCCCTTGCTCCAAGCAAGGGGAACTCTTTGCCCATTCCATTTCCTGCCTACACAAGAGCATTTCTCCACTCCTCCAAGCACCAAGAGAGAAACCTTGAGAGGAAGAGAAAGATTTGAGCGATTTGAGATTCAATCCAAGTGAAGCATTGAGTTCGTCTCCAAGTGTTCATCAAGCTCATTTCTCTTGGAGATTGGGGTCTCCTAGACGGTTAGGAGTCCTTGAGAGCTCCCATCCTTGTGGTGAGCCTCAAGAAGTTTGTGAAGGCCGGGATTCGCCTCCGCCGAGGAAAGAATCATCAATTTCGCACTTACTTTGCAAGTACTTTTATATTGCTCATATTTATCTTACTTAGTATATTTGAGTACTCATATTAAATATTGCCATCTTTGCTAATCAATTAAGCTTAATTTCACAAAAGTGAAAGAATTGATTAACATTGGATTAAATTTATTTAGTCACCTATTCACCCCCCCCCCTCTAGGCCGACATCTTGATCCTTTAATTGGTTTCAGAGCAAGGTCTCTCTCATTAGGGCTTCACTGCCTAGAGAGCCCAAGATGTCGCACGAAGATTCGGGGGTGGGTAGTGAATGTGCTAGTGGTAGTGCTCATTCATATCAAAATGTTCCTCATCCAAATATTTATAATACTCATTCTTATGGTGGATCATCCGGTAAAGCACCCTACTTTGATGGAACTCACTATGCTTCTTGGAAACATAAGATGAAAATGCATTTGATATCTCTTAACCCCGCCATTTGGTGAATAGTGCAAAATGGCTACATTATAGGAAATGAGGACAACCCTACGGCCGATAAAGTTAGACTCATTCACTGCAATGCTCAAGCCGTCAATGCAATCTTTGGAGCATTGAGTGGAGATGTGTTGTTGTTGAAAGGGAAGCTTGATCGGTTTGTGATGGGAGATCAAGAGACATCGAGCGAGATGTATACCTGTTTCAACAATCTAGTCAATGAAATCAAGGGTCTTGAAAGCAAAGAGATGACCGACAACTACGTTGTGAAGAAGATGCTCTGAGCTATTGCTCCCAAGAATCGGACCTTGGTCATACTCATCCGAGAGAAGGACAACTTCAATGAGCTAACTCCACATGATGTCCTTGGGCGCATCCTTACTCATGACCTAATGGACAAGGAAGCTCATGAGATCCGTGCCCTCACAAAGCCAAGCTCAAGTTCAAAGAAAAATGACATAGCTTTGAAGGCCAAGCAAGTTGTTGAAGAAAGCTCAAGTGAAGATGAAGAAGAAAATCAAATGCAGCAACTTCAACAAGGAATGCAAGAGATGGCCCTATTCGTCAAAAGGTTTGGGAAAGTCTTGAAGAGAAGCGGCTTTGGTCATAGAGGCGACAAATGGAAGAGTTTCGGCAAGACCAAGACAAGAAGACCGAAGAGAGCTTGCTTTAAATGTGGTGAATTCGACCACTTCATTGCAAGTTGTCCCAACAAGAAAGGAGACAAGAATGAGGAGAAAGATAGGAGGTTCAAGAAGGAGGAAGTCCACAAGAAAAGCAAGTTCTCCAAAAGGGACTACAAGGCTCAAGAACATATTGGTGAAGAGTGGAGTTCTGACTCCGACTCCTCCTCAAGTGAAGATGATGATGGTATTGCCGGAATAGCCATTGAAGCCTCTCCACCACCAAAGTCACTCTTCGATAATTCGAATGATGACGAATCACCCATTTTTCTTATGGCAAAAGGGTCCAAGGTATCATCCCTCAAAAAGTCTTCTCTTGCTTTATTAAATCTTGGTAGTGATATCAATAATGATAGTGAGGATGACTTGCTTGATGATGATATGATTACCTCACTTGATAAAAACACCATGATTAAAATATCGCATTTGTTATCCACTATTGAAGCTCTTAAAAAAAACAATATATAAGCAAATGGATACTCCAGATAAATAAGAAGAATTGCTTATTTATGAAAAAGAGAAAAATATTAATCTTGAGAAAGAACTAACTAAAGAAAGATTAAAAAGTGATGCAATGATAAAGATTGTTGGTGACAACAAAGCTACTAAGAAGAAACTTGAGAGAACCAATGAATGCTTAAAAGAAAATTATGCTCAATTAGAACTTGGTTATCTCAAAACTAAGAATTTGCTTAAAAATGTTGTCATTGCACATGAGAAGCTTAAAGCCTCATCAATTGATAATATACATGTGCCATGCTCAAAATGTGTTACTAACTCAAACATCAACAATGAAGAATTGAAAAAGTCTCAACTTTATTTTGGCTTATTGAAATGTCACAAGGGTAGTAAGGCCCTCAAGGAGTTGTTGAGCAACAAAGTTGAAAACTTCAACCATGAAGGACTTGGATTCACTCCAAAATTCAATGAAAATGACAAAGCTTGGTTGCCTCAACGGCCATGAGACGAAGAAGCGTCAAATGAGTAAGATATTTGGCGGTGGATCTTTTGATGCCTCCTATGTCCTAAGGAAAGGCAAAGATGAAAACATCTACGCTAAGTACATTGGACCTAGGAATAGCGGGCTTAAAAAGAGCACCATTTGGGTGCCCAAAATTCTTGTGACTAACATGCAAGGACCCATGCAAAAATGGGTACCTAAATCAAAGAAATAAACTTGTTTTGTAGGACTACTCCTCTGGTGGAAGAAGTTGGGTGATTTATAGTGGTTGCACAAATCACATGACCAGAGAAATGAGTATGTTCTCACAATTGACAAGTGAAGGATCACCTCATGAAAACATCATTTTCGGCGATGATGTGAAAGGAAAGGTAATGGGACTTGGTAAAGTAGCAATCTCAAATGACTTGTCCATTTCAAATGTGCTACTTGTCAAGTCTCTCAATTATAATTTGCTTTTCGTATCTCAATTATGTACACTAGAGTTTAATTGTCTATTTACTGATGTTGACGTGACTGTCTTTAGAAGAGACGATTCCTCGATAGTCTTCAAGGGTCACATGAAAGGTAGGCTTTATCTTGTGGATTTTTCTTCGGATAAATCTCGCCTTGAGACTTGTTTGATGGCTAAATCTAGCATGGGTTCATGTTGGTATGAGGAATTTGAGCAAACTTCTAAAAGGCGAACACGTTTTAGGACTAACGGGTGTTACCTTTGATAAGAATCGAGTTTGTAGTGCGTGCCAAGCCGGGAAGCAAGTTGGAGCTCATCATCCCGCAAAGAACATAATGGCTACTTCAAGACCATTGGAACTCCTACATATGGATCTCTTCGGACCCGTTGCTTACATTAGCATCGGAGGTAATAAATATAGTCTTTGTAATTGTTGATGATTATTCTAGATATACTTGGGTATTTTTGTTGAGTGATAAAGGTGACACGCAAAAGAAGTTCAAGAAGTTTGCAAAGCGTGCTCAAAATGAGTTCAAACTCAAGATCAAGAATATTCGGAGTGATAATGGGACGGAGTTCAAAAACACGTAAGTTGAAGAATATCTTGATGAGGAGGGGATTAAACATGAGTTCTCATCACCCTACACCCCTCAGCAAAATGGCGTGGCGAAAAGGAAGAATCAGACCTTGATAGAAATGGCAAGAACGATGTTGGATGAATACAAGACATTGGATCGCTTTTGGGCGGAAGCCGTCAACACCGCTTGCCATGCTACAAACCGGTTATATCTCCACCGCATCTTGAAGAAAACTCCATATGAACTCCTCACCAAAGATAAGCTGAACATCTCTTACTTTCGAGTCTTTGGTAGCAAATGTTTTATTCTCAGCAAGAAAACTAGATTGTCAAAATTTGCACCTAAATGTGATGAAGGTTTTCTATTAGGATATGGATCGAATTCACATACTTACCGACAAAACTACCGGTTGCGTTGAGGAGTCGTGTGATGTGCAATTTGATGAAGCTAGTGGCTCTTAAGTAGAGCAAATGGATCTAAATGATGTAGGTGACACCGATCCTTCACAAGCAATCAAGACTCTATCTCTTGGAGAGATCAAACGAACGGAGAGTATGGAGACTCAAGAAACCCAAACTCAATCAATGCAAGTTGATCCATCCAACTCCATTCAAGACTCAAGTGGATTATTTGAGCAAGAAGAAGGAATTGGAACATCACAAGCTACGCTCCATCCAAGGGTTCATCAATGTGTTTAACGGGATCACCCCGTTGACAACATTCTTGGTGATATGAACAAAGGGGTAACAACTCGCTCCCATGTTGCTAATTTTTGTGAGTATTACTCTTTCGTTCCTTGTGTTGAACCCATTCAGGTCCAAGAAGCGCTCGATGATTCGGATTGGGTGAATGCAATGCATGAGGAACTCAACAACTTCACCCGCAACACGGTTTGGTCCTTGGTTGAAATGCCTAAGCAAAACGTCATAGGAACAAAATGGGTCTTCCGAAACAAGTAAGATGAGGATGGACAAGTTATCCGAAACAAGACAAGATTAGTGGCACAAGGTTTCACCTAAGTCGAAGGTTTGGACTTTGGTGAGACCTATGCCCCCGTTGCCCGCTCAGCAGCCATACGCATATTGCTTGCTTTTGCATCTCATCATGATTTCAAATTATATCAAATGGATGTTAAAAGCGCCTTCTTAAATGGACCCATTAATAAACTTGTATTTCTTGAACAACCACCAGGTTTTGAAGATTTCAAATTTCCCAATCATGTCTATAAACTCCATAAGGCACTTTATGTGTTGAAACAAGCCCCTAAAGCATGGTATGAGTGCCTTAGGGATTTTCTAGTCAAGAAAGGGTTTGAAGTTGGAAAAGTCGATACCACATTATTCACTAAGAAAGTAGATGATGATTTATTTGTATGCCAAATTTACGTTGATGATATTATATTTGGCTCTACTAACAAAACTTTTAGTGAAGAATTTGGTAAGATGATGGCTAGGAAATTCGAGATGTCAATGATGGGGGAGTTGCAATTCTTTCTCAGATTCCAAATCAAGCAACTCAAGGAAGGGACGTTCATATGTCAAACCAAATACATCAAAGTATGTTGAAAATGTTTGACATGGAGAACGCCAAACCCATCCGAACCCCCATGCAAACAAATGGCCATCTCGACCTCAACATTGACAGAAATTCGGTAGATCAAAAGGTATATCGCTCCATGATTGGGTCTTTGCTTTACCGTTGTGCATCTAGGCTCGACATCATGCTTAGTGTATGTATGTGTGTAAGGTTTCAAGCCGCTCCTAAGGAGTGTCACTTAGTGGCGGTTAAAAGAATTGTAAGATATCTTGTTCATTCCTCAAACTTAGGGCTTTTGTATCCTAAGAGTTCTAGCTTTGATCTTATTGGGTATTCAGATTTGTATTATGCGGGTTGCAATGTTGATAGAAAGAGTACCTCCAGAACATGTCAATTCCTTGGTAGATCGCTAGTTTTGTGGGTCTCTAAGAAGCAAGACTCCGTAGCCCTATCCACCGCCGAAGCCGAATATTATCCGCCGGGAGTTGTTGTGCTCAATTGTTATGGATGAGGCAAACATTGAAAGATTATGGAATAAATATGGGAAAAGTGCCTCTATTATGTTATAATGAAAGTGTCGATGTATGGTACACGGGGGGTACTCGTACATCATGTATTTCTACAGTAGCGGGGTGGAGACTCAGGTCAGCTTGATACTTCGACACCGATATACCCAGGTTCAGACCCCCGAGTTGGGTAATAGCCCTACGTCCTACTTTGATTGGATTGATATGCGGTATGGAATACCGATGATTACAAGGGGGAACTCGGCGAGTTGGGAACTCGACGAGGTTGGCTTACAAGGGGAACTCGACGGGTAAGGAACCTGGTGAGATCGGTTTTGAGGCTAAAGGATTTCAGAGATGACTAGTCGACTAGGGCTCATAGATCTGATTGAACTTGTCCCCTCCTCGAGGGGTGTGTGCTCCTTATATAGGCGGAATAAGGTGAGTCCTTGTAGTACACGAGTCGGACTCCTTCTTAATGCCATATCTTGAGTCCTCGTAGTATACGAGTTGGACTCCTTCCATGCGACGTGTCGAGAGGTGTTCTCCGGTCCCGATTAGTACTCATCGACTTGAGGCCTACTCGGGCCTTTGGGCCGCATCTTCTTACCAAGGCCTAGTAGGAACTCCACGGGACTTTATACGGTAGTAGCACTACCCATCATCAAGCCCTCCATCACTACGCGTGATGAAGCCAAGACCCAGGCAAAACAAGCCCAAGCGATGTTCCTCGGTGATATGATTTGGTGGGCTTTTCTGCCCGTTATGGCGCTCTGAACCTTCCCGGCGGAATTTACGGATGGTGATGTCATGATCCCAATTTGTTCGGGTACTGCGCCGGCCGGTACGCCGGGTTGATCACATTTCCCAGGCGGAGTGCACCGAAAACGTCGGATCGGATAGGATTAACCTGAGATTAGCGCGCTTTCGGCACCTCGGTATGGGCGGGTTTAAATAACGCCAGTTGCTTTTCGTATACTTCCTTCGCTTTCACACTCCCCAACTTTTCACTGTGCTCTGCCTCTTCGTCTTCTTTTTGTTTTCTCGTGCGGTGGTTGAAAACTCGATCCATCCCCAAGCTTCCGATCACCTGTGGACCCGCGCGCCACTGTATTTCTGTCCAATGTCGTCGGCGGAGTCAAGGCCGGTCGCGGAGGAGTCTGTTGTGGAGGTTACCGAGGCACCGGCGGGCGACATTTCGCCGACTGCTACGGTGGCCAGAGATCCGGCCCGTGGCAAGGCTGTGGCGGTTCCGGAGACGGTCGTGTCGACGGCGCCGTCAGCTGTCGCGGGGGGCGGCGTGAGTCCTGGTCTGGGGATAACGGGGTTACCCACCTCCCGTGTCTCCCCGAAGGACCTCTCGCACATGGTGTGTGAGGGAGAACTGCCTGAGTCGGTGGCCTTTTGAGCTTCGGCGGATCGAACCCGGCCGTTCTCCCCGAAGGAGGACCTGGTGGTCTTCCTCGACTTCTTCAAGTGCGGGCTTGGACTTCTGATGTCCGAGTTCCTGCGAGATGTTCTGTCCTCTTTGAGATCGAGTTCGTAAACCTCCCTCCCAACTCGATATTATTCCTTGCTGTGTTCGCTCATCTGTGCGAAGCTTTCGTCAGAACGATGCCGGTTGTCAAGTCGTTCTGATATTTTTACACTCTTAAAGTGTCGACGGCGAGCCAAGTCTACAGTGCCTGCCATCTTTCTCTTCGGGATGACATCAAGGTGAGCTACATCCCATTCTCCCCGAAGGATTCATGGGGGAAGTGGGCCTCCAACTGGGCTTTCTGCAACCGGTCGACGCATGACCCGATGACGCGATGCGACATTCCTGCGCCACAGACTTGTGGAAGGATCGCCCCCGACTTACTCGGAGGTCTCAAGCCGTGAGGGATCGCATCTAGGAGCTGCGTCGTGAGGGTTTGACGGCGGTGCATGTGGCTGGCGACTTCATCACTCGCCGCATCACGCCGCTGAGAGCTCGAGGACTACCCGGGTGGTCGGATGAGGTCGACCTTCTATCGGCTAATGACGGTATGTTACCCTGCCTCTTCTCTTTTGACAACTCGAGCTGTGATTGGTAGTCTTTTCTTCTGCGCCTTTATGCTTCTTCGTTTCAGCGGAAGTCCGGAGCCGAGTTGACGGCCTCTTCAAGGCCGAGTGGGGTGAAGATGGCGCTCGAGTTTCGCTTTGGGCGTCCTAGGTTCATCTAGAGATTGAATCTCTCGTTTACCGGGATGAGACGTCCCGAGCCCTGATCATCTCGGTGAGTGGTTCCTTCCGGTGTTCCTTTAGTTGTGCACTTCTAGTCTTTGGGCGGCTTATTGTAATGATATCAGCTTTTTCTGGCTCGCACACAGCGCCCCTTCATGGGACTTGGTCCATAGGAAGGCTCCGACACTACAGCAGAACAGGTCACCACTGACGGTCTCCAAACCCCCTCTACTGATGGACAGGGGGCCCGTCACCCTGGAAATGTCAGTGGAGGGGGTCACTCCACTGACGGGCAGACGGACCGTCAGTAGTGTTTATTACTACTGACGGGCGCATAGGGACCGTCAGAGGAGACCCCCAGTCGGAGGCATTTGGTTCTAGCACTACTGACGGGCGCGTCATAACAGCCCGTCAGTAGAGGTCGTACTCCACTGACGGGCTGTCCGTAAGTGCCCGTCAGTAGAGATATGTGTTCATGCTAACCGAAAAGGCTTTGTGTTAACTCATAATCACATTTAGATTATTCATAATAATAGGCTATAGCATTACATTATTCCTAATCACAGGCTATACCAACTATTCATTCACAGAGTCAAATCTCTTAATCGCATAACACATTTGTAATCACATAACGGTTGGCACTTAAGACATTTATAATCACATATATAGTATGTACACTCCAACGACGGTCACAAGTATGAAACAATTGTTTATTCAATTACAGAAACAACGATTCTATTGATGCCCGCTTAAGTTTGGCTTCGGAAATTGGGGGCCGGCGTAGAATTCACCCATCGGATTGATGACTTCAAGGTTGATGAGTCTGGCGAAGACTTTTTGGATGCGAGCAAAGTCCTGTCGCCAGTCGTACATCTGACTTCCCAGCTCGCTCCAAGCCTTCAGTTCTTTCATATCTTTCCAATGCTTGTTCTTGTACCGGACAAAGAGGTCCATATGGGCGCAGGTGTAGTACCCACATGTCACGCTAGCTTCCGGCTGAACTCTGCAAGGGAACTTGTAATGGTGTACCATTTTTGTCGCTTTTACAGGTATTTTAGTATGCCCCGAGAACTTGGCTCTGAAGAAAGCTGTATCCAGAATCTTAGTTATATTGGTGAAGTCCGCTGTCTTTTTCGATGAGGAGTCAAAGTAAAAAGCCTTGGCCCAGCTTGGAACGATCACAATTAGGACCCAGTGGTCGCTGCGTAAATGTGAACAACTGAACGTAAGCAGGCGGAGATACGTACGTAAAAAACAAAAAAGAAACTCCACGGTGCTAAGTTTAGGACTTACGGAGGGTTATAGGGGGCTAGTATGTACTCCTTGTCCTTATGAACCAGGAATGCCTGCGACAGGTATTCTTCAAGAAAACCTTGACCGTCCGGGGTCCCGGCATAGCCTTCGTTCATGCATATCGGATCGACTATGCCAATATTGGAGTCCCGAAGACGTCTGCACTCTTGGGCTTGGTAGAGAGCCCATAGCCTGATCATCGTGGTGTCGAGCCTATAGAGGTTGTACATGTTGAATAGGTCTTCAAAGTTGATGTCGAAGGTGTCTTGGTCATTTTGCATGAAGAAATTGTATTCCCTTGGCACCTTCACCTTCCAATATTGGCAGAATGTATCAGGATCTCTGGACATCTTCAGGTAATCTTCATGCAGCGTCTTCATGTCCTCCGACAGATTGTCCAGCTCATCCTGTGGGAGCATGTCCTCACGTGGTAAGTAATATTCTCGCCAGAGACCCTTGGTCCGTGTAGATAATTTGGATGACGATGTTGAGAAGGATAAGGATTTCTGCCTCTGCTCCTTTCTTTCCTTCTCGCCGGTGCCGGCCCGTCTCTTTTTGCTTTTCCTCCTCTGCTGTACCGGCTCCGGGCTCTTGCCTGCCGCCAACGCTGCTTCCAGCGTCCCAGCTAGCGTGGCGGGAGAGAAAATCTTCCCCCTCCGTTGATCCAGAGGGTCGCCTTGAACCTCGGAGGGCCTTTCCGACACTTCCGGGGACCGCAAAATCGGTGACATGTGCTGGTCCCCGACAAGATGGTCCTCCAGGTCTCTAAAGGACGGAGGTGATTGGCTGAGCCCCAACGGAGATCGTCCGATTGATGGAGAGGGGTTGTTGGACGAGGGGCCCGTGTGAGGAGAGGCCGCCGCGGTTATAGTAATCTGGCTCTTCGGCCACTGGATGAAGCAGTTTTCTGCACTGCCCTAGCTTCGTCAGCTCCTCTTCGGGGGGGACAGGGACTAACACCTCACTGTAGTCGTTGAGGACGAGGTCCACCTGCACCTTCGCATGGTGCTCCCGCATAGGAACACAGTGCAGGACTGCCCCCTCCGGCGTTGGGAAAACCTGGCTGTGCGCCACCGGGACCTTCATGCCAGGAATCTGCACCGTGAGTGTGCATCTAGTGGCTTCCTGCGAAACAGAGTGCCGTCCGCACTGGAGTCAGGACAATGAGATCAGCTCGTACTATAACGACCGTTTAGCGGACGAGACTTACGGTGATGCTGTCGACGGGATTCACCGAGTAGGGGCCGCCGTCCGAGGTGGATGCGCAGCTACTCCATCCTGCAGGCTGGTTACCGGGAAGCACGCTCTGCTGGCCTTGCGCTGCGGCCACTTGCATACGTAGCCACGTCTGCTCGGCAATCTCGCGCATTTGCTCCCGCAGATTGTCCATAAACTCCTGGCTGTCTCTCCGGGGGCGGCGGCTCCCCTCGGGGTTTCGGGGAAATACCTTGTCCCATTTAACGCCATCCCCGACGCCTACTACACGGCCCCGATGCTCCGGTTTCTGTCGGGCCTTCGCCAGATCGTCGTTCCATCTTGGGAAGCTCGTGACGGAGTCCTGCGAGCTTCCAGGCTGCTGGCTCAGTTCTGCCTGAAAGTTAAATTACGTGATGAGAAGACAGCGTATTTGGATGCAACGTAATTAAGTACGAAAAGAGACTGGGTTGAGTCGTTACCAGCCGGTCGGCCACCACTTGCAGTTCCTCGGACTCATAAATTGGTGACCCCGTCACAGGGTCAGACCTTGTGTGCGCCCTCATGTACTCCCTAGCGCGTGGCTCCCTGAGATGCGCGAAAGGAGGTGCTTTCCCAGCCGCGGCTAATTTTTCGTCCTCTTTGGCCCACTTCGGTCTCTTCCCCAGGTATCCACGGCTGCCGAGCTTGTGGTCTAATGTGTTCTTCCTGCGAAGCTCTTTCCCCCACCGGCTCTTCTCCTGGAATTCTGGGCTCCTTATTTGAGCAACGAATTCGTCCCAGTCTTCCTTCTGTATCTTGGACCATCTTTTACTAATCTTGGTTTCCCAATCCTCGTCTACGACTTTCTGTGCGTCGTAACGCCAAGTCTTCAGAGCCCTAGCCATGATTTTCAGGGCTTGCGCTTCGACTCTTTCCTTGTCGGCTGCAGGAATCTGGTACTTGTCCCACAGTTTCCTCAAGAGAGTATCTTTCATGGACTGAGTCAACTGGCTGAACTCTTTGCATGTAATCTTAACTTGTTCGCGTACTAAGCACCCGCAAGCGTTGCTAAAGGTCTTTGCGGCCTTATGTGGACTCGCCGGAATGTCTTTGACGTCGTCGACACGGGTGATGACATACGTCTTGTCCGGCAACTGGTTGCCTTTCCTCCTATTCAGAGACCTGGTCGGGGCTGGAGTCAGTACCTCCTCCTCACGCGCCTCGTCCCCTTCAGAACTTGACTCGGAGGCAGAGCCAGAGCTGGACTCCGAGGCAGGTTGCTCTTGTCCAGCTGTGACGGCCGCTAAGAGAGGTTGATCCTCGGCCAGCTCGAGGGCAGGTTCCTTGGCCGCCTCGGAGGCAACTTGCTTGGGTGCCTCCAGGGTCGGTGCATCGATCGGTGCGGCCACGACGAGGGGGGCCGTGCTGTCTTCAACGGCCTCTATTGCTCGGGTCGGGGACCCAGCGGGAGTACTACTGGCGGCCATTTTTGCTAATAGTCAACGTGGTGATATCCTTGAACCAGAAGCAGGAATGACGCAGAAAAAGAAAACAATAAGTCAACAATGGAGAGAAAAATTCTTAAGACCTTCGCTTCTTGTGCCACGAGAGGATTATAGCCAAAGTAAAACGTACATGAAAACTGAAAGGATAACCAGAGTCCCAAATTCACCAAATATGTTAACGAACTGATTCGGCTACGTACATACAGTCAGCACTTTTATAACTAGGAGAAGTTATGCCTATACAGTAACTGTTACAAGTAAATGTCCACCAAGTGCAACTTTCACCATCATGGTATATCTACCACTACAGCACCGCATCAAAATTCTAAACCTTCCCACAAAAAAACTCAGAACTAAGCTATCAAGAACAATGAAAAGCAAAGCGAAAGGCATAAACCTCACTTTCATGCATTTGTGACTTGCGAGAACAAAAGACCGTGTTAGCCAGTAAACAGATACATACAAAAGAAGAGCTTCTGATCATATGCGCTCTTCAAATAAATATCACTCCTACGGATTCTCACGCCTTCGTACTTAGAATCATCATATAACAACCTTATTCAGACACCAATAAACTTTCCTAACATATATATATATATACTTGATTTAATTCATGCACTAACATGGTTATTTCGATTAACTGAAGATGCATATTGTAACTTAACGGAATCTGGAGAGTAGCAGTATGTTGGCCATAACTCATAACTCATTCAGAAAAAGGTAAATAACCACTTAACAAGAAGCTAGCGACGGCATCTTCAGATTTCATTTTAGTTTCATTTTGTGATAACCATAAGAAGGACATCAAATTTTGCTCGGAGGCTCTCAGCCCTATGCAACCCTACAACATGTAATTTTGCTCAGAGGTCTTCGTAGAGGAGTTATCATGTACCGGGGTGGTCCGGCCCCGGAAGCCCCCACCGTCCAGGGGCAAGAAGTCGACCGCGGCGCCGAGTGGACGGGGTCGGGCGACTCCGGTAAGTCCTTCACGAAGTTGGTTGTCGACTTGTTCTTTCCGAGTTCTTTGTCATTGGTTTTTGTTGCCTTGACAGCGATACGCCCTTAAAGGGCCTTCAAGTTCCTCGACTTCACAAAGACCGGTGAAGAGGGCGGTTACGCTTGGGCCGAAGTAGGGCTCTCCCTTACCCAGTGCTTCGAGTCTCCCTTTTTTCTTCCTTGTTGCCATTTTGGATTTTGAGTTTTGGATCTCTTTCTCAGTCTTGCACCCGTTCCCACTGCTTCCTCGTCGCGCTCCTCCCCCGGGCGTCAGGAGCTTGTGGTGATTCCGGAGGAGGAGCCTACCGGTGTTGAGGGGAGCTTGGAGATAGGCGCTGGGTCCTCCGGTGGCGGCCCGTTGGCGGGAGTACCTCGGGACTTGACGGCTACTGCCGCTGGCGTGAGGGAACCTGGCCTTGCCGGTCCAGAAGCTGTCCCGGAGTTTGATGACGGTGAGCTGAGGCGTCCTCTACCTCGCATCGAGTATCGGACGTACATCGACCACGCCCTAACTTGGATGAAGGTGAGCGATATCTTTTGTGGCTCTTGATATTTTGGGCTCGTGTAGTTGCTTTTGGTGAATGTTTGTCTTACTGCGTGTCCTGTGGCAGTGCGTGACTTGTGCGGCGGCCACCAGAGAGGACACACTCCTTGGTCGACTCCGCGGGAGCGAAGAGGAGGTCTCGCGGCTGCAGGCGACGAACGCCGAGTTGGCTCGCCAGTTGTCTGCAGCAAATCGTCGAGTTGAGGAAGCCAAGGCTCGGGCCAGGCAGGTCGAGGAACTCGAGGCGCTGCGGATCTTCAACGTAGAGCCGAGGGAGCAGCTTGTTGCTATTTCTGTCCGTGTGGAGACAGGTGCTGCAGCGGCCAAGTCGGCGACTGATCTTCACCAGCTCGTCCACGCGGAACTCGAGGGGGTGAGGAAGAGTGCAGAGCTTTCCCGGGAGCGTTTGCAGGCGCAGAGCCGGGTTGCCATGGATGTGTGCTCCCTCCTTGACCGAGTCATGGCGAGTTTGAAGTTCCCCGGCCGCCCCAACTTCACAAAGTTTTCTTTGGATGACTTGCCGCGGGCCGTGACCAAGTATCAAGCACGCCTGAATGATTTTCTGATCTTCGTCAAGGAGGATGCATCTGTGCGGGCGAAGAGTATGGCCAACGCGGCCATATCCTATGCTTTGGCTTTGGCTAAAGACTTGGTGTCGGAACTGCCTTCGAATTTGCTGGAGTTGGATCTTGGCGAGCCCCCTCAACCCGGAGCGGAGGATATGCGGGGATCGACCACTGGCGTGAGCCGGTAGAGAAGTTTCTTAGCGAATCTGGCTTCGAGGCGGTTGAGGATGCTCCTACTATGTCCATAAGCAGTGAGGGGGCTTATGTGTCTGGGGGCGGCGCTTCTGCCGGGCAGGAGGATTAGATCTTTCCGCCTTTGATTGTATGCTTTTGCGGTGTAAAGAATTTTGAATCATGCAATCTGTTTCTATGATTGTCTATCGTCTTATTCTTGATGTAATAGTCTTCTTTGTTTTTCTGTATAGCTGTGTTGCCGTAGGATTGCGCAGTGTGTTGTATGCCTCCGAGCCCCCGACTGGTTTGTGCGAGTTGGTAGGAACTCGGATGAATAGTCTGAAAAACTTCACGGTGGTAGCCCTCAACTGTTGTGCGAGTTTTAGCTGGAACTCGGATGAACAGTCAAAAAAACTTTGTTATGGTAGCCCTCAACTGTTTGTGCGGGAACTCGAATGAACAGTCTGGAATTTTTTTGCTGTGGTAGCCCTCGACTGTTTGTGCGAGTTAGCAGGAACTCGGATGAACAGTCTGAAAAAACTTCGCTGTCGCAGCCCTCGACTGTTTGTGCGAGTTAGCAAGAACTCGGATGAACAGTCTGAAAAAACTTTGCTGTCGTAGCCCTCGACTGTTTGTGCGAGTTAGCAGGAACTCGGATGAACAGTCTGAAAAAACTTCGCTGTAGGAACTCGAATGAACAGTCTGAAAAAACTTCACTGTAGTAGCTCTCGACTGTTTGTGCGAGTTAGCAGGAACTCGGATGAACAGTCTGAAAAAACTTCGCTGTAGTAGCCCTCGACTATTTGTGCGAGTTAGCAGGAACTCGGATGAACAGTCTGAAAAAACTTTGCTGTAGTAGCTCTCGACTGTTTGTGCGAGTTAGCAGGAACTCGGATGGACAGTCAAAAAAAACTTCGCTGTAGTAGTCTTCGACTGTTTGTGCGAATTAGCAGGAACTCGAATGAATAGTCTGAAAAAACTTTGCTGTAGTAGCCCTCGACTGTTGGTGCGGGTTAGCAGGAACTCAGATGAATAGTCTGAAAAAACTTCGCTGTAGTAGCTCTCGACTGTTTGTGCGAGTTAGCAGGAACTCGGATGAACAGTCTGAAAAAACTTCATTGTGGTAGCGTTAATGCATGAGTAGTTTTGTACTCGGGCCTCGGGGTAGGTTGCCGTAGTCGGGGAGGCGAAACGAATTGAGGAACTCGTGCCATGCTTGGCCCCACGCAGATGCAAGGTAGCTGTCCACCGTTGCATATGTGAAGAGGCTACCCGAGTTCAGAAACGTCGGTTACTCGCCAAACTTCATATAGATGCAAGGCGCTGATGCCGCCATACCCGGAGCAGGGAGTTGAGTTGTGGAACTCGTGCTTCCCCTAGCCCCCGGGCGAATGCTGGGCGTGATGCATGTGTGCCGGTGTCGGGGGAACAACATAGAGTTGAGGAACCCGTGGGGAATCTGACCCCTGGACGTCGTGGCGAGGCTTATGGACAGCTGATCAGACTCGGGGCGACGAAATGGGGCGCAAACCCATGTACGTGCCAGCCCCCGAGTGCATACGAGGCGGTATACGGCGACCAAACTCTAGGATGCGGAACGAGGTGCGACCTCATGTTCGTGCCTGTCGGACCCCAGATTCCGTAACAGAGAGTCTTAAGAGGAATCACTCGCTAAGTCGAAACGTCAACTCCGACCTCAACTCACGGTTGTCAAATCCGAGAGGAGTGGAGTGATATGGCTTCGAATAGCCCGAGACGTCAACCCCAAAGCTTACTCCGGCAAATCAATGCACAGAGCAGTAGGGTGATATGGTCTCCTCACTCTTTCCCACTGAGCCGGAACATCAACCCCGACCTCGTCCCGGCAAATTAATGCGCGGCTGGAGTAGGGTGATATAGTTCCCAACCTCTCAGTGGACAGTCGCTTCACAGGAGTAATTAAACTTAATAACTCTATGTTAAAGACTCTGAAATCCTACCTGCATCATGCACTTCAAACATACACGCATTGTACACGATACAGGGAGGGAAGAACAAACCAGTATCATAACAGAGACTCTACGACCGAAACTGCAATAATACTAGTTGTTCGGAAACTTAACAACATATACATAACAAAAGTTATTTACACAGCGGAAGTTTAAGTTTGGCTGAGAAGCCTAAAGGTAGGGCCAAAAGCGGCGGCAAAACAAACCAAGCTGCCGAACCCAGGGCAGGACCACTGCTCGGGATCACCAGCGACTAGTCGATGTCGGCGTCTACCTCAACGTAGAAACCCTCCGCTGCGGGAGTGGTTTCCTCTGCACGGAAATAATATCAACGAATGCAAGGTGAGTACAAAATGTACTCCGCAAGACTTACAGGGGAAATTAATAATAGATGCATCAGGTATCAAGAAGGGGCTATCTGTGGACTATTTTTGCAGAAAGCTAATTTATTCTTTCACAATACCTGTAAGAAGATTGAAATCCGTCTACTGGAATACTTTGCAAGGAGAGGAGCTGAAACTGCATAATGAAACCTAAAGCAGACCGTCGAACACACGAAACCCTCGATTCTTCCTCGACCCCCAGGGAGGAAGCAATCGCTAAAACCACATCCTTAAGTTGGCAAGTTTTAGATTAGGGTTATGCTTGTCTAATTCGATGCGGATTCTTACCAAGCTATCCATAACCGCGGACACGGCTATTCAAATAGTTTAAACCCTGCAGGGGTGTACATCTTTACCTACATGTATCAACCGACTCTTAGTGCTATCAAGTACACACTTTCACGAGGTGTGCTAGCAGAGGGTGGTCGAACATGACATTTACAATATTTTCGACCTAGGTATGAGCCGCCCTAATAGGCTAGTCCACGAACGACAGTTCGGCTGATACTTCGGCGCGGTCCCACTAGTTGTGGCAGGTGATACATCCCCGGTCCCAGACCGTGTGTAACCCTCACTCCTATATTGTTGCATTCACACCACCTTCCTTGTTTTCCACGCACCCAATTCACGAAAACGGCAAACTATGCGGCTCATATCCTAAGCCTAGACGGATTATTCGGTCGTGGGTGGCCCATTATACCACCCGCGTAGAAGTACGCAAATCTTGGTTCGAAAGGACACCGGGAACCGGTCCTTGTGGGATGAACGAGACAACCCACCATGCTCCGAGCATGGCCTCTCGCCTATGCCCGATTAGATATTAGTCAGGATTATTAACCATTCCCGGTGAACACCCACCTAACCGCTAACCCATCCAGAGTATCGTGTTTTGTCTACCATCCCAGGAATTACGACTTGAACCCGACTAAGCAGGTCTAAGCATCAATAGTTGTATAAGCAATACTAACACAACAAGTAATCTACTCTAATCAGGTTGGGAGGGTCGGTGGTGTTGATTGAGCGACAAAGTAAGTTCTCATGCAGGGAATAGGGCTAATCCTTAGCATAAAATATCAGTTGAACGCATGCAATATGGATTTAAAAACAAATAATAGATTTGCAAATAATGGGATATCCGCAATATGTTCAAAGGGGGCTGCTTGCCTTGCGGTTCAGCTACTATGTCTTGATCCTGTTCGGAATTGTCCTCGCCGAGATCGTCCGGTCCTATCGGAAAGAACGAAACACCGAACAGGCCAGTGTGAACACCACGATGATGAACTTTAGCATGAGATGCAATGTATGCCATGAGCTAGAGGATGCAAAATAAAAACTAATGCAACTGGAATCAGGTTAATCGGAGTCCGGACGCTCGAATTATCGCGATCCGAATTTCTCCGGCTAATCGGGGAAACCCTAATTAGAGTTTTTAGTGAATTTTACTTTTCCTAGCATGCAAACATGGATGAAAATGATATAATTGAGTAGTTCTCATTTTTCTGAACATTTTGATATATTATTTGCATTTTTCTGACAAAGTATGAATTTTATAAAGATTTAACCCCTTTGTTGTATTTTTCTCAGGAAAGAAATTTAAAATTATTTTTGTTACTCAATATAATCTAGCCCTAGAGTATGACAGTGGGCCCCTCGGTCAAAGTTGGCCAAGCCAATGACAAGGGGGACCCACATGTCATATTCTTTTTCTTTTTCTTTTACTCTTTTCTTAATTTTCTGACGCATGGGACCCATATGCCATACACACATAAGCAACTGAGCTCATTCAACATACTGTTAAGCATTAATAATAGCCATTAAGCTGTCTGTTTAGCTATAAATACCAATCATCGGCATTTAAACGTTGCATTAAACAGAGTTAGTAATTAATACACTGTTAAATGCACCTTAACCTGCTAATTAAAGGCATCAATGCCCTAACGGGCTTGGTTGGCCGGCGGCTTGACCGGTGGCGAGGGGAGGCGGTGGCAGGGCTCACCGGTGGCAAGGGCGGCGACGGCGAGGTGAGGAACGGCGGCGGGGCTCCGGGGAGACGACGGGAGAGGCGACTGGGCGGGGCGGCGGAGGGGATCCTGTCGGGTGCGAGGCGGAGGCGACCGGCGTCGAGGTGGTGAAGATGCTCCGGCGGCCGACGAGGAGGGAACCCGAGGCGGCGATGGGGACAAAGGGACCGAGGCGACGAGGCGGCCCGGCCGGCGTTGGAGAAGGAGCTCGGCGGCGAGAAGAGGCGGTGGCCGGGGCGAAGCTCGGGCGGCGCGGCGGGCGGAGGGAGGAGCTCCGAGCGACGGGGTGGCGGGGCGACCGGCGACGGATGGAGGCGGGGTCGACGACGGGGCCGAGGGCGATGGCGAGGCCGGCCGGAGTCAGGGCGGCAAGGCGGAGCTCCGGCTCGGGTCGGTGAGGAGGCGGCGGTGAAGGGCACCGGGGCGGAGGGCACGGGAGAAGGGGGGGAAAGAAACGGCGACGCGGCCGAGGGGAGGAGGGCTTTATGGGGAGAGGAGGGAGGCGGGTGAGGTGGCGCGGGGGCAGAGGAAGCTCGCCACGCAGCCGGCATGGGGGAGCGGAGGTGGCGACTGGGGTGAGAAGGAGAGAGGAGGGAGAAGGGGGCGCGGGCAGGCCGGGGTGGGCCGGGGAAGGAAATGGGCCGGGGGGGGAGAGAGAGCCCATCCGGGGGGGAAATAGATTAGGTTATTTCTTTTGATTTTTGATTTCTCCTCCTTTTCAAAATTGCTTCACTCCAAATAATTTCAAACAAAGTTTCCTCGCAGTTTAAAAATTTCCTTTCTCCTTTGAAGTTTGTTTTCAAGATTGGACTTCGTTTTCAAATTTCAAATTCGTTTTCAGTTCAAACCGATCCAAACTCCTTCTTTTTAGGTAATTCAAATTTAAATTTAAATGCATTTGTGCTATGCCATGCCATGATGCACAAACATGAGTTATTAAAATGGGGATGTTACAGTGCCGTACCCTGAGTTGTTGAACGCTTGTGTGCCTTAGTCGGAGGAGGCGAGACGCTCCAGCTCCCGGGTCTTGTGGCAAAGCGTGTTTAGAGGCATTTTGTGAGTAGCACGAGTAACCAGTGACTCAATTGATGGATGCGGAGATACTTCGAAAAAGTGTAGATACTTCATCCGTAGAGATATGGGGTAAAAAAGGGAAGTCCTCCGGGTTAAAGCTCCCGGGAAGCTCATACATAGTACTTGGAGAGTTGATCGATGTTCCATGTGTTGCGTAATATGGAGCCGTTGTCGGTGAGTTTGAAAGTACCTGGTCGTGAATTGGCGACGACGGTGTAAGGTCCTTCCCACTTGGGAGATAATTTGTTTCGGTGCCGAGTCGACTGGACCAATTGAAGGACGAGGTCGCCGATCTCCAGGTGTCGATGCTTGACGTTGTGTTTGTGGTACCGGCGTAAGTCCTGTTGGTACTTGGCGGCTTGTATGTGCGCACAGTCACGCATTTCCTCGAGGAGGTTGAGGTCGTTGACCCGCTGTGTCTCTGCTGCATCCTCGGAATGTTACTCTACGCGGGGAGATTTCAGCTGAATCTCGCATGGGAGGACCGCCTCCACCCCATAGACAAGAGAAAATGGTGTTGCTCCAGTTGCTCGGCTAGCTGTTGTTCAAAGCGCCCAGAGGACGTTGGGTAAATCAGTCACCCACGACTTGGCGTGACATTGCAGTGTGTCGTATACTCGTTTCTTGATCTCGTCCAGTATGAGGCCGTTTGCATGTTTGACTTGGCCATTGCTCTGGGGATGAGCTGTTGTCGTGGTGCTTGAGAGGGATTCTGTTTCGATCCATTTGGTAAGTGTATCAATGGCGATGATTAAGAACTTACGACCCTCGCATCCTGGGGGGAAAGGCCCGAGGAGGTCTAGCCCCCAAGTCGAGAAAGGCCATGATAGTGGTATTGTCTAAAGAGCTTGGGCTAGCTGATGTGCTTACCGTTGGTGGAATTGACAGGCTTCGCATTTTTGGACCAAGTCGGCTGCGTCGTGTAGCGCAGTGGGCCAGTAGAATCCTTGTCGGAATGCTTTGCTAACCAGTGTGCGATATGCGGAGTGAGCGCCACACAGTCCACTGTGAATTTCCTCGAGTAGCCGCTTGCCTTCGTCGATAGGTATGCATTTCATGAGAACACCGAGGGCTCCCTTGCGGTAGAGGGTGTCGCTGATCATGGTGTACTAGATAGCCATGCGGGAAATCTTCTCGGCTTGTTCTTCTTCTGCTAGTTTGAGTTGGTTCAGTAAGTACTGACGTATCGGGTCCCTCCAATCTGTGCATTCGTCAAGTTGGGCGATCACTTCGCCAGCAATTCCTTTGGGGGCGCCGAGCTGAGACATCCCGTTTTGCTCATAAGTGTCGCAAGGGGTGGGAGTACTTTCTTCATCTGTTACGATTTTGACGGACGGTTTAGAGAGTTGTTCGATGAAGACACCAGCTGGTGGGGAGGTTTGACTTGAGGCAACGCGAGCCAGGATGTCTGCAATGCAGTTGTCCCGTCTTGGTATGTATTGGAATTCCAGGCCAGTGAACTTTTTCTCCCAGGTCCGCACTTCTGCTAAGTAAGCGGCCATTGTTGTATTAATGGCATGATAATCTTTGTTTGCTTGTTGGACGATGAGTTGTGAGTCGTCTTTCACGGTCACGTAACAGATACCGAGAGTGAAAGGATCTCAGGAGTCGACTAGAGGGGGGTGAATAGGTCGGCTCTAGAAATTTTCAAACCTAATGGGCTTTACTTAAATTAAATGGGCCAATCCTACCAAAATGCAAGCAACTGACTCAAGCAACTGACTCTCAGGAAGATAACTCAGGTAAAATCAAGCAGAGCAGAGCAGAGACAGCTATATGTCAACTGAGTCTCAGGTGAGTGACTCAGTTGTGTGCAACAGATAGACAGAATAGTAAAGGAGACAACTTGCTATCAGTGTCAACTGAGTCTCAGGTGGGAAACTCAGTTGAGTGCAGCAGAGAGTGTACTAAATATATCAGCACAAGTAAAAGCAAACCATACAAATGAGCAAGAAGACCCAGAGGTTTGTTTTACCGAAGTTCCCACGTTATGCAAAGTGGTACGTCTCCGTTGAGGAAGCTGCTTTCACAGCCGGCACTGAATCGTGCTCTTTCCTCGTTCACTTATCTTGTGTGGAATCCTTTTGATCTCACCGCAGCAAGACAGGCAGACCCAAGTCGCCTTCACAAACGCTTGGAGGCAACCACACAAGACTTGGCTTGCTCACCAATGACTCCAACTTCCCGGTCTTGGAGCAGACGAACTCCAAGAGCTCTCTCAGTCTCTTGGAGGAACCAGTACCATGAACACTCAGTTCTAAAGCACTCAAGATGTAAAGCAACTCTCTCTCACGGTGGATGCATGCAGGCAACGCTCTCTCGGAGACTAAGAGCTCTTTCTCGCAACAGCAGGGTGCTTGCTATGGTAGAGGTAAAGGTTGAGGTCAAAACCTCCCCAGGTTCCCTATTTATAGGGTCCCTGGCAGCTAGCCGTTACCCTCATGCCACGTCAGACAAAGAGCCACCAGACACACCCATCTGAGACTCAGCTAACATACACTTGGTAACCTACTAGCCACGGCTGAGCTACCCACTGAGTCTCAGATGCCAAACTCAGGTGGACTCGGTTGCCTCAGGCAGCACTTGAGCACAACACAGGCCGGCTCACTACAAGCCTTAAAACTGATTCAGGAGGACAATGGACTCACCACTGCCACTGACCAGCTCGCTCAGAATCTTGGCACTGGTTCCAAGCTAACAACTGAAGATGACAGCCCTTGAAGACGCACAGCGAACCCCTTGACGCAGATCCACTAGCTTCCTAGCTCCTCCAGGTCTTATCCAACTTGCAGTCACGGTCCTTGAACTCCATCAAGCCACCATCACCTCGCTTGCCCTCGAGCACAGCCTCGGCTTCCTCGCAACTGAGCCTCAGGAGACTAGCTCAGCTAGCCCTTCTGACCTTCATAGTTTCTTGCTCTTTTTAGGCCTCATCATCACTCAGATGTTGTCTTGATCGATCACCTGTTCATCTAAACTCCTGTTCACACTCGTTGTAAACGTTAGATACAGGTGAGGGTTGCTATTAACCATCAAAACTAAACCTTGGGGCTAGATAATCATCCTTCCACTCTCCTTGGGACTAGATGCACTTTCAGAGAGCGGCGGCGAGGCGGAGTCCGGCGAGGAGACCCTCGTACTCCGCCTCGTTGTTGGTGGCCTGGAAGCATAGCTGGATGGCGTACTGGAGGGTTTCTCCTGTTGGTGCGATGATGATGATGCCAGCCCCCGAGCCCATAAGGGTAAGGGATCCATCAAAATATAGAGTCCAGGCCTTACTTGTTTAATCGTCGTCTACGGGTTCGGGTTCTGGGTTCGTCCACTCATCGACGAAGTCTACTAGGGCCTGAGACTTGATAGCTGTGCGAGGTGTGAACTCGAGGTCGAACGCGCCCAACTCGGACACCCATTGAGCAATGCGGCCAGTGATTTCCCTATTTTTAGTAATAGGGCCGAGTGGATAGATGGATAGAACAATTACCTTGTGGGCCTGGAAGTAGTGTTTTAATTTGCGAGAAGCTAGGAGCATAGCGTATAGGAGCTTCTGGATGTCCGGGTACCACTCCTTCGGTCCGTGTAATATTTCGCTTATGTAGTAGACTGGTCGTTGAACTTTCTCGGTCTTGCCGACTTCTTCCCATTCGACCACGAGGACTACTGACTGCTCAAGGACCGCAGGCGACATAGAGCAGGAGTGTCTCGCAGGGTTCTGGGGGAACCAGTACTAGTGGGTTGGCTAAATATGTCTTGAGTGACTGAAAGGCCTTCTCGGCTTCTTCTGTCCACGTGAAGCCTTGATGTTGATGCAGGAGTTTAAAGAAGGGGAGTCCTTTGTCCCTAAGCGAGAGATAAATCTGCTTAGCGCGACCATGGATCTGGTGAGTTTTTGAATTTGGTTTGTGTTGGTAGGTGACTTCATACTGAGGATGGCTTCAATCTTCTTCGGGTTGGCTTCAATGCCCCGGTGAGAAACCATGAAACCCAGAATTTTACCGGCTCGACGTCGAATACGCATTTCTCTGGGTTTAGCATGATTTTGTTTGTTCGGAGATCGTCAAAGGTTTTTGACAAGTCGGTAATGAGGTCGAGTTCTTCTTTCGACTTAATCACCAGGTCGTCGATATAGACTTCCATATGTCGCCCGGTTTGTGCTGCGAAGGCTGTCTGCATAGTTCGCTGGTAGGTACAGCCAGTGTTCTTCAATCCGAAGGGCATTGTCTTGTAGCAGAAGGTTCCATAAGGGGTAATGAAGCCGGTATGAGGGATGTTGGATTCCCGCATATGGATTTGATGATAGCCCGAGTATGCGTCGAGTAGGCATAAGTAGGTGCAGCCTGAGGTTGAGTCGACGATCTGATCGATACGAGGTAGTGGGAAGTTATCCTTCGGGCAAGCTTTGTTGATATCCGTGTAGTCGATGCACATGCACATCTGGCCATTTTCTTTCTTAGCTAGCACAGGATTGGCTAGCCATGTCGAGTATTTGATTGGTTCGATGAAGTTGGCATCTGTTAGCTTCTGGAGTTCTGCCTCAATGACTTTGCGCTACTCAGGGCTGAGTCTTCGAAGTTTCTGTTTGACCGGCTTGACTACTGGGTCGATGTCCAACTTGTGCTCAGCCACCTCCCTTGGGATTCCTGGCATATCAGATGCCTTCTAGGCAAAGACATCTGGATTTGCCCGGAGGAAGGTGGTGAGCACGAGTTTCCTATTTGGGGTCGAGGGCGGACCCGATTTTGACCGTCTTCTCGGGTTCATCCTCGCGGAGTGGAATTCGCCTTATTCCGCTATGCGGTTGCACTAATAGCTTGGGTTTCGACTTGACCCGTCCCGAGTTGTCAGTCGTGGGGGTGGATTGTCCGGCTTCTTTGGCATCATTTCGGGCACTGAGGCCATAGTTTTGCATGTCGCATTCGATAGCGAAAGGAAGTGACCCTTTTATTGTAATGACCCCGTGTGCCACAGGGATCTTCATAATAGGATATGCATAACGAGGGATTGCCATGAACTGGACCAGCTGAGGTCGTCCGAGTATAATGTTGTAGACCATATCGAAGTCGATGAACTCGAAGATGCATTCTTCTGTTCGGAAGTTATCATGAATTTTGAATGTAAGAGGTAGCGTGATTTGCCTGATCGGGTCGTGCTTTAGTCCTGGAACAATTCCGTAGAAGCGCTTGACAACAGGCCTGATCGTTAAGCGGGGGACCTGCATCTTGTCAAGTGTAGATACTGGAATGAGGTTGAAAGAGCTACCTCCATCTACCAAAACTTTATGCAGCATGATGTTGCGAACCCGGGTTGACAGGATTAGGGGATATCGGCCCGGTAGAGGCAGTTGTCGGGGCAGTTGTCAGGGCAGTCGATTGCGTTGAACACAATGGTGGTTGAAGCCCACTTCAGTTTGGAGGGTGAGGGACGCGGATGGACGGCTAGAACGTCGCGTGATATTTGCTTGGCCTGCCTCTTGGAGTTGTACGTGGCTGAACCACCCCGCATGTGATTTATCTGAGAGTTGATGGCAACGTCGCCTTGCTTGATGTTGATTTGATCGATGCCGACTTGCTCGCTGTCTTCGACTTGATGTAGGTCTGGTGCGGTCACGAGCCAGTGGACATCGTTGTTCTGGCTGATGTTGTTGACATGTATATCCTCGTCCTCCGAATATTCTTCCCTGTTAGGATTGTCTTGAACCTGGGGGTTAGGTTTGTTGGCTACTTCAGTGCTGCTTTCTTCTTGAAGTAATTTGATAAGTTCACGGCACTGTGATTGGCCGTGAGAGCCACTGCGGTGGTATTTGCACCAGTTGTGCCGGGTACGCTGTTCTTTTGGTATCCAGTTTTTATCCAAGATTTCACCGGCGGCATTCCTCTTGGATTTTGTTTTCCATTTGGTCAGCCGGTCTTCTCGGTGGTCGGATGTCTCTTTGTCGTGGAACCTGGCCAGGACAGCCTCAGGGTCCCGTTTCCCCTTCTTCGCTCTCCGACCTTCTCGGGGAGATCGCCTTGAGTCATTGTCTGGGGAACGTTTCCGTCTTTCACGGTCATCTGACCTGTGGAGGCCTCTGTTGATTTCTATGTTGTGGAGGCGTTGTTCTTCGTAGTTTGCTCGTACTCGAAGAATTTCCATGAGCTCCGCTGTATTATGTGGTTGAGTGGTGTAGATGTGGTCCAAGCATCTTTCGTCGCGGACGACAGCTTGGAAGGTTTCGAGTACTTCATTGAAGGAAAGTCCTGGGACAATGTTGACTTTGATTTTGAATCGGGTCACGAAGTCACGGAGACCTTCGTCCCTTCCTGGTCGTATACGCTTAAACTCGGACCTCATGGTTGAGGTGTCTCGAGTGGTAGAAAAACTCTTGATAAACATGTCTTGGAACTGGGCCCAACTATGGATGGAACCCTCGGGTACGTTCTGAATCCAAGCTGCTGCATCCTCAATGAGACACACGGGAAGGAGGTTGGCCATTGAGGTGGTGTCACCTCCCGTCGTTAGGATGTCGTGTGTAAATCTGATGAGGAATTCCTTCGGATCTCCTTTTCCGTTGTACTCGAGGTTCTTGCTGGAACATACGTGTTTGGGTATCCGTGCTCCTCGTAGTCTAGGAGACAATGCGGGACATCCGGCGATGATACCGGGGACAAAGCCTTCATCTTCTGATGAGTAGTCGAGGTAACGGTCGCGGCGGCGGCGGCGATCATCACGGTCATGGGAACGGCATTTATCATTGCGGTGGCGATCCTCCCATCCAGGGTCGTCCACGCGAGCTTTGCCGCGACGACGGCGGTTATCATTGTCGTCGTCATCTTCATAGCTACGGTCACGTCGACGACTAGGTGATCGCAACCGAGTTCGGTTCTTTTTTGGAGAACGCTATCGGGTTCGTGTTGTTCGGGTTGATTCTTCCACCCGCTGACGTCTAGAGCCAGTGTGCTGATCTCGTCTTTCCTCGAAATGGCTTCGCGGCTCGCCGTTCGGATCAATGTTGTTGGCATCCAGATCAGAATTGATTAGAACCCGAGCTTCGTTATGTGTGGTCTCGGCAACATGTTGGATGTCAGCAAGTGCCCGCTCGTGTTCCTCATAGAGTTGCTGAGTTGCGTCATCGAAACGATCAGATAATGCTTGCTTGATTTGTGCGGCAAGGACCCGTGAGTGAGCGGCCTTCTTCCCGGCTTCAGAGATCAGGGTAGCTGATGAAGAGGCGTTGATATCAGCTGAGGGGCGAATTGCCCGTGGTGTAGTTTTTGGTCCTGCCATGTAGACATGGGGAAGGTCATAGTCAAACCTTTCTGGAGTTCTGATCGAGCGTAGACGTGAGCAATCTTCAGGGAAGGTATCATCTACGATATTCGATCCTTGACTGCTGCGAGGAGAGTTGTCTCGGCGAAATACACCCTGAACTCTGCAGTGGTATTGTCGCGCAGTGAAGCAGAGGCGCTTTCTGTTTAGACAGTGCCTGAGGTCAGCCGGGTGTAACTCGATCTGATGACGATCAAGTCTGGCAGCAGTTTGTTGAGGCGCGATTTGGTGCTAGGTACGTTTGGAGACAATTTTCCAAGAAGAACACCATTCGCCTCAAGAAGCTTCAGAGGCTTGCTGGGAGTCAGGATGTGTCTCCTGATGGTTCTGAGTTTGTGCCCAGTGATCCGGAAAATTTTCCAGATCCTTTTGTTCATCCCGAGTCTTCTTCGTCGATTCCAGGCGCCACCCCCGATGATGATGACGATGACGACGATGACGATGGAGCCTCTTAGATGGGTCGATAGCATCGCTTCTTTTCCCTTTTTGGTGTCTTGATGCCAAAGGGGGAGAAGTAGCTCTATTAGGATGCCGGGGGTTTAAATAAGGTTTTAAGATTACGAAGCCTCATTCTTTCACATGATTTCTTGGAATGGCTTTGTAAAACTTATATGTGTTTGATGTCGTATGCTACTATGTTGGTATGGTCGTATGCTACTATGTTGGTATGGTCGTATCTAGTCATGCATGCAGCAATTCAAATATGTTTAATGCGATGCTTCAGATGATGGCTTTTATTGTTATCATAAATGTCTTATGCCATATTCTTCAATCTTAGATCATGGCTTAGACTATTAGTAGTCAAATATCCTTGAAAAAGCTAATCACTCTTATGTTCTTCAAACTTATGCACATTACACTTCTTTGAATATTCCTATGTGCATACAAAAAGGGGGAGCTAACCATATCCGAGCATTTCAAAACATTATTCATATATATCCATCTGTGTTGCTAATCTGTTGTCATTAACCACCAAAAAGGGGGAGATTGAAAGTGCATCTAGGCCCCTAAATGTGTTGTGGCGGTTAAGACAAATGATTAGAGGACTAACGAGTGCTTGTAAGCATGTAAACAGGTTTAGTCCTCAACGGATGAAATAGAGGAGCATCGGCTACCCCTCAAAAGAAAAAGGGAGAAGAAAAAGGCGATAAAACTCCTAGACGTAGATTTTATTATTTACGTGACGAAAGTCACAATGAGTCTAGGAACACCGTACTATTAAGAGGGGCTTGATGAACATGGTCGAGGAGTACCTTTGCCGAGCAAAAGTTGTTGTCGCCAAAAGCTCCCACAGAAAAACCCTAAACCTTCTTCTCTGAAGAAATTCGGACCCCAGCCCGGTCTGGACAGTCCGGCTGGAGGTCCGGGTTTTCCAGAAGAGATCCAGACCTCAGTCCGGACAGTCCAGACCAATGTCCGGATCTGTACTGGAAAGTCCGGACACTGGCCCGGAGTGTCCGGCCACCCGGAGGGTTCAGGTAAAATCCGGACAGTCCGGGTGCGAAAATTCCTCAGCAGCCCAAAAGATTCCCTCTGCTACCTCACGAGGTAGCCATTGGATTTGAAAATTTAGAGGGTCCGGGCCAAATCCGAACAGTCCAGATTTTGGCAGATTCCCTCAAGCGGCTAGTTTTTGAGGGAGCCTCTATATAAGCCCCCTTGCTCCAAGCAAGGGGAACTCTTTGCCCATTCCATGTCCTACCTACACAAGAGCATTTCTCCACTCCTCCAAGCACCAAGAGAGAAACCTTGAGAGGAAGAGAAAGATTTGAGCGATTTGAGATTCAATCCAAGTGAAGCATTGAGTTCGTCTCCAAGTATTCATCAAGCTCATTTCTCTTGGAGATTGGGTCTTCTAGACGGTTAGGAGTCCTTGAGAGCTCCCATCCTTGTGGTGAGCCTCAAGAAGTTTGTGAAGGCCGGGATTCGCCTCCGCGAGGAAAGAATCACCAAGAAGAAATCGAGGAGACGCAAGGGCGTCATCGAGGGATAAAGACTTGAGAGGGAGCGGGTTCTTGATCATGCGGGATCGAGCTTTCCAAATGGAGACGTAGGATTCCCCCAAGGATCTGAACTCCGGCAAAAAATACTTGTCTCGTGTTTATTCAATTCTGCACTTACTTTGCAAGTACTTTTATATTGCTCATATTTATCTTGCTTAGTATATTTGAGTACTCATATTAAATATTGCCATCTTTGCTAATCAATCAAGCTTAATTCCACAAAGTGAAAGAATTGATTAACATTGGATTAAATTTATCTAGTCGCCTATTCACCCCTCCCCTCTAGGCCGACATCTTGATCCTTTAGAAGGCGCAGACTGAACTAGAGGCGCGCCGGGCGGAGAACGAGGAGCTGAAGAAGCGCCTCGAGGAGTCCGAGAAGCAGCGGGCGGAGAGCGAGGCTGAGCTCCAGGCCGTGAAGGCCCGCCTCTCCGAGACGGAGTCTTCACTGCAACGGAGTCGAGCTTATGCGGGGAAGCTGGAGGAGGACCTCGAGCATGCCCTTTGCACGCTCGAGAGGGCGCTTGTAGAGGTCGAAGTCACCGTCTTCCCGAGCCCTCCACGTGCTGTTCGGATGGTGGAGCTTGTGGCTCCATCTCCCGCCTGAAGCCCATCATCGAGAAGCTCCTTGATGACGAGCTCCAGCAAGGCATGCGAGACGGCTTGGCCTTCGCCCTGGCCCTCCTTAAATACCAGAACCCGGAGTTGTCCTTGGAGGCCCTTGAGACCTATCTGCCGGCCGGTGAGGAAGAAGGACTTCTTGATGCTGTGCAAGGCGCCGCAGATGCTTTCAGGTCCAGGCACCTGGTCTGACTAAGTAAATTTGTAATAAACTGTGATTAGTAACCGTGCATTAATCAGTGTGTTTTTTGTTTTTCTGAAAACCTGAACTCTATTACACTTGAATGCTGGTCGAACGCGAGGATTCTCATAGACTTAGTCAAACTTTACGTCCACTTCCCTAGACTTAGGTTTACGAGTTGTGCCGTATGCCGTTGACTGCGATCGACCAGACCTTAGGTTTAGTCGGATGGGGAGCTCAGTGGCTCCTCATCATCAGTAAAAACAATAAGGGGTCTTCGTACAGTCTATCATGGCCATAGCAGCAACCCGCGTTCCCTTGTCGTAGAGATATTGTACGCTAGTTAGTAAGTTCTATGTTTGCCCTGTTGGTGACAACATTGCACTCTATCCGCGACGCCTTCTGTTCAAGTAGTCGGGGATGTGGATAAGCGAGCGGGTTCTGTTGGCCTAGTCATGTTCGTACCTTCTCTTCTTCCTCACTCGTGGTCGGGGAACGTTACTATGGAGCCGGGGAGCTTAGTCGACCAGGCCTTAGGTCTGGTCAGGTGGGGCTTAGTGGCTTTCCCCGTCACCTGCAGACACGTTAAGGGGTTTTCTTCTCATCCCTGACGGTTGCAGTGTGGAATTCTTTCCCTTTGTGCAGGTTGAATCGTTGGTACGCGCATGTGTACACCAATTCGCCACATACTTATCCAGCCCCCGACTGTCTTATTCAAGAAGTTTCTCGGATAGGTAGTCTGAAAAAATGAATCGAACTAGGACTTTGATATTAACAAAAACTATGAACTGTCTGAAGTATCATTTACAAGCTACTGTAAGAAAAAATTGTTTGAAAAAACTTGAAATAAAACATTATCCCCTCCTCCGTGAGTTAGTCGTTGGTTGCTCCAGAGACTCTCATCCTCTTGTCATGACTCGCTGACAAAGCTCGTTGAGTGCGCATGCTGAGCGACGGCACCCGGAGCGTCTTATCATCCGCTTGTTCGTGGCTTGACGACTTGAGGCTGGAGTTGGCGTAACCGGAGACGGACTAGATTTCAGAGGGGCGATGACTGTGCGATCTTACTGAAGGTGTTTGCACGAGGGACTCCCTAAGGGGACTCGACTATCTCTTTACTGCTAACCCGAGCGACCTGGATCGGGCGGCTTCTCCTGTGGAGCCATTGTCCTGCTGAGGAGAAAGCCCTTTTTGCCCCGGCTCCGAACTAGTCGTGGAACCTATTCTCCGACTTGGAGGGGGTATCTTCCGAAGTCGTCGCTCGTAGTTACAGTGGAGGCCTTGCTGATGCGGGAGTGCGTGCAGCGGCGTCGGAGTCTGCTTCCCTACTCGAGAGTTGATGTTGCTCTGCGAGGTCGAGGCTGCGCTTACCGCAGAGCAGTGCTTCCTGAGGGGAGCTCTTTATTGTGAGGACACCCTTTGGGCTGGGCATCTTCATGCGCTGGTAGACGTAGTGCGTTGCTGCCATGAACTTGGCCAGAGTTGGGTGCCCTAAGATGGTGTTGTATGCCGTCTCGAAGTCGACTACGTCAAACTGGATTTTCTCTGTTTAGAAGTTCTCCGGTGTTCCGAAGGTAACCGGCAGTGTGACTTGCCCGATTGGCGTGGCCGACGAGCCTGGGACGATACTGTGGAATGCCTGTGTCACCATCTGGATTGATGACCGCGGCACTTGCATCGCATTGAGGGCTTTGGTGAATAGAATATTGAGGGAACTCCCTCCGTCTATGAGCACCCGGGCCACTCGGCAGTTGTTGATCGTTGGCTCGACAACGATTGGGTATCGTCCTGGTCGAGTACAGTTCTCGGGGCAATTGGTTTGGTCGAATGTGATTGTGACCTCCGACCACTTGACTGCCCGAGGGACTTGCGGTATACTCACGAGAACCTCTCGGACAATCGCCTTGTATTGCCTCTTCGACTCGTAGGAAGCCGAGCCCCCGAATATATGCTCGATCGCTCTAATATGCCCTTGGAATGGCTCGAGGGCGGAGTCATCGTCGGAAGTCGTGTCCCGGCTGTTGTTTGTGACCTGCGGGTTTCCCCGCGGAGCTTCTTTCTTTCTTCCTTGAGGTACTTCTTGAAGATGCGGCACTGTCGGAGATCATGCGAATCGGTCTGGTGGAAATCGCACCAGAGTTTTGCTGTCTTGTAGAGGAAGTCGTCTGCTTATCTTTGGTACGCGGTCGCCAAGTACGCTTCTCGGGGAGATCGGCCAATACCTCCTCGGTTTTGGATCTCTTCTCCCTGTTCCCTCCGGAGGATTTCTTCTTACGTTTCGCCTTCTTTGAGTCGTCTCTAGTCCGGAGGGGAGACCTAGGCGGCCTGTTCTGCTGCTGCTTGATGTGGTGTAGGGTTTCCTCAGCACAAGCAGCCTTTTCAGCTAAGTCCATCAGCTGTGTCATTGTCTTCGGTGGATGCATGATCAGGTCGTGCGTGCACATCTCATTTCTGCTGCCTCGAACGAAGGCGCAGATGACGTCCGAGTCTGTTATCTCAGGAATAGTGTTGTGAACAACACTAAACCGTTTGTTGAATTCTCGGAGGGTCTCGTCTAGGCGTTGGACGACTAGGAATAAGTCGTCGACCCGGGCGGGACGTGTGAAGGTACCTTGGAAATTTCCAATAAGCATGTCGCAAAGCTGTCCCCAGGAGCGGATCGTTCCTGGGTGTAGATTCGTCAACCAGGTCCTAGCTGCTCCTCTGAGAGCGGTCCGGAGGTAGTTGGCCATGACCTTCTCGTTCCCGCCTGCAGCCTCGATTGTCGTAGTGTAGATCTGTAGGAATTCCGCAGGGTTCGTGGTGCCATCATACGACTCTAGGGCCCTAGGCTTGAAGCGAGACGGCCAGTACACATGTCGGAGCTCTTGGGATAGCGCTTGGCATCCGTTGATGATTCTCTGATAAGGCGCGTTCTCACCACTGTTCGGGATTGGAGACCGTCCCTGACCATTGGCATGGTGTCTGTGGTCTCTCCGGGGAAGAGATTGCTTTTGCTGGCGCCTTTGGGATTGGCGCTCGATGAGCTTGTCACGGAGGTCGACGTACTGTTCCTCCCGGCGAGACTGGTACTTGGAGTGTCGTCATTTTCCACCTGATTCCTCTGGTCGGAGAGGGGTCTTCCCTCGGGTGGAGCTGTGTGCTGCCGACTAGAGTCGAGAAGACTCGGCTTGGGCTTGGGCCTGTTGTAGTTCAGCCCGTAGCCGTTGTAGCCACTGTGCTCCATCGGGTGTTGACAAGTCTGCCGCCGGTGGTCGTGACAGCAGATTGCGCATCTCGGCGAGCCTTCGAGCAGTTCGGGACACTTATTCCCCCGTCCCTGGAGGGGTTCTATCTGTTGCCGTAGGCATATTCCCGTTCCTGGGGGAGTAGCCATCAGGCTGCGAAGTTGCGAGCCCCCATGCTGATCTGGATCCTCGAGATCTTCCCGACCGTCTTGGATTGTGAGAACCACTCGAGGGTCTGGATTAAATGACGAGTAGTTCCACTCTATCGTATCTTCCTCATCGGGAAGGATGTGAGTGAGATCTTGATCGTTTGGTCGATCAAAGGTTGCAAGTGACAGTCTGAACATTGGGCTGGTCGCTCCTGCCTGGGAATCGTCGGCTATCACCAACGTCCCCCCAAAGGCCCTGGCACACTCAGTCCTGAAGTGATCGATTTCGCAATCCAAGTACTTGCCAGTGGCGTATTCTCCAAAATCTATGCGATCAGTTACCAGATACGGATCTATAGTGCCGAAGTTGTCATAGAAGCCCCGATCTGAGTACCCGGTACGGCACGTGGAGGCGATCGGATTCCCCGCCGAACCTGCTTCCTCCTCCTCGAGTCGAACCGAGGAGGGCTGTGCAGTCGGCGTCATGGGCTGATCGTGACTAGTTGCACGTCTTGCCAACTCCGATACTTCTTTGACGGCTTGAGCCGGCGAGGTCCCCACGGTCGGCGCCATCTGTCGACGATTGGTAAGCCGCCGATCTTATGATAGTCGTGAGACAGAGGTACTTGTTGGGTAGGAACCCCTAGGGCACAAGGCCAAGAAATCTGACAGCAAGGAAACACCCTTTTTGTACAGGTTCGGGCCTCCCTCAGGATAACAACCCTACGTCTTGTTCGTATATGTTGATCAAAGAGTATCTTACAAAGGATGTGTATATTAGTGGCTACCCTAGACCTAATCGGAGGCTAATTCGACTAGTTCCTCAGGGCTCAACTCTTTTGAGGCGGTGGGTCTTCTCGTGGGAACCACTGGGGCTTCTGGATGGCTTCAGACTAGAAAGACTTCTAAGATCTAAAAAACTTCTCTTAACTAGAAAGACTTATCTGACTTGTCTTCCCCTATAGGATTGCTGATCCTTTTATAGGGGGTTCCTCAAGTCGTATTGGACACGGATCTATGTCCGAGTAAGACTCTAGCTTCTTTAAACGTCAGGATTGGCTTCCTAGTTTAAGAGGTGTCCTCCCTCCTTACGGGGGTACGTTACCTAATCCTTACCGGATACGTATTCTGATTCCGATAATCCAGGGAATCGTATACGGATATCTCCTCATATACGGGATACTATACTATTTATCATCACATTCACTTATAAAGTGAAGGTTTCAACGAGAAATTTCAAAAAGATTATTTTTTTTCCAAAATGGGGTTGAGATTATTTTTTTTCCAAAATGGGGTTGAACTTTTAACTTGCAAGAATGGAGTGTTTCCTTCTTTTTTTTTAATAGTGGAAGAGATTACACCTTTGATCTCTGCATGGTAAGATGCATACATGCAAAAGAAGGGAGAGGTGATTTTGTAGGTTCAAAGTAGTAAAATTTCTAAATCGGGGATTGATACTTCAACTAGGAAAGAAAAATATTTTTCTCGAACTTCTAAAACGGATCTGCCAGTGTTGGACTTTGAATTGAAACTAACATTTTGAGCTAAGTGCACCGAGATCTCCGGCTTGTGCATTGTGTGTGTCTTCCTAGCTATCCACCTGCTTGGCTGCCTCCGCAACAGAGACTCAAACACAAACACATGAATGGAGCGGAGGTGAGAGTATGCAAGAACAAGCAAGCTCGCAAAAGAAACATGGATTCCAGCTGAGTCAACTGAAGCCAAAATCTAACCATTCCATCCACCAATTAATTAAATAAGGTGGAATAGATGCACGAAAGCTCTCGGTCCTGGTCGCACGCGGGTAGCTAGAACTGAGTGGAGGAGGTTCTTCTGTGCAGTTCACTGCTTCTGTGCGGGCTCTTGGTTTGCTGGATGAGTGCGGCCATCTCCGTTTTCAGCTGAAGGAGACAAATATTATCAGTATGATCGAAAATCAAGAAACGTGCGTACGGAACATACATCATCAGAATCATGCGGGACGCTATATAATTACTTGTTTGCACTGCCTCTTGAGCTTGAGGTTGTCGTCGACGAGGCGGCGGACCTCCTTCTCGAGCTCCTGGACATAGGCCCTCTTCCTTGCTCTTGAACGGAGCGCCGACTCCCTGTTCTTCATCATCCGGATGGTCTTGCGCTCGTCGTCGTCGTCGTCCCCGGCGCTTATGCTCACCTGCTGCAGATCCCCGCCGACGCTGAGGGACAGAGAGGGCAGGTCAAGGCCATGGTGAGGGGGACCTGCTGCTGGAGCGGTGGTGCTGCTGGAGATGGAGAAGAGGGAGCTGAAGCTGCTCAGGCTCAGCTGCGGGCTGCCGGCCTCCTCCGCCTCAGACATGATATCCGTCCGGCCTGTACGTCCCTGGGATGCTAATACTATGCTTCTCTTCTCCCTTCTCTGTGGCGGTGTGGATTGGAATTGGATGACGATCGGCGGCCGGGTATGTCCCGTTGTGGACAAGAAGATGACTAGGTAGCTACTTGTACGTAGGTGGGCACAGCAATCAATCAAGGCAGCTAGCATTAATACGTGCGAGCAGGAGGAGAGATGGATCCAGCGAGCAGCTCACTGGCACTGCTGCCTTTTGTGGGCCGCTCTGAATGCATGCCACGCTCACAGACTGTCACAGTGACTGGTTCGCGCCTCCAAGTGCAGCTTGCGTGCACCCAACCTAAAGTGAATTTAATTTGTTGAGCTGCTGCTGGGCCTGGGATGCCAAAAGCCCAGATTAGACAGGAGCTAGCTACATCTCATCAGGCCCTGGCCTGGAATTGTACGTACACCCAAAAGTTTTGGGCTCTCTAGGGCGCCAGCTCTGCCGGTGTTAGCATCAAGGGGTGGAAAGGCGAATCTCTTAGATCCAGATACGAGAGCCGCTCTTTATTTGAGGTCGAGCAATGGAAGTCCACCGGCCTGCAGTAGCCACACGGAGCAGACGAACGCCTTGACAAAAAGTACTAGCTTTGTGTAGCATCAACAACCGTGGAAGGACTCGACGTCCAGTGCCGAGGACCGACTAGTGTACGTGCTGGTATTCACATGATGATGGATAATTCCTTGGGATTACTAACAAAGCTAGCCACGCGATGGATAGTGATGCATCGCCGCGCGTTTGTGTTGGCCAGCGTGGTCGGCTGGTCCCCACTACCAACCGCACGGAAACTGCACTGCGTGCCAGACCGGCAAGCATGCAAGTGTAGCTAGTAACATGCATGTATGTGTCTTGCTGGCTGGCTGCACGCGCGCGCCAACGCTGCATGCAAGCAAGCTTGTGTTTGTACGCATGCATGGTAGGTGTCGTGTCAGGCATCTCTAGCTCTTTATCTTTCTGCCCATTCTGGCCCGCCACCCCGGTAGCTAGCTAGCTACACTTGCAACCACAGAGCAGAATCACATGCGCGCGTGACAAATCTGCACGTCTTGTAACGCGCGCATATATATGCTAATATACTAGTACTACGTGGAGCTGTGGAGTTGCCTTCTCCTATGTGCATGTACTCTCTCTCTCTCTTTTGGGTGGTGAATTCGATCTTCACTGGACTCACCAAATCTCATCACACGTACCCTTCCTCCTTCCTGGCTTCTTTACCACTTTGCAGTTGCAGAAAGGAACATGAGTTCGTCCATCTATAAGTCTTGCAAAATTTCGATCAAACAAAGAAACATTAGAAAATCTCTAAGATATTTGTGGTGTACAATGCTCGATTTTGTGTGAACTTTTGTAACATGTGGGCTAAAAAAATGTCCATTTACGAGCTACATATAGAAAAAACAAATTGTACACGCTTAGTCTGTTTTAGACCCCTCTTTTTTTTTCTATAGAGAACACGAATAGAAATATTTGTGGCTCAATATTTATAGGTCCATACTAGACCCAAAGATGAATATCTACATTTTTCTGGAAAATGTCATTTTTTTATTTTGCTGGTGCACAAAGTCCACACACTCTTAGGCAAGCAATATATTCCTCAGCAGTAGTACCAGCCAGACATGCACTAGCTAGGAGGAAACGAAGTATATATACATATGCATACCCCTATATATGTGCTAGGCAGTTTTGGTTGGAGACCGATCCATGCGTAGATGCATGGATATACCACTTGGCACTTGCGACTCGCTAGCAAGCTGCATGCAGAGATAAGAGAGATCGATTGATACTAGTAGCTCCTAAACTGCACACTCCTACATCTCTCTCACTCTGTATCAGACAGCGGCTGGCTTAGCTATCAGAGCCAGAGGTAGAAGGAATTAATGGCGCCACAGGTGCATCACTATCTGTACCGCAGCTGGGCCTGGGCGTGCGGGATACTAGTACTAGTGCTAGTGTTGGGCGGCGGCGAGGCGCTGAGCCTGGACCACTACCACCAGAGCTGCCCCAAGGCGGAGGCGGCGGTGACGGCGACGGTCAAGCAGGCCATGGCCAACGACAAGACCGTGCCGGCCGCGCTTCTCCGCATGCATTTCCACGACTGCTTCGTCAGGGTACGTACGTATCGCATGCATTTCCGAGCTAGCTAGGTAGTAATTCACTTATTGGGTGCTCAATCAATCAATTAACTGGATGGATGGTAGAGCTGCGACGGTTCGGTCCTTTTGGACTCGACGGGCAACTTCACGGCGGAGAAGGACGGCCCACCCAACGCCTCGCTGCACGCCTTCTACGTCATCGACAAGGCCAAGCAGGCCGTCGAGGCTCTCTGCCCCGGCGTCGTCTCCTGCGCCGATATCCTCGCGCTCGCCGCAAGGGACGCCGTCGCGCTGTCCGGTGGCCCGATCTGGTCGCTGCCGCTTGGGCGCCGGGACGGGCGGGTTTCGCTGGCCAAGGAGACGACGACGCTGCCGGGGCCGACGGCGAGCTTCGACCAGCTGAAGCAGGCGTTCCACGGGCGCGGCCTGTCGACCAAGGACCTGGTGGTGCTGTCGGGGGGCCACACGCTGGGCTTCGCGCACTGCTCCTCCTTCCAGAACCGCATCCACGGCTTCCGCCGGAACGCCGACGTGGACCCGGCGCTTAGCCCGCCCTTCGCCGCCGCTCTCCGCCGGGCGTGCCCGGCCAACAACACGGCTAGGGCGGCTGGGTCGGCCATGGACTCCACGTCCACGGCCTTCGACAACGCCTACTACCGGATGCTGCTGAGCGGGCGGGGACTCTTCTCCTCCGACGAGGCGCTGCTGACGCACCCCAAGACCCGCGGCTTCGTCGTGCTCTACGCCGCGTCGCAGGACGCCTTCTTCAAGGCATTCATCGACTCCATGCTCAGGATGAGCGCCCTCAACGCCGCCGGCGAGGTCCGAGCAAACTGTAGGCGCATCAACTCCTCCTAGCTGGGCTGTTTGGTTGGGTTGTGACTGTTAACAAAACTGTTATTAGCTGGCTGTCTAAAAAAGCTGTTGTACCTGTGAGAAAGTGAACATATAATTTTTGGTTTATCCAAACCATCTATAACATTTTAAAAAATAAGTACAGAAATATTAACATATTGTAAAAAGCTGGCAAAATATAGCTTTTTAAAATAGCTGAATTTATACTGCAAAGCCACAGCTATTGTTGACAAAAACTACTAAAAAACTGGCCGTTTGGTTAGGCTGCAGCTTTTTCAGTAAAAAGCTGCTGAAAAGACTAACCAAACAGCACCTAGTTCACATGCATCGTTCTCCCTCTCGGAAATGCCATTCTACTCATTTTAAAATGTGTGCTAACTTTTTAAAGAGAAACCCCATCTGCTTTAAAATTTGTGCTAACTTTTGTAAGAAAAACCCAAGTCCATCCGTACATTATACAGTCTTCTTCGTTTTGTCAAATACACCTTTTAACTTCTACTCATTTTCCACTTACTCCTACGGTCCTAACGCACGCATAAAAAAGATCTACTCTTTCAAATAATCATGCATCATCCCTAGCTAATTCGGATTAACATATCCCAACAAATGAAATTTTTACTATTACAAAAGAACTCATCCTGAACACCTCACAAATAAAATTTTTACTACTACAAAAAAATCATCCTGAATACCTCATCCTAGACGGTTCCGTGAAACATATGAGATAAGGCACATCATAAGCAGTTCAAATGAATGAACCGTCTGTGATGACTTTTCACCCAAGAACAAGGTCTGGAATGATGAGTCATCATCACAGATGGATACTCGCCGAACTGTATTCGATGAGTGTCCACGTCATAGACGATTATCACATAAACTGTTTGAGATGAGTCATAATAGATGGTTCAGTTAACAACCGTCTGTGGTGTGTCATCACAGACAGTTCGAGTGGATGGACATATTTGATGACTTTTCAACTTATAACAAGCAAATTCTTCGATGAGTGTCCACGTCATAGACGATTATCACATAAACTGTTTGAGATGAGTCATCACAGACAGTTCAGTTAACAATAGTCTGTGATGTGTCATCATAGACGGTTCGAGTGGATGAACATATTTGATGACTTTCCAACTATAATTAGTAGATTTTAGACAGATCTTTTAGAGTTTACTAGATCTGTTAGGCTGGTAGCTGCTGTTGCATTGTGGAGTGGTAATTTTGAGGAAGGAGACTAGATTTATAAGAGTTATTGAGTTGAAGGTGATATAAGGTTAGTAAATTAGTTCTCTAATTGGTTTATAATCATTGCACCTAGCTAAAAGAGAGAAATGAAGATGGTTTAAATTATTTAGATCTAGCTTTTTGATAGAGAAGATATATAGATTTAGCATGTTAGAAGGTTTAGGGTTTAAATCTAAAAATTACTAAGAGAGAAGAGTATATTTGTAACTACTTTAGGGTTAAGATCTAGTATTGTATGAAAAAATGGAGTATGCACTCTTAATTAGTATATCTATAAGTAACTAAAGCATGTGTAGCACGTAATTAGTGTTTATATGTGTCGTAGGGTCGATGGATCGAAGCTGGATGTACAATGTGAGCTGTGTGACATAAGAGTACATTAGTAGTGTGAACAAATTTATAAGAGTGGCGTAGGAGGTTATGTTGAGACAGGGGGCTAGATTTATGTATTGCTCATGCTTTGACTATAAGAATGAGAAAATATTGAAGAACCCAGCTCAGATACAAGGCCATTTGATTTGGAGGGGTTTCACTGATGGTTATACACGCTGGATCAGTCACGGCGAAGAGCAGATAAATATAGAGGGGACCAATGAAGGGGTCAGTGGTGAAGAGTAGAATATGCCGAATGATGTCAACTTTGAATCCAATCGCGATGATGATGATATGCTTCCCACTGATAATGATCTAGACTAGATGTTGCACGATGTGGAAGGAAACAACCTTGGTGGGAAAGAATATGGTAAATTTATGGCCTTGATGGAAGACATGGAGAAACATTTGTTCCTTGGTTCAAGGCAAAATATACAAGGTTGTCATCCATTTTTGAACTGCTCAAATTGAAAGTAAGCAATGGTTGATCCGACAAAAATTTCATGGTGCTATTACGACTAATGGCAGACATGCTTCCAAAGGAAAACAAGTTGCCCACAAGCACTTACAAAACCAAGAATTTTATTTAT
The DNA here is from genome assembly GCA_019208055.1 of Stipa capillata. Lineage (NCBI taxonomy): Eukaryota > Viridiplantae > Streptophyta > Magnoliopsida > Poales > Poaceae > Stipa > Stipa capillata. The sequence goes on from JAGXJF010001649.1 coordinate 538,552, forward strand.
CCCCTAGGATTGGAAGTAAAAAAGAATACATGCTTATTGAAACAATTGTATCCTCTTCCGTAAAGAGTACGAAAATTTGCTAGTGGGTCCAGTGTGCAAGACATCTCGATACAAGCAGCGTAAGAATACTCAGGATGATGACCTGGAGGGAAACAAGGAGACAAAAGGAACTCTGACTAAGATCGTGTGGTATCTTCCTATAATTCCCCGTTTGAAGCATTTGTATGCAAATCTAAAACATGTGAAACTGATGCGATGGCACGTAGGGGATCGTAAGGACGATCAAATGCTAAGACATTCGGCTGATTTCATCTAGTGGAGAAACATCGATAGAAACTTTCCAACTCTTGGTGTAGATTTGAGGAATGTTAGGTTTAGATTGAGTACTGATGGAACGAATCCATTTGGTAGCATGAGCATAGCACTTGGACGGTGGCTCTATGTATGTACAACTGTCCTTCTTGGTTGTGTACCTATCACTATTGATGGAAGAACTGAAAACACTGTTGAACGAAGGTGTAGAGGTATGAGATACGGACAAAAGAGAAAACTTCACCTTACGCGGCTTCATCAATGATTATCCTGCCTATGATAACTTGTCGGGCCAAACTACAAAAAGACCCAAGGGTTGTGGTCAATACTTGGATGATACCGCGAGTGCATATCTCAAGAACTCATGCAAGACCATGTACATGTGACACTGTAGGTTCTTGGGAAGAAATTATTCATACCGCTATACCACAAAAGAGTTGACAGAGGGATTAAGGATGGTTCGGCTCCAAAGCCTTTAACCAGGAAGCAGGTCTATGCCATGGTTAATGATATGGATGTTGTGCTCGGAAAAGGGGAGTAAATTGAGGAAGGACATATGGAAAAATATTGAGACTTACCTCATTGGGAGCACCTAGAAGTTTGCCGCTGCATCGATATCATGCATGTAGAGAAAAATGTATGTGACAACTTGATTGGTGTCATACTAAATATCCCTGATAAAACAAAGGATGGTGTGAACGCACAGCTTGACCTTGTCGGTATGGGCATCAGACCTGAGTTAGCACCTGACAGAAACTGATAAAGACTGAACGTCCTTCCCTTGCATGTTACACTTTGTCAAAGGCCAAAAGAACTGAACTTTGATAGTGCTAGAATAGCGTGTGACGATGACATGACACCTGGTATCGTCAAGGATCACAAAGCTGGCCATCCGGGCATAGGGTGGGCCAGGCCGACTACTCGGAGTCTGGCTTCTACACGGGGGCGCCTTATCGACTTGGAGTACAAGACATGGACTAATACCTGCCTGGCATACCCAGGTATCAGTTGTAACCGATTAGGAAACATATCTGTAAACCGATCTGGACTCTTGTAACCCTACTCCGACCGCCTATATAAGATCTGGTAGGGATCCTCCGATCGGTAGGCTCTCTAGTATAGCACCTTCATATCCTCATACACGAAGCCCTAGCGACCTTGAGATCTGTGCTCAAGGCCTTGCGGCACTCGGGACTCAAGCAATACAGCCACCAAACACAGGATGTAGGGTACTACCTCTCCGAGAGGGCCTGAACCTGTCTAAATCTTGTCTCCCATGTGCACCCATCTAGATCTGCTACGTGTACGCTGCCCCACATTTATTATTGCAGGATATAAACACCGACAGCGTGAAAGTTCCTTCCGGTTACTCCACCACAAGAAACTTGTCTTGATGGAAAATTTGAAATTAATTGGTATGAAATCTCATGATTGTCACGTGTTGATGACACAATCATAATGTTGTGTCTGCTCTTTCACAAAATTTCTCATAAGGTCATTGACCCCATTAGAATGGATGCTCTACAGGCACGGGTTGTAGTAACTCTATGTCATCTTGGGATGTATTTCGCTCCATTTTTTTTGATATTCTGGTACATCTCATTGTTCACCTCGTGAGACAGAGAAAGATGTGCAAGCTTGTCTTCCTATGTAGTATCTACCCATTCGAGAGGTACATGAGAATTCTCTAGTCCGACATATGGAATCGATCCCAGTCGGAGGGTAGCATTATCAAATGTTATGCAAACGAAGAGGTCATTGAGTTTTGTTTGGATTACATGCCTTGTGTCAAACTGATAAGTTTACCTCAATCTCTCCATGCGGGGAGGCTCGATGGTACCGGTACCCTCAAAGTGAAAATAATCAATCTTGACCGAGATGCACATGCTTGAGGCCATCTCATGATGTTGCAACACATGGCTATGGTGCCACTGTACATCAACAAGCACATGGACATGCTATGACAACAGAATCCGACAAAAATCTATAGGTTGGGTCACAAAACAACATAACTCGCTATTCAACCAATGGCTGAGGGATTGAATCACCGAGAGCTTGTCAAATAATGAAATGCTTATATGGTTGCCAAGAAAACTAGCATATACAGTCGTGACATATCAAGGATACAAAGTAAATGAGTACACATGTTATAGTAAGGCTTAGGATATAAAGAGGACATAATACAACAATGGTGTCTTAGATGCTCTCGATACATCCAGGAGGAAACGCCCCTACTATGGGTTCATTGAGGAGATCTAGGAGCTCAACCACGTAAAGTTCAAGATCCCCACACTTCGGTGTCGTTGGGTTTATCTTCTACATGCGAGGGTCGACAGATATGGTGTGATTACAGTGCACCTCAAATGTACTAGCTATAAAGACAAACCTCAGATATTGTTCACCAAGTCTTCTATATAATCGATCCAACAAATAAGAAGCGCCACGTTGTAAGGAATGGAAAAAAGAGTACCACAGGAGTCAAGATGTTGTCGATGAGGATGATTACAACAAGTTTGACGGCATGCCTCCTTACGACTACTTGTACTTCTAGCAAAAGTAGCTCTTCAGTTGGGGGTGCACGCGTGGATGTTACCAGGAGTTATTGGAAAGGAATTGGGAGTGCAGGAGAGCGATTGCTTTTTTTGACAGTCAGAGAATCCACCAACTGGAAGAATATGTTGTTCTCGGTGACAAGGTAGCATGTGAGGTGGATTATCACCATGTCATCCTCCTGGTGCGTGCTGGTGAACACAATGTCTCCTCCGAGGGTAGTACGGCTAGGATAGAAGCGGAACGCCCTCCGGTTCATGCCTTGAACCGTGTGGCAAAGGCGAGAGATGGCTTCCCACGCGGCCAACTGGATGGTCATAGTCGGGGTGGGCATGGCTCCCCCGGTGAAGTGGGATGACACACTTTTATTGGTGCCAGACTACCAAACGTGAACGTCTGCCCAATACTCATGCACAGAGTTGGAGGACTGCTCCTGCTACATAAGATGTCGGTGAACCCGGCAAGCTCAACGACTATGGTCTCATTGTAGAGTGTGCTGTGAGGCATCATGGTCCTGGGATTGGGATGATGAATAAGAAGAGGGTCGCTAGGAGCGAGGTTGCTCTTCCTAAAGAAAGGTGGTTGGCAAGGGGTGCGGTACGAAGGTGGTAATAGGAGGGTTTATGTAGTTGACTCACAGCTTGGTGAAAACCAGTGGTAGCTTTGAGTTACACATGGTTTAAAGAAAACTTGCCTCAGGATGAGATAGAAACCTACTGTCCATGTCCAGTTGGTGACTTAGGGAAGAAGTAAAGGGTTTAGACACAAGTTGTCAGAATAGATGGTGAAAGCACATGGCTGACCAGGGGATGGTTTTGATAACATGGCAAGAGAGGAGGGTTAGGGTGAACCAAATAGGCTACAAAATTTAAAACCATAGGTCTAACGCCTACCGGTGAGGGCGTACTTCACGCGTCTGTTCCACCACATCTGGGTCTTCCTCAGGTTCTTCCTCGGCATCTGTGTCATCCTCCTGCTCGTGAACAAGCGAGGGCATGCACGACGAGGTGCAGGACGTGAAGATCCTGCGCTGGGAGTGAACCGACGGAGGTAAGCCTGGCTATTGTAGCAGAAATGATGCTTCAGTGGCAGCAAGGCTTTATCCTCGCTCATAACATGGATGTCACGAACATCCTGGGAGTCGCTATCTTCAGTGATCATCCTCCGTTTCCTAGCTAGGGCTAGCTTCAACAGGCTGTGAATGCATCATTACTCATCACAAACTTGTCCAACTCGGCGAGGGCTCGATGGGTCATCATATCCTGTGCCTTGATGTAGCGTGCCAAGTGCACCATGGCTAGGTCATCTTCGTCTGTCGATTTGATGTACCAGCAGAAGTCTTCACATATTGGGTGCTGTGGAAAGAAGCGGGTGGCTCTCTGGTTTGACATTTTCATACCCTCACGGTGAATGTGGGCGAGCGCCTTGCAGGCCACCAACTAGATTGCCTGGTGGGTCCCCTTGCTACGAGACCTGGTGAAGAAATAAGGTCGATAGCTCCCGTCCATCTTGCTGAAGATGGTGACCTTGGCCTAATTCTCCATCTTCACCTCAATCACCTTTTGCTTGTAGACGGCGTAATCCGGTCTCAGCTCACCTCCACATCTCTCAACGGCTTCCCAAAGGAGCAGAGGTTAATTGTGTGTGGTAGTAGCACAGGTCTCACCATGTTTCTCGATCGCTCCCATCTACATGATTTTAAACAAGACCAAGGTTAGTAGAGAAGTTTGGCATATTTTAGTAGCATTAATAGGATAAGAAGGTAGAACACTAGAGAGGATGAGGAAATCAGAAGCCATGCTTATGCAATTGTCTATTTTAGAAAATAGTTTTTATATCCTAGGTCCTATCTAACGGCCATGCTAACTAGGGTTTACCTCCTATAGCTAGTACACATAAGTTAACTTGGATACCATTATCATACATGTACATATCAGAATCTGATACACAAATAGACCTTTATGGTCGATGTCTGCAGTGGAAATAAAGCGATAGCAAGGGCCCACCGGTATGCCAAACCCTACAGACAACCGACTGGGGTAATGCCCTAGACTTTTGTAGTCACCGTCGCCATCTTTAGAGTAGTAGTCTTCCTCGTCTAGCCAAATCAACAAGCTAGGTGAGTGCATTGAATGTACTCACAAGTATTTAGGAAATAAGAACATAATCTTTAACGAGTAACATAGAAAAATTTCATGCGATGGGTAGCTCCAACTACCATCCCATAGCTCAACCATCTGATAGCTTCAACTATCGCCTTATATCATCACCATGCACCAACTCATACTACCTCCTTGTATTATGGCTTAGGTTACACTTCTGCAGCTCCCGCTACCTTCCTTGTAGCTCTTACTGCACGCTGCGGGCAATTTATGCTCCACGTCCTTAATCCCATGTCCCACATTTTCAAACCTTTTAAAACATACCAATGTGTGGCCTAATCAAGTTGTGTCCATGGCAGCGGATGTGGCTATTCGAATAGATTTTTAACACTCTGCAGAGGTTGTATAGCTTTACCCACAAGATGTGAGTCTCCCTTGCTGTCAATGCTAATGAGCACACTTCACGAGGTATGCCGGCAGGGATATCACAACGAGACTTTTCCTCCATCTGGTTCTAACGATGAACCCGCCAGATAGACTCAGCCCACTTCTAGTTTGTCTTCACTACAACGTTACAATTATAGTGGGGTTTCCACCTTTATGTCGAGAGTTTCCATATACTACAACGGGAAACCTCTCCAAAGAAGCTACAACTCCATTTTGCACGTATCATCTATCGCCTACGGGTTTATACACTAGTCCTAAACAGAATAATATGTCAAGCCCTTTCCCTAGGGTATGTGGACATACAATATGAACTTGGGTGAGTGGCACTAAGATTTCATCCTTAGTTGATCCGAGCATGACTCCACATCACGTTACCACGGCCATGCAACAACATGCTACAACCATCTTCCCAAACCCCAATTTACATTCTCACCCAGATCTATTTTTGGGTTTTTGACATAAAAATATTTTCAAAAACATTCCTTGGACAATGGATGTTTCAAGGATTCATTCGACAAGTGATTCAAGTGATCCACAACTTTCTATTAAAACTTATTTTTCTAAAGCGGGTCTAACCCATAGTATATGATTAGATTTGTACCCAAGCTACCACTAGAGCTACCATGACCCTTGGGTATTAAGCTAGGGTAACAAAGAAATATTCATCGAGGGTTTGTCACATGTGATATTAGGGCATAACTATTTCTAACATAAAATAGCGGCTATATTAAGGTAAGAATGTGTGTTTGTAACCAAGATAAATATAATTGAACTTATGGGGTTCAACATGGTCAAGGTGGGGGCTTTGCTGACAAGTCTTGGTTTTGGTATTGGTCTTGGTATGGCAACTGCTCGGGGTCCTCCTCGCTAAATATTGGGACGTTGGAAACTATACGTTAAAAAGTCATCAAATAAACAAACTATGCGAGATAAATCCAAATAAAATCCAAATAATGCAAACATGATATGCTTGAATAGGTTCTGGACTTACAAACTTTTAGAATTTTAAAAGGCTGTGATATGAAATAATATTGTATAAGTTAATGGATTTAAATATATTGGAGAGACAAGGTTTCTTTATTAATATTCAAATATTATATGTTTTCAAACATTGGTTGGAACTAGAGGGTATGAAGTATTTGAAACGGCTTAGAAATTTAGATGAAGTGATTTGGAACAATATTCTGATACAATTTGTATTCTAAAGAATATTGAAATTAATAGAGAATACTTTTTTTACTGTTTTAATATGTAAATATTTTGATTTCAAATTTTGGTTTGAACCAAAAGATTGGAAATATTTTTAGGATACTGGAACCATTTTGGTTTTCTATAGAACCATCCTAAAATTTGGTGAAGTAGTCGAACCAGAGAGAGACCTATTCTGTTAATTAGAAAGCAGGGTTTTGGGTGGTTTACACCTTATGTTTAAAAGGAAATATGGGGAAGCGTAAAGCGGGCGAGGACATGGCCACTTAACCTAACAAGCGGGCTAGGGGTGTTAGCGCCACCCGATTGAACCATTATGTTTTAAAAATATAATGGCCAGCCCCGTCTATCAGCGGCCCATGAACGTTACTTCGCGTGTGCGTCATCGGCATTCCAGAGGGTTCCAACACGCGTGCGTTATACCTCAGTGATCAATAGAGCAGGGGACCCAATGGGGTGGTCGGCGGTCACCGAAGCTTGTTGACGACGAGGTCTAAGGGGTTGCAACTATGGCGATCTAGGACTTCGTCTTCGGTTGTCGCGAGCTAGAAAAAGGAGAGGCGAAAGATCAGAGATGTCTAGGGGAATCTCCAGAAGGAAGAAGAGGGAGGCGATCGCCACTAGGGTGGCCGAGAGTGTCGGGTAGACGCAAGGTGTCTACCCGGCTGGAGAGGAGGAAGGAGAGGCACTCCAGCAGCGACATTTGCTTGGTTGGACTCTAGAGGAGTGGAAGAGGGTCAAGGAGGGCAGATGCGAGCTCGGGAGCCTTTAAATGGGCGAGCCAAGGAGGTGGGGGAGAGAGGGGTCGTTGGGGTAGATGGGACCGGCGAGGAGATGCCTTGGCACAGCTGGCGAGCAGCGTGGGATGCTACTGGGAGGCTTGGCTGGCATCTTGGCATGGCTAACACGACGGGAGTAGCAAGGCAAAGGCGTACAGCACGGATGGCCACTACGTGCGCATTGCACATCCAGAGCATGTGCATTGCGGCGCTGTGCATGTCCTCGCATGCATTGGCATGTTTGGGCACGTCTAGTCGTGTCACAAGGGTGTCGTCGACTTGGGGAGACATGAGAGGAAAGGTAGGCACGAAATGGTAGAGAGGAAGGTGAGGAGGAGTGAATGCCATCTATGTGCAAGGAGTTAGGGCTAAGCCGGTCAGTGAAAAAAGAATTTTGCAAAGTGCATCTAGGGAAAATATGGGTTCTTGGAGGGGTCTAGGTGCTCTGCTATTTATTTCATTTTTTTCAAAAAATTGGGTGAAGAAATAATGGGGGAGATCATCTGGGCAGAATATGCCTTTTGTTTATGTTCAAATTCTTTTGAACTAGAGATATGGACATTTTTGCATATTTGAGTTCTTTGGGTCATATAGTATCTTTTGAAATGTTATGAGATTTTTCTACATTGTATTTATGCGAGATGTAGTTCAAAACTCAAATCAGCCTCAAATTTAAATTTGAAGTTATTTGAAATTTTTGTACTGCACATCACCATATTATTTTAGGATTGGTTGAGGGTGGATATACGAGGTTCCCATAATTTATTTGGAATTTTTGGAAACAAGAGATGATGGAATTAGGGTTTTAGCCATAATAAAAAAGTATTTTGAGAAATAGAAAAAAGATCCAAAATGGGATATAGGGTATAGGAATGACATGTAGAGTTTGGAAATATTGGACTACTCATGATCCACTGATTTTAGAAATATAAGGTCATTGGTTTTGATTTAGGTTTTCACCTTTTTCGTTTAGATGAAAAAGAAGTTAGGTATATGTATATATTCATACATATATATGGTATAAGTATATATCCCCAAAAATATGTATTGATGATCATGAGAGAGATTAGGGTATATGAATTGATATCATGCCAAATATATGTTTATATACGTATGTGGCCTTGTTTTGATATTAGTCACATGAAATGACATAGTTCCAAGTAAGATTTAATAAAAACCAATAAGGTGCGGAAGGATAATTAATCCACAAATATAGTGTTATTACACTTAATATATTCTTTACAAAGAAGGATAAAATCAAGGTATGACATCTTCATCACCGGTCACCGCCTCCACGTCACCAAGACAACCAAGGTGAGAGCGCCCCCACCTTCTCACTGTTTAGTGTTCATTTTAGGGTTAGGGTTAGTTTTGTGTTAGAGTTAATTGCAATGTTAGGGTTAGCTGATGATAATATTGCTAAGGTTAATTGCAAAATATGTTAATTAGGTTAATTGCAATGTTAAGGTTAGCCGTTGATAATTGTTATGGTTAGCCAATGATAATTGTTAGGATTTGTTAGGTTAATATGGAATTTATTGTGTCTATTTGCTAATTGTTAGGATTTCTTAGGTTAATTGTCTGTTAGGGTTTTGCGTGGCTAGCAATTTTTATTCCACTATACATTTTAATTTTGTCTATATTTCTCAAGTTGAATTTTAGGATTTTTTTTACCTTGTTCCTTACATAAATCCTTTATTCAGAAGATGTCAGACGCACGTTCTTTGAATTCTTCTTCCTCTTCTTCGCCGTACCCTTCTTCTTTGAACCCTTCTTCAGTGAACGATGAATCTATGGGTAGACAGAAATGAAAGCCTAGGACGATGTCTAAGAGGCTTACATGACAACAGGTTATCACCCATGTCTCTACGAGGTCTGGCCCCAAGGAAATCTAAAAAGGCAGCTTCGAGATTCTGAACATTCTGCGGTATACTCGCATGGGAGAAGATCGACATCACATTAGATAGCTGGAAGTCGGTCACCCCTGAGCAACAAGATGAATTGATGGCAGAAATACTTGAGTGGTTCGAGACCCCCAAAGAACACGCTAACCATGTGCAATGATCTCTGTTGCGCACTATTTTGAAGGCAAGGCGAAGCTTCAACAACGAGGTCACAACATAATTTATGAGGAAGGTCTGGCTTCGTTCAACAAGTACACTTTCTTGGACGAGCAAGTATTGACGGCGGGATCCCCCCGGGGTAGGCCCAAGACAAGGACTCGGCCAGCCTGGACGGGGGTGGCCCAAGCCCACTCCATGAATTCCACTCGGCTGGGCCATCAGCATGTCACCGAAGTAGTGGTTATCACGACGCGTTCAACCAGGCGCACGATGCATGGCACGACGGTTGGCGCGCGGTCAACGTGCCAAAAAGCCAGGAGCTACCCCCCACGATCTACTCCGCACGATCGGGCACTGGCTAACCGACTCGGCCGTTGTAACCTTAGCCTCGTCAGCCCTATATAAGGCAAGGCTAGGGCCCCAGAACGGGGGTTGGCTTCCTGTTTTTTCATACTTGTACACACTACGTGATGTTTCTCTCTTCCACCCCTGATCTTCACGATCATTGTACTCTCAAACTCCTCATACGAGGCAAGATCAAGTATCAAGCAGGAGTAGGGTATTACCTCTTCCACAGAGGGCCTAAACCTGGGTAAATCCCCTCGTGTGAACCCGTGTCTAGATCATCCACTCGCGCCCCCGAGAATCACAAATGTATATTGCCGTGAAATCACCACGACAGTTGGCGTGCTAGGTAGGGATAGCACATGCTGGAGCCATGATCCAGCTGGGATCTTCTCCGGCCATCGGTGGCGGGCTCGCACCAAGCCAGATCATTCGATTTGGTACCTTGGTCTTCGTCGCCGACGCGGCGGGGCACCTTGCCTTGGCCGCACTTCCAGAAGGCTTGGCTCTCTCTTTCGGGAGCCTACATTTCCTCACCGACAAATTCAGCCAGATGCGCCTCCAGGATCCGGTTCCTCGCTGTGCGGCGGAGCCGGCGCCCAGGCAGCCCCTAGGATCTTCACCACCATCTCACGACGGCGATTCCGCTTCCCAGCTCGTCAGCGTGATCGACACCGAGTCTCTCCTGCCCCTCCTGGACCCCGAGTCCGACGGGTACGAGAGCTCCCACAGCTGCGCCTCCACAGTAGAAGTGTTCATGGTCACGCCTAGCACAGCGGGCATGGCTGGCGCAGACGGCGATCCAGCAAGAGACGCCCTCTTGCGCACCCCCATTGTTGGCGATGGGGAAGCCGAGAGGGCCTTGGAGGCGTCTAGGCAAGCCATCCTGGCCGAGCAGGCTCGTATCGACCAGGAGAAGGTGGCTCTCGAGGCGCGAGAGCGCGAGTACATCCGAACCATGGACTACGAGTCGCGTGGCGTCCACGCCGGCCTACTGCATCAACCATCCAGAGGGGCCACGAAGTCCGCGACTCCATCTTGAGCCCCTGTGTGGACAACATCCCGGCCTACCGCACCCCCGCTCACAACCTGATCGCGGCGGCTGAGTTAGCCGACTCACTCCTGCCGCCTGCGGATGGCTCCACAGCGGAGAACTTCCGCTGAGTCATCGCTTTGGTGAAGACGGCGGTTGGGCAGCAGAATGAGGTCGTCTCGGTCTGCGACCGACTGGCTCCTAGATCCATTCGGAGTCAGCCGTCGGAGGCACCGAGTTGCCCCATCACTGCCAGCTCGTCTCATCCGAGTCGCGCGGCTGGCCGTAGCAGACCTAGCGGGCGCCCCGATGCCCGTGAGGAGATCAACCGGATCCACGCGGAGAGGGACTGAGCCAGCTCCTCCTGTGGCCAAGTCGGGAGGTACCGCGACGCGCGGGTGGTCATCGACAACCTCAGAGCGGCCAGGGCGCGAGCTCGGGATCAGAACTGCGAGGTCGATTAGCCTCGTAACTCCTTGGCATCTACTGGCCCGCTATGCTTCAGCGAGCGCATCCACACCGAGCCTTTCCCGGACCGATTCTGGATTGCTCACAGAGTCGACAAGTATGATGGCACCGCCAAGCCTGACACTTGGCTCTCTGACTACCTCGTGGCGTGCTCCATCGGTGGGGCAACGAGCGCGTCGCCCTTCTCAGCCTCCCTCTGATGCTCACCGACACGGCACGAGCATGGCTTAATGGCCTGCCCGAGGACAGCATCCACGATTGGGACGATTTCCAGGAGGCCTTCGTCAAGAACTTCATGGGCACGTACAAGCGGCTCGAAAGCGCGTGGGACCTCTCCCTCTGCACACAGAACGAGGGGGAGTCGCTCAGGGACTACATCTAGTGTTGGACTCGGTTCCGTAACTCCATGGAGGATGTCTTAGAGATGCAGGCCATCCAGACCTTCTCCTAGGGAGTCAAGTACGATCTGTTGAAGCACAAGCTGGCCAGGGCCAATGTCCAATCCATGAGCCGACTCATGGAGCTGACCAACAAGTACGCGACTGGTGAGAAAGCCATGCATTGCCAGACTCGAGCGTCCTAGGACAAGGGCAAGCCGAAGGCTGAGTCCTCTGGGCACAAGGGCAACCAGAGCCATTCTGACTCTAGAAGGAACAACAACAACAACCACAACCTGAAGTGCAAAGGTGGCAGTAGTGATGGAGTCTGCGGAGCGGATCTCGTCGCGGCCACCGAACGTGGCAACCAGCGCCGTGATGATGACCAGAAGCAGAGCTGTCCGTGGGCGCCGTGCATGACGCAGAGATTATCCTATGATGAGATCATGGATAAGCCTTGTTCGTTTCACAGCACGAACGACAGGCAAGCAGGACACTCGACCAGGGAGTGCAGCTTCTTGAAACGCATCTGGACCGAGAACCTGCCTGCAAATGAAGCTGACGAGAGCGGTCCAGCTGCCGGTGGCGGTGACCAGCAGTACCCCAGAAGGGACGGCGTTCTCATGATCTTTCGAGGACTCGACTCCAGGACAAGTCGGAAGCTCCGAGCTCGTGAGGTGACTGCAACCACTCCAGCGGTTCCACAATGGCTGAATTGGTCAGAGGTGGCAATCAGCTTTGATCGCTCCGACCACCCGGATTACATCCCGCACCCAGGCAAGCACGCTCTGGTGGTGGACCCGTAAGTCGGCGGCTACAAGCTCACCAAGGTCTTGATGGATGGCGGCAGCAGCATCAACATCATGTACATCGACACCCTCAGGCAGATGAAAATTCCAGAGTCCCGACTCCGACCCAGCAGCACCACCTTCCACGGAATTGTGCCTGGGAAGTGCGCCCAGCCGCTGGGCCAGATTGCTTTGGAGGTTGTCTTCGGCGAGCCAAACAATTTCCGAATCGAAACCCTCACGTTCGAGGTCGTAGGTTTCAAGGGCGCCTACCACGCCATCCTGGGCTGCCCAGCCTACGCGAAGTTCATGGCTAGGCCATGCTACGTCTATCTGAAGTTGAAGATGTCGGGTCCCAAGGGCGTTATCATGATCACGGGCGACTTCAAGCGCTCCCACGACTGCGACGTCGTCAACGTGGATATTGCCAAGTCCCTGATCGTGACCGAGGAGCTTGTAGCCATCAAGACGTCGGTTGACAGTGAGCAAGCTCCCCCAAGCAAGAGCCCGGCTGCTGAGTCCACCTTCCAGTCGGGCCAGCACACCAAGTTGATCTAGGTCCATCCTGATGACTCGGCCAAGATAGCTCAGATTGGGAGCGATCTCGACCCCAAATAGGAAAGCGCGCTCGCCGACTCGCCGACTTCCTCTGTGAGAACTGGGATGTCTTCACATGGAAGCCATCGGACATGCCGGGGGTTCCCAGGGATGTCGCCGAGCACTCCCTCAACATCCTCCAAGGCACGAAGCCGGTCAAACAGACCCTTCGTCGTTTTGCGGAAGACAGACGTCGAGCGATTGGAGAAGAGATCGCCCGACTCCTGGTGGCCGAATTCATCAAGGAGGTTCTTCACCCGGACTGGCTGGCGAACCCAGTTCTAGTTCTTAAGAAGAACAAAACTCGGCGCATGTGTGTAGACTACACCAGCCTGAACAAGGCATGCCCCAAGGACTCGTTCGCTCTGCCTCGCATCGACCAGGTGGTAGACTCCACGGCCAGCTGTGAGCGCCTTTGTTTTTTAGATGCCTATTCAGGCTATCACCAGATTAAGATGAAAGAGCCGGATCAAATAAAGACTTCCTTTATCACCCCATACGGGGCCTTTTGTTATATCTCCATGCCGTTCAGACTCAAGAATGCTGGTGCCACGTACCAGCGCTATATCCAGAAGTGCTTGCATGATCAGATTGGCAAGAATGTCCAAGCCTATGTCGACGACATCGTGGTGAAGACGAAAAAGAAAGGTGACCTCCTGGCTGACTTGGCTGAAACTTTCGCTAATCTCAGGTGGTTTAATATGAAGCTCAACCCAAAAAAATGCGTTTTCGGAGTCCCTTCGGGTAAGCTACTCGGTTTCATCATTTCTGAGCGGGGAATCGAGGCGAACCCTGACAAGATTGACACCATCCTCAAGATAGGTAAGCCCAAGAGCCTCAAGGCTATCCAGCGACTGACCAGGTGCGTGGCTGCACTCAGTCAGTTCATCTCTTGACTCGGCGAGAAGGCCCTGCCTCTCTACCGACTCCTCAAGAAGTCCAACTCCTTCGAGTGGACTGACGAAGCCCAGCACGCCTTTGATGACCTCAAGCGCCTGCTGTCTACATCACTAGTACTCATCGCACCCTTGGAGAACGAGCACATGCTGCTCTACATCTCAGCCACCAATCAGGTGGTCAGCGTCGTCCTGGTGGTGGAGCGTGAGGAAGAAGGCCGAGCGCAGAAGGTACAGCGACCCGTCTACTATGTCAGCGAGGTCCTAATCGACTCGAAGCAACGCTGCCCGCACTACCAGAAGCTCGTCTACGGAGTATTCATGGCAGCGTGGAAGTTGGTCCACTACTTCCAAGCCCACTCGATCACCGTGGTCAGCCACGCCCCCTTGTC